>VZDJ01007753.1:49777180-49809454 GCA_008694505.1 Cyanoderma ruficeps | reverse complement strand
GAAGGAGGCAGAAAGAAAAAAAAGCAATCAGAAATATGGCAATAAAGCAAAGAAAAAGTGTAAATTAACTGCAAACCAAAGTTCAAGCAAAAAAAAAACCAAAACAAACCACATGCACAATTCCTTAGGTGGAAAAGCAGCCAAAGGGAATGTGAGCAGGGACAAGCGAGCAGAGATTGGCCACTCACGCCGGCCCTGCTGGAGCACTGGAGTGATCCCAGCTGGGCCCTGGCGTTGTGGAGAGATGGTTTTGGTCCTGAGATGGTTTAGGATGGATTTCAGGAAAAGGTTCCTCCCCCAGAGGGTGCTGGGCACTGCCCAGGCTCCCCAGGGAATGGTGACATTCCCGAGGCTGCCAGAGCTCCAGGAGTGTTTGGACAGCACTGCCACGAATGCCCAGGGTGGGATTGTTGGGGTGTCTGTGCAGGGACAGGAGCTGGACTCTGATCCTTGTGGATCCCTCCCCACTCAGGATATTCCATGATTCTGTGCTCCTGCTGGGGGGTGAAGGGGAAGGTGAAGCACCAGTTCTGAGGTGGGTTCATGTCCTCACTCCCTCTGCACGTCTCTGCACAAACTCAAGGCCACTCTCTGCCTGGGGAAGCTTGAGAGGAAGCTCAGGAGCTCACTCTGAGCTCAGCAGATCCTTCTATTTGGGATGTGTGGAGAAATGATTGGGATGCTGTTTCCAGGGAAATATTATATTATTGGGATAAAATATTATATATATTGGGATAACAAGCAGATGAAGGGAACATCAGCTGTGCTTCCCAGGGATGTGTCTGCCCTTGCTGGCTCTGATGCCAAACTCTGGCAGGGCACTGAGAGCTCTGAAAATCCTTATTTTGGGTTGTTTTTTTGTTTATTTTCCTTTAGGATTTGATGCTTCCAATCCCAACCTGCCAACCCTACACCGCTGCATGTGGAGACAAACATCACCCCAGCGGGTTTGGGGCTGGTGAGGACTCAGAGGCTCCATAAATCCATGGCCAATTCCCATTCCAACACCTCCTGTGGGCTGCACAGCCTCCTCCTCCTCCCCCTCCTCCTTCCCTGTGCCGGGGCCACTGAAGGACCCTTGCGGTCGAATTCCTGACATTCCTGCAGCCTCCATCCCTCATTCCTCTCAGCAAACATCCTCTGCTGCTCCAAGCTTTGCCTCTGGCCACCAAGGAAAATCCTAAATCCACTGCTGAGCTGATGCCTATGAGGGCCCTGGTGTCCACACCATGGCCACGTCCTGACTGAGATCGTCCCCGTCGTGCCCATCCCTGCCATTCCATGGGTTTTATTTTTATAAGCAGGATACCTGCACAGTAAGCAAGTTTTCCAAGCTAATATTTTTCCAGGTGCCTCTCTTTTACCGGAAACTTAGAAAGTATTTTATGTATATAAATATATATATATCTATATATATGTTAAAATAGTACATTTATGCAGCCTCTCCTCCATCCAAGTGGATATAAAGGCTTATTCAGGAGAATAATAAGGGCTATATAAAATATAGCTCCACTGCCAGGAAATCATCGTGCTGTGCCAATAAAAAGTTATATTTTTCCTGCTTCTCTGACTTGTAGCCTTCTTCTGGGCTTGGAGAAATCATATCCAGCCCCAGCCAGCAGCCTGAAGGATTTAAGTCACCAAAAGGCCACGGAGCAATGCTTTCCTTATTTTCACTGCTGTTCTGACATATAATTCTCTTTGAGAGAATCCTGCATTTATTCCCAGTGCAGAACAGTTCAGCCCTGTCAGGCAGCGATCGGATGGAGCGTGGATGGAGTTCAAGCACGAGTCACAGCAACTCAAAACCAAAGCAATGTTCCAAGGACTGGCATTTGGAAGCAGTGGAGAAGCAAAGAGAGAAATATGCAAACCGTGTTACAGCCAAGTGTGGAGAAAGCACTGCAAGCAACTGCAACTCCGCTGATCCCGGGGATTTCTCCGTGGATTCTGTGCAGGCCAAGGGGTTTTAACCCCAGCACCGGGCAGAGATGGGGCAGCTGGGGCCAAACCATGATCAGCAGGGTCCAAACCGTTCCCGGAATGTGTTCGAGATAAACACCAACCAATTTTCAAATCTACTTCCAATTGAAGGTTCCCCGCCACGTCCGTGCGCTTGGCACAGCACGTGGCAGAACCCCGGTGCTGGGAGCCATCCCCAGGTGCCGGATCCGAACCACACCCTTCAGTCCCACCTCCTTTTAGTAACCACGTGCATCCCAGTGAGTGAGGACATCCAAAACATCCAAACCACGCCGTGTTAAACACCGGGATGCGTGTCCAGCCCGACCAACGCCGACGGCAGCCCTTACCTGCTTGTTCTTGTACTTCTTCAGGTAGCGAGGAGAGACCAGGCACTCGGGGTTGATGTCGGTGTTGATCTGCTCTGGGATCAGCTGCGGGTCTGGGTTCAAATGCTGCATTTTCAGGAAGGACAGGATGTTCTGCACTTCCATGCCGTAGGAGCTGTCGGCCATGGTCTTGCCCTTGGAGGCCAGGCGGCAGGCGGCCATCCAGCTGGCGTACTGCGTCTCCTGCCCCCCAGAAACAGGGATGTGTGTCTGTCACAGCCATGGAGACCCCTCAAAAAACACCCCGTGGAGCCCTCATTCCCCTCCCAGCCTCAGGAGACTCCAACAGGCGCAAAGACGGGCAGAAACCCGACCAGAGTGTGGCCAAAAACCACACGACAAAGCCAAAGCTTATTTTCTGCTCCAAACTCACAGGTGACTTGGAGCACGTTTGGAATGCTGAGATCAGACAGGTGAGAGGATGTTCTATTTGTTTTTTAAAGGACAGCACCTGAGCAGGATGGTGGGCAAAGGGTGAAGAAGTGGCCAGTCCAAGGGATGAACTTACGTTGTCGCAGCGCAGCCAAATCTCGTTCATCCCCTCCGCCACCGGAATCAGGAGTTTGATGTTGAACTTCTGACCAGAGATGTTCACATCAGGGGTAACTTCACATCCTGCAGTGACGGAGAGACAGTGTTTAGCAGGGATGTGAGGAACTACGATTTAAAAAGTGGCAAAGAGAGTGAAAATAGGAAAATAAAGAGCAAAGCTCCCTGACTCAAGGGTCTCCGGTGGTATCTCAGTGCTGCCAAAGGCTTGTCCCACACCTCCAGTGGGAGGAACACTCCACACAGCACAGAAAAAACCTGTGTCAGGTGTCCCTTTTTCCAAGTGTCAGGAAAACGGAGGTGGGGGAGAAAGCAAGACCTGATTTGAAAGCAATGAAGCCAAAGTGAACACGCACCCACAGAACTCCTGGATCCTGCCTGGAATCAGAAATGGGTCTGGTGGCTGGCAAACACCCCAAAATCTTCATGAAAGGATAGGAAAAGGGGACTGGGTGGGTGTTGGCTCTTACCCTGATACCCCTCAATGTTATGAATGATGGGAAGCCATGAAGTGTTTCAGGCCAGGCTGGGTGGGGCTTGGACCATCCCGGTTTAGTGGAAGGTGTCCCTGCCCGTGGGAGCGAGGTGGAGCTGGATGGGCTTTAAAGTCCCTTCCAACCCAAACCGTTCAGGGATTCCATGATTTGGCTGCTGCAGGCAGCAGCGAGGTGTGAGCATCCTGCTCCTGGTGCCTGGAGAGAATTCCAAGGGGTTGTGTAAACACAGGGGGCGATGAACCGACCCAGCCACGGCGTCAACGCCGCCTCCCGGATTTCTGGAAAGTGCCGTCACAGCAGATTTGTCAAAAGCTCCCAGAAAGGTCCTGGGGGCCAGGCCTTGCTCCCACAGCAGCCTGAGGTTGCCTGGCATCCCCCCTGCTCCTGCCTTCATGAGGAGAACAGACAAGCTCACTGCAGCTCCACGGCTGCCGGAGCAGGAATGTTTCACTTGACATAAGGACAGGCAGGCACTGTAGGAATTTCAGCTCTGGAGTGAGGCTGCTCCCAACCAGCAGCAGGGAGAGGAGGAGAAATAAAAGCAGCAGAGGAAGAAAATGGTCTGTTCCTTCTGGTTTCTGCTGTGGAAGTCAGTGCAATCCTTTGGATAACTGACAAAAAGGAGAAGGGCAGGTGGAAAGTTGGAACAAGGTTTGGAAGATCCCCTCCAACCCAAACCATTCCGTGGTTCTCCAAACTCTCTTCCCAAGCTATTGGGGGGCTGGTGGTGCTTTCCCATGGGATCACATGGAATCACACTTAGAAGTCCAAGTCTGTGCCATGATATCAAACCCAGCCACCTCACTCCTTTACACACCTTTACCCAATCCCGGGATGGAATTCCGAGGTGATAAAGCAGTGGGAAAACAAGATGCAGGAGGAGCAGCCTATTCCCGGAATAAAAAGCAGCTTCTCTTAGCCCAACCTCGTGCTTCTCTTACCTCTCAGGTTCATCTGGTGAGCAGGAGTCCCGTTGGATTCCTCTTTGCTTTTGTAGCAGGAGATGGAGGTATCTTTGAAGGTGCACCAGTAGGGCTTGTAGCCTTTCAACGTCAGCTTCTTGGGCCTGCAGGACACGTGGAGGGACATCTCACTTGGTCTGAGCTCCTAAAACAAGCTGCTCCCCAGGAAACCTCAGTATTTCCTCAGAATTTCAGCCCTGGCAAGCTGCTGGCAGCAGCCTGGGTCATTCCCACCCCTGCCTGGGGGCTCAGCCATCCCTGCACTGCTGGCTGAAGGAGTTGAGCTCCAGTTCCAAATTTGGACTCTTCAATCCCAGGGAGATAATTTGGGGCAAGGTGGGGGGAGCTGGAGGACCGTGCTACAAAAACAGAGGAGTCCATGAACCACTGCAAGATCTGCCTCTCCAGCCACCACATGAAACTGGAACCACTCTTTGAGGCTCCGAGGGGAAGCAGCACTTCCAAGGACGTGTCGGTCACGCACACGACTGAGCGAGCTCCTTGTTTTCTTTCAAAACACTCCAAAGCACAAAAGGTTCCGTTCTTCTCTACAGAAAGCCCTGGATTCTGCTCGATTCTGCAGGAGAACTGATGGCCCTGCAAAGTGAAGCACCCTGAACTCATCCCAACACGAGCCCAGAGCCTTCACAGAGCTCCGAGTATCAGAATATTTTAACCTTCCCTGGTTTCTAAACCTTTTTCTAAGGCTGGATCTGCAGCCTCTCGTGCATTTATTGTATTTTCATCTCAGAAACAGCTGCTGAGAGTGGTTTAGATGGGATCTTAGGAAGAAATCCTTCCCTGGGAGGGTGGGGAGGCCCTGGCACAGGGTGCCCAGAGAAGCTGTGGCTGCCCCTGGATCCCTGGAAGTGTCCAAGGCCAGGCTGGACAGGGCTTGGAGCAACCTGGGATAGTGGAAGGTGTCCCAGCCCCTGGCAGGGGGTTGGAACAGGAAGTTCTTTAAACTCTATCCCGACCCAAAACAGTCTGGAATTCTATGATTTCAGCTGGCAAGGGCAGTAACCTGGCTGGCAGGTGAGAGAGAACCATTCCAAATCTCTACAGCCACACCAGGCACATACTGGGACACATTTACAGGAGTTAAAAAAAAAAATATATAAAATATAAATATACTATATATAAAAATAATAATATATAAAGGGACATGCACTGCTCCCCCAGTTCTCCTCTCCAGCTGAAATGTTACAAGAGGCACATGCAAAGCTGGGACAGCTCCAAACATTGCACCATTTACATTGCATTTCTGGCACTGAAATAGCACCTGAGCCCCGTTTTTAGAAGCAAATGGATTTCTGTGTTCAATCTGACAGCCTCAAACCCAGCCCCAGGGTTTAGGGTTTGCACTGAGTGAGGAACCAGCAGCTTCTGGCTGCTCCATCCCCTGGTGCTCCAATTTGCAGGCAATTAGCTCCCGGAGTGGTGCCTAATTTGATTGGCAAATCAGCAGATCAAGGGGAAGAGCAAGTTTTTTGTTTGTTTGTTTGTTCAAGGGAGGGAAAAAACACCCACTGAGGCACAGCCTTGAAACTTTGCCCCAATTAAGCCAGACCACAAGCCCAGACAGAGGCAGAGACCTCGTTAATTCACCTCCGGAGCGGGAGAAGGAGTTTAAGGAGCAGAGAGTGCCAGGTTCTGGCTCCAGAACCAAACAATTCATAAAATAAAGGCTTGTTCCAGAGCTACTTCACTGTCTGCAGCATTTTTTCCCCCCCACTATCCTACAGCTCTGCTGTGAAATCCCATCGAGGGTTTCCAGCTTCCAGAACTTTCCCTGCAGCAGGCAATAAATTGCAAAAGACGGTCATGGCTGCCAAAAATGTTCCTCCAAGTCCAGACACTGCCATTCCCCATGAACCACCAACGGAGTCAAAGCAAGCTATAAAACCCCCCCCTAAATCCTGGGCAAGCTGGGAGAGGGTCAGAGTCAACTTAACCTGCTCCTTTTGGCACGGAGAGACCGGGACCCTGGCTGGATGGAATTCCTCCAGCCTCCTGCAGACCAGGAGAAGTCTTTGAGAGAAGTTTTTCTCCTCATTTTAGGATGGTCTGCTCTCTCCTGGGCATTAAATGTGTTAAAGAAACATCCCAGCACACACTGCTGGCTATGGGATGCACCAGAGCAGGAAAAATGCATTGAATTTTGTATTTAAGAACCAATCAATTTAAGTGTTGAATATTTTGAATGTCATAAGGCCGGGAGATAAAAAAAAAGAAGAGGAAATGAAGAGGTAGGACAATTAATTATTCACAGCCATTACCAGTTCCACAAGCAGCTCTTCCCATCAGCACTTACTTGAAGACTTTAATGTAGTCGGCGAGCTCTGGGATGGAAGTGATGTCACCCTGGAAATCAAAGATTATCCCATTCACTGCCAGCAGTGGGATCAGGAGGGGAGGGATGTGGTGCAGGGGAGGGAACCAGGAGCACCATCAGGGCTCAGGGGTTGTGAAACTGCTCCTGAGAAAGCTCCAGCCACTTCCCAGGAGGAGCAAGCAGTGAGAAATCCAGGGCCCGGTTCTGCTGTTTTGAAAGCAGAGGACAAGGCTTGGTTTTCCTTTGAGGAATTCCTGCTGCTGCTGGAGCCAATTCCCAGCCGCGGGGTCACCGGCGGTCACGGCAGCGTTTGCACAGGGAATTTTCTCCTCCCTCCAGTTATTCCTGATGCTCCAAACAAAAAGGGGAAGAGGCACCTCCACAGAGAACTGACTGGGGAAGGGATTTTTAAGCCCGGAAAGATTTTCTTTCCCCCCCCCCCAGAATTTTTTAAATATTGAGTTTAAATTCCCCCTCTTTTTTTACATCAGGGTGGCACTCGCAATTCCCAGGAGCTGGAAGTAGGAAAAAAAAAAAAAATCGGGGGACAGGGAAAGGGAGGATTGCTCCAGGAGCTTCCAGTAGCAGGACAGTTTACTTTCAGTCTGCAATGAGAAACTGTTTACAGACACCAGAGGGGGAAAAAAATGCAGAATCTAAACAAACAATCCAGTAATTGCCCATTATCCGTATTCAATTACTCGAGTGCATCTGGAAATGGCTCCTGCTGCAAAGCCCTACGGAAAGGGATGGGGGTTTTTTTGGATGAATCATTGTCCTCTTCACTCCTGTCTGGCAGGGACCGCTCCTCAGTGATGTGTTTCAAATCTGGTTTTGCAAAAGGAATTAGAAAATATGTCTTGGTGATAAAGATTTGTTGTTATTTCTGGTTTATACTGCAAAGCTCTGCCGTTGTTAGTGCCAATAAAGCGTCTAAGGATGGATGTAGCTTCAAAAGGACCCGTCATAAACACTTAAAAAAGTATATGAAGTGTAAAAGTGGAAAATTTCAGAGATTTTAGGGTTGGAAAGAGATGGCTTAAATGTGCAAAATGCCTGGAAAAGCTGTGCTGGGCCAAGGCTGACAGGACTGAATCCTTTTAATGCACTTTAATTTTCAGCTTTATATTTTTAAAGGTGGAAAACCAGTGTTAAAACAGCTTCAATATCAAGAAACAAAACCCCCAAATGCTCTGAAAATACAGACCTAGGCTAAAATCCAGCCTAATAAAAATAGGGTTTCATGAGCCTAAATTAGTTCTGAAAATCCAGCAGCTGCTTTAGGTGCTGTAAAACATGAATTAGAAACAGTGGAAGAGGAACCTCAACGTGGAAAACTCAGTTATTTGGGAAAGCCAGTAGTGAGGATAAAAAACAACTTAATTTCCATTTAGTTTTCCATTATTTCATCAGGAAGGTGGCTTGGTGCAGGGGGGGGGGTCAGTAAATCCTGGCTCCTCCAAGACTTTTCCAGATGCTGCCCAGTGTTCCCTCTTTCCAGAACTTGGTATCTAAACCCCCTCTAGTTTCAAGAAAATATTATTGGGGTGTGGGCAACCTTCTCATCAGGATTAGAAGAAAAAAAAAATTAGATAAATAAATAGAGGTTGGATGCCTGGGAAGATCCCCTGCAGCCCTTACCAGGATTGTTGACGTCTTCCCGCCTTCCAGGGTGATTTCCAGGTCTGAGAGCGCCGCGTCCACCTCGTCCACGTCCTTGTCACTGTGGTTCAGGTGGTTTTCCGAGGACATGATGGACAGCTTGTTGATGTGGTACTGGAAGGCAAGGCCAGGGTCACACCTGGATGCTCCTGTGACCCCAGGATCCCAGGGGATCCTCGTGACACAGCTGCCACACGTGGGAGTGGGAAACTGGAGTGGGAAACCAGGAGCAGAGGCCAGCAGATACTGGGAGGGTTTTGTTGGGTCAGGAATGACCATCTTGGATGTTTCCAGTCCAAGGAGTCTTCAGGCACTGATCTCTGAAGGAGATCTCTGGACCCCGCAGGGCAGAGCTGCTCTTTCCACCTGGCTGAGGTTGGAAGGGACCTCTGGAGGTCACCTGGTCCCACTCCCTGCTCCAGCAGAGCCACCTGGAGCTGTTGTCCAGGGCCACATCCACCTGCCTTTGGAAGAACTCCAGGGATGGAAACTCCACAGCCTCTCTGGGCAAACTGTGCCAGTGCTCAGTCACCTCCTGCTGTGAAGATGCTTCCTCATGTGCAGAGGGACCCTTCTGTGTTCCAGGCTGTGTCCATGGCCTCTGCTCCTGCCACTGGGCACCTCTGTCCATCCCCTTTCCTGCCTCCCACAGGTGTTTATGGATATTTGTAAGATCCCCTATCCCTGGAAGTGTCCAAGGCCAAGTTGGACAGGGCTGGAACAGCCTGGGATAGTGGAAGTGTCCCTGCCCATGGCAGGGGGTGGAACAAGATGACCTTTAAAGCCCATCCCAACCCAAACCATTGTAGGATTCCACGTCTTTGCATCTGTTTTCGCCCCAGACAACCAAAACATCCATAAAATCTCACAGGAAGGACCGTGCCCAACCTACTCTGGAGCACTTGGATGTAAACTGAGTCATATTTCTGCTTTCCTCTCTTATTTTTCCTGGGAGGGGCCCTTGGAGCAGGCAGCCCTGCTCCTGAGGGGGATATTTCTGCATCCTACAGCTCCAAGGTGTGCCAGACCACACAGAACAAATGCCTGCCATCCCTCTCATGCAAGTCAATAGCAGGTGGAGCATTTATGCCAAATGACACCGAGTATTTCATAAACCAGATAAATAAATAGTTCTGGAAAAGCCACAGATTTCCCCCAGCTGGTTTGGAGGCAGAGAGCCAGAAAGGCACAGTTCAGTAACCCCGTGTTCATATGGGATGGGTTAAGAAGGACAAAATTAAAAGTTAAGATAGATATAAACATGTTTGGTAAAAGCAGGTCAAGTTCTTTTGCATGAGGGACAATCAGTGGCAAATATTTAAATTATCTCATAAACTCAACTGAGGATTTGGAGATGGGAAATGATCCAACTTCTACCAGCATGAGAAGGCCAAGCTCCCACCAGGGACAAGGTGAGGCTTAAAACACGAATTTAAAGTGAAGAAGGGATGGTTTAGTTGGGATGTTGGGAAGGAATTCTTGGCTGTAAGGGTGGTGAGGCCCTGGCACAGGTTTCCCAGAGAAGCTGTGGCTGCCTCATCATTGGAAGTGTCCAAGCCCAGGTTGGAGCACCCTGGGATAGTGGAAGGGGGTTGGAACTGGATGGGCTTTGCGATCTCTTCCAACCCAAACCATTTTGAGATTCCATAATTGTGTTTATCAGATTAACGAGCAGAGAAGTCTGCAAACACAACCAAGTCTAACCCAGCCCAGGGGTGTCTGGGGCTGTGTCTCACCTGCAGTGCTGCGAACATCATCATCTCCTCCTCTGTGCACTCGATCTCCTCCAGCAGGATCGCCCACTTGGACTGCTCGTACAGCTGGTTGATCCTGATCGCGTCGTACTGCGGCACAGAAAGGCGGAATGCTCGGAAAACCAGGAGCTCAGCTCAACACAAACCACCCCACCCGTTGGATGCTGCGGTGGATCCAGCACCTGGATCTGGAAGTGGATCCCTGGAAGCTGTCCCTGCTCATGGCAGGGGGTTGGAATGAGATGGGTCTTTAAGGCCCATTCCAACCCTGGGATTCTGTGATCTCTCTTCTCAACACAACACTTTGATCTGTGACTGAACATCCTCTGCCACTGACAAGAAGCGGCTTTAAGAACTCTTTAAGCACCTCTAGCAACACCTAAAAACCCTGGTATACAGGAGCACAAATCCTGGGTTTGATGCCTGCATAACCAATTTTCAAACTTCCATGTTCTTTGGGAGATTTACCAACACAACAGCACGTTAGAGATCTGGACATCCTTCGCTCCAAAGGATGGAAATCTCAAAATCCAAGCGGAACAAGGAGCTCTGTACCTTTGGATTCAGGTCAAAAAAGCTGTAGTATTTGAACCGGAGTAGCAAAGCCTCGTTTTCTTTCACCTCCTGCTCCATCAGGGATCGGGACGAGTCCAGCCACCTGCGAATTGCCAACACGGGATAACGCACACGGAACGCTCCGCCGGAGCCGCCACGATGATCCCGAGAACGCAATTAAAAATCAGCAAAACCAAACCCCCCCAAAATCCTCATCTCCTGAACTCACCCTTGGTTGATTTTGGCCTTATCGAGCAGCGTCTGGGGCTTGTACATTTTGGCTAAGGACTCCGGGGAGGTGACGGGCTGGCTCACGGCCAGGATTCCCGGGTTGCCTTCGGACAGGGCGCTGTCGCCGAACCAGGCGGACGTGGGGGACAGGGGGCTGCCGTCGTGGGCGTCGTAGGTCGGCGTCATCGTTTTGCTATAGAGTCCCGGGCTTGAATAGATATTTCCTACCAGCGAGGGGAATAAAAGCCGGGAATTAGCCTAGGGACAAGTCCTGCCTGCTCCTGGCCGCGCCGGCTCGGCGCGAACCCGGAGCCGGCAGATGGAAAAACCTTCACTTTCCATCTTTCCGCTATGGGAAGACACTGCGCTGCTTGTTCTCCCGTGAAAACCTGTCCCTGTCCTCTCTCTCTCGGCTCTTCTCCAAGAGCAAAACTGATGGAAATACTCATTCCAGCCCAAACGATGGGAAAAGACTCAGGTCTCCCACACCGGGAAGCTCCTGCCCCCTGAGTTTCTGTGGCACCTGGGACATGGGTGGCCCCCGACTTACCGGCATTACCTGTTGCTTAAAGATTTTGGAAGTCAAAAGTTTTAGAGGAGCAGGAAAATAAACTAAGGGTGCAGCCAAAGAGACCACAGGCAGAGGGCAAAAGTCCTATTGAGGTGGAGCTCACCTTTGACGGGGCCGATGTAAAGAATATCGGTGCCTATAGAGAGGGAAAGAAAGGAGGGAAAGTGAGAAGGCGAGAGAAAGTCACCCGGAGAGCAGGAGAAGGACAGAAGCCAAAAATGGGCATTTTTGGAAGAGGCCAGAACAGCACAGGTGAAGTTGAACCACCGAAATGGAGCGTTTGCAGCAGCGCTGGTGGCAGCAAAGCGACTGGAGTGACTTCCTGTTATTTTATTCACGCTACGAGGACAGCCAGGCATGGAAATGTGGCATTCCTGGATGGAAAAGCTTGCTGAGGTGGCCACACAAATTCGGGATTAACGTGCTGAGTGGTGCGATGTGGTGCCAAACTGATCCCAAAGCACACGTTACACCCAGGCCTTTTGAAGCTTCACAGCTCGTACCGACTCAGAGCAGACATGAAAACACCCAAACATTTAAAAATTATTAATGTGAAGAGACAAAAAACCCCCAAAATCCAGTTTGGTATCTCATAGCTCAAAATAGCTGAGAGCTCAACAGAGAGGTTGTGGCTGCCCCATCCTTGGAAGTGTTCCAGGAGAGCTTGGATGGGGCTTGGACAACCTGGTCTCTGGAAGGTGTCCCTGTCCATGGCAGGAAGTGGTATGAGAAGTGCTTTTAAGTCCCAAACTATCCAATGAAACAGCCCCTCTTCACCTCACAGGGACACTGAATTTTTATATAAAATCCAGATTTCCATAATAATTGAGGATCAACCGCCGTCTCCTAATGCCAGGAATTCCACTGCACACACATCCCACACACATCGGGCACGGAGCTCACCCAGCAGCACCTGCCGGGCACAAACCTGCCCACCAGAAGGTCCAACACCACACTGGATTTCTGGGAAAGGGCTGTGTCCTTCCTAAATCATGAGCCTGCAGTTCAGTGAACCCGAGCTCTCCCTTCCAGAACTCTGCTGAGGGTGTTGAAGATGGTGACAGAGTTGAGATGCCACAAACAAAGTCTTTTGTGCCACCTCCTGCTGCTGCACCGAGCCACCACCTTGGGCCACACTCCAGCCCATTGCTCCAAACCATCCCCTCACTCTCGTGACAGAAAACTGAGCTAGACTGGGAAAGCCCACGACCAAATCAATGGAAAAACCTTTCTGAACCCTCGTTTTTCACGGGCATCTCTCAAGGAGCGGGAAGAAGGGCGTGAATCAGCAGCACCAATGTCAGTGACAGCCAACATCATGGCTAGGAAACTCCAAATAATTACAAACATGATTCTAAACTGCCTGGCAGGGTGGAGAACGTAAGTGAAAACCACCAAACAAAGATGCTTTTAATACTCCTGCTTGTTTTGCTGGCATCCCAGTCTGGATGAATCATCTGGGGACCTATAAGCACCATGGGGACCTGTCACCACCACGGGAACCTGTCACCAGACAGATCCAGCAAACCAGGCACGAGCAAAAAAACCAGCAGGAATGGACAAGGGATGGAAAAATCCACCTTCATTTGCAAGGAAAAGGCCAGGGATGGTTTCCAGGTTTTTAGACCAGGAACTTGCACTTTGGGAGTTGGGACTCCGTGATCCTTAAGAGACCCTTCCAACTTGAGCTGTCCTGAGATTACAAAAGCAGCAGAAAGGTGCTCTCCTCGTGGATTGTTACTGGAGCAGAGAACTCCAACAAAAACCAGCCATAAAACCCCATCACCATCCACAAACCACTTCCCAAAAGAGCTCTTCCCTCCTCCCCATCCACCATCACTGCAGCTCCAGCCTTCACATGGCTCGAGCATCAACTGGACCAACAAAAGAAAATTCCACTTTTTGCCCCAAATTTTGGTGAAGTTTTTCCATGAATATCCCCCGTATTCCTTGACCGGGTGTCTGCTCCATCAGAGCAAAGCTTCCCCTGCACTGTTCTGCTCATCTCTTTCTCCAAACACCTGAAACATCTCAAAAGAAGCTTCCCTTAAAAAAATTTGCCCCAGGCAGGCAGTGTCATGGAAAGTTCCAGCAGAAATAGCTACAAATTTGGCTAATTTATATAAACAAGTGACTACAGGTCTTCTAATGGAAAGTGTTGGGCAACACATCCTGTGGGTGTATTGACAACTCTGCCCACTGGGGTTTAAATGGTTTCACTGCCAGGTTTGGGGTGCTCAGTGACAAAACACTCCCAAGACGTTGAAATCAGCACCTCCTGAATTATTAATTTGTTTTCCAGAAGCTTTCAGCACACAAACTGATGTTGGAACAATGCTAGAAGTGATTTATTCAGATGAAACCCACGACTTTTATCGAGTGGCACCTGAACAGGCAGGAATTCAACCTGCTGTGAGTGATTTCATTCACCAGGAGAGCAAAACCAGCCAAGTGACTCACTGGAAGAGCCATAAATAATTAAAACAGACCCCAGCTTTTGCATGCATTTCCCCCAAAGGAGGCCAAGTCTTTCCTATTAATCTAACAGAGATGCTCTCTGTGAACACTGGCTGTTGGAAAGGCTTAGAATGGACTTTCAAGATGAAAATGCCAAATGGAAATGAAAACTGACTGGAGCCTTGCCCGAATTCTCTGAGCCAGGAGTGGAAGAAGACAAGCCCAGAAGTATTTTTAAGTAGCTGAGAGGAGAAAGAGCGGGATCAGAGAAAAAGGAGGATTATTTTTCCTTGTTCCAGACCCGTGGTGCACATCACCCTGCGCAGCCAAAACCTTCCTTTCTACAAGCCCCGTGCCACCAATGGCATTAACCACACTCCACGACCTTCCCTGCAGCTGATTTAACATCAATTAAAACATCTTTACAACTCCAAGGTAGTTTTTTTTTTTAATTAAAGCTGCCCTGCTGCCCTTAGATTGCTGGATTTAAACCCAAGAGCTCTGGCAGCCAGACACGTCTCTCCCGCTCACCACCGCGGCTTTCTCCACAAATCCATTTGGGATGAAGTACTCCCACTCGGCCAAAATTATGGTTTCAACTCCTGCCATTTGCCTTCAAGACACCAGACTTCCAGCAGCCACGGAAAAAAAGCTGAAAAACCCCTCTGCTTGCAGACATCTGCATCAATTTGCTGCCTGTGGTAACTGCATCAGGGATGTTACTTCATCAGGGATGTTACTCCACCAGAAATTCCCTTCCCAGTCCTGCTCTAGATCTGGAATCCTGATCTGGCCAAGCACCCCCCAGCAATAAAAGGATTTATTTAGCATCACAATCTACAGCTCTACCATTCATGGAAGGCAACACTAAAGCAATTGATGAAACACTGCCCTTGCTGGGCTGTAAATACTGAGTAGAAGTGGCACAGCCTAAACCACGCCAGGAATGTGACATTAGGAACGGTTTCCCATTTAACTCCTTTCTTAACAGGGTAAGAAAAGCTCTCAGCAACAGGATCTGAGCGTTCAAGTGGCCACACTCGGGCTCTGGTTTGTTCTGTGAAGCCTGGGGGTTGCTCTGCTCCCGGGAATGCGTGACAGCTCCAGCTCCAGACATGCATCTGTGTGACCGAGTGCTGCAGCCTGCCAGGACTTGTGCCATGGATTTGGGGGCTGTTTCTTGCACAGACCTTCAGAAATTTCAGTCAGCCCCACGTTGCTGTGCCAGTTTTTCCCCTGCTCCCATTTTTTTCCCCCCAGCTCACCGGACCCCGGCGTGATCAGCGGCCCCTCCAGCTCGAAGGTGTCGTCTTCACACTGATCGTCCAACTTCTTCTTTTTTTTCTTTGATGGATCTCTGGGTTTCCTCAAAAGGGAGAGTTCTTCTGGATGCCTGATGTCTGGAGGGGAAAACGGACCACTTTTATAATGGCAGGATGGGAAAAAAAAGGAGAAAAAAGGAGAAAAAAAATGGGGAAAAGAATTTCCTTCCATTAGGAACAACATCCAGCAATGTCCAATATGTCCCTTGGATGAATCCCTTGCTCTGTAATGGTTAAAAATCAATTTGGGGACATTTTACCTGCAAGCCTGCTGGAAACAACTACTGTCCTTGGCTGGAAAGGTAACACAATATTTGGATAAAATGTGGAATTTCCCAGGCTCAGCCACTCAAATGTAAATGTGAGCACTGGCAGACCCCGTGACAGAGCCTAGTAACACCTTCATACATTAAGTAGAAAAGATAAAAATAACAAACCCCTACGTCAATAATATAAAATTACAAATAATATATAATAATACACAATAATATAAAGAAATAGAAATAAGANAGAAATAGAAATAAAAATAGAAATAGAAATAGAAATCAGCACACAAATCCCTACTTAGCCATGTAGGTAACAGGCCAGACCCTCTCCCTTCCACAGGAGCAATCCAAGAGTTAAGCCATTTATTTACACATCAGACTGAAAAGTTTAAAGCCTATAATCTACCCACTTTTAAAAGAGATTTTGGCTGAAGTGTTTCCTTTTCACAGCAGGCCTCTCCCATTTTCCTGCCTGGGACCAACCTGAACAATGCAAAACCCATTTAAAATGAGGAGCATCCCATTGTGTTGGTGTTGTAAACCACAGGAATATGGGGAGCAAGGAGAAAGGGAATTTTCATTTCCCACCAAGGCCGTGCTTTGGGTCTGCTGCACTCAATTCCAAGTGGGAAGGAGTTTCCTGGGAAAGCAGAGCCTGCTGTCTGTTGTACCACTGAAACCACCGAGGGACTGGAGCAGGACCAGGAGTCCCTGTGTTCAGTCAGTGTGTGGGAGCCGACCTGGAAAAGGATTCACCTGGGCATGGAGCCATCCAACTGCAGCAGTGAAAGGCTGCAAAAAGCTTGGAGAGCTCTGAAATACAGCTTGGATTGGGAAAAGACTGGATGAGAGGGTGGGGTGTGTTCACATGGACAAGAGAAGGCTCCAGGGAGAGCTCAGAGCCCCTTCCTGAGCCTGAAAGGGCTCCAGGAGAGCTGGAGAGGGACTGGGGACAAGGGATGAAGGGACAGGACACAGGGAATGGCTTCCCACTGCCAGAGGGCAGGGCTGGATGGGAGATTGGGAAGGAATTCCTGGCTGGGAGGGTGGGGAGGAGCTGGGATGGAATTCCCAGAGAAGCTGTGGCTGCCCCTGAATCCCTGAAAGTGTCCAAGGCCAGGCTGGACAGGTCTTGGAGCAACCTGGCCTAGTGGAAGGGATGGAGTGAGATGGGATTTAAGGTCCTTGCCAATCCAAGCCATCCTGTGATTTTCTGATGATTCTGTGGAGATTATGGACATGCCTGAGCCTGGAAGGAGTTCTGGACTCTCCTCTGCAGCTGGCTGTCCATGCTGAAGCTCCTGTGTTGTTTCTTGCCCCGTTTTTTGCACCTACCACCCCCAAAACGCTCAGCTGCAAAGCTTTCCCTTCGGAATGCCCTATGGAAAGCAGCTCGTGGTGCCATCCCTGCTGCAGGGGACATCAGGAGACAGGAGCTGGCCGGGTTCTCCCACCCAAGGAATGCTGAAGGACACAACCAGCCATTATCCTGGCGAGGAGAAGTTACAGGGCCGGGATCTCACCACAAGCTGGGAGTTCCCTGAGCACTCCCAGGCACAGGATTGTAATTAACACTGGGATTTGGTCCTGAGCAGGACACAGCCCCACACTGCCCACCCACACCAGGATCTTGCCTTCCTGCAAACAAGCTGGGAAGTACCACACTGGGAAGATGGTGACAGAGGTGAGATGCCCCATTCAGGTGATTTTCAGGGGTGGATCCCACAAACCCTGGCATTCCTGAATCCAGAGGCTGAGCACTTCTGGATTTAACCATCTTTTATAGTGTGGGTGTCCCATCCCAAACCATTATCTAGCTATAATTTATTTTTATTTATATTCTTGTAGTTACTTACACAAAATATTTATATAATTTATTTTTATTTATATTCTTGTAGTTACTTACACACAATATTTATATAATTTTATTTATATTCTTGTAGTTGCTTACACACAATACATCTATATTTATATATATAAACATTGTGTATATATATTGATATTTACTCATTTTTAGAAAGCGTCATTTACTTTAAGCTTTATTTTTATTTATATATTTATATTTCTTTATTTCAACCACATCGTTGAATCCCAGAATGGTTTGGGTTGGATGGAACCTTAAAGTCCACCTTGTTCCACCCCTTGGCATGGGCAGGGACAAGTTCCACTATCCCAGGTTACTCCAAGCCTTGTCCAATCTGGCCTTGAGCACTTCCAGGTTAAAAATATATATATTTAGATATCTGTGTGGATTTTAAATCTATAAAAAGATATAAAATAGATAGATTTATATATATTTGTATTTTATTTTATATATAATTTTTTTAAAGTTATAATTTCGTTTTAGTTCTGTATTTAGAGATACTTATTCCTCTATTATTTATCTATTTTTATTCCTTTTTATATAGAAGCTTTATCTAATTCCAGCTTTAAGTTAACCCTTGATTTATTATCCCTCCACACACATCACCCCACCAAACCCCACACCTTCCCCCGCCACCTGCCCAACTTTTTGACCATTTCTAGCAACAAATACCCAGAGCCTGAGTGCAGCCAGCTCCACACATTCCCATTTATCCCAGCCAGCTTACCTCATGGAGCAGGAATCTGCTGGGACAACCGGGGTCACGCGCAGGGGGACAAGAGGCAGCACAGCCTAAATCGAGGAGTTCCCCTGGTATTTTGGAGCAAGGTTGAGGCTCTGAGGTTTATTTATGGTGCATTAGCAACTGCTGGAGCCTCTCAGCTGGAAGCACTCAGGGAGGCCAGGAGAAGGCTCCGGGCCAGCCTCGGATTCTGGAAGCGATCCTGGAATTATCCCAGGGCTTGACCATCTGATATCAAAGAGACTTTTTATAACCCCCTCAGTTGTTCCCGAGGCTCCCGGCGGGGATACAAAGGATCCAGGGCAAGTTTTGGGGCAGCTGCTTCCAACCAGCACATGGCTGTGCAGGGCATGGAGCAGGCAGCACATCCTCGGGATGTGGAGCATCCCAGCAGGAATTCTATGGATGAGCAGGGAATTCCTCCCATCCAACCCGCCACAGATTCCAGGACTTTACAAACCCACCGAGGCAGCTGAGGGAAGGGCTTTTAACTGAAGGTTTAGATGGGATCTTGGAAAGGAATTCCTGGCTGGGAGGGTGGGGAGGGGCTGGGATGGAATTCCCAGAGAAGCTGTGGCTGCCCCTGGATCCCTGAGGTGTCCAAGGTCAGGTTGGACAGGGCTTGGAGCAGCCTGGGATAGTGTGAAAGTGTCCCTGCCATGGCAGGGGTGGAATGGGATGGGATTTGAGATCCCTTCCAACCCAAATCATTCTGGGATTCTATGGGAAGGAGATAGAATGGCCTGAGCCTGGAAGGAAGAGTTTTAGAGCTCAAAATATGATCAGAAAGGCGGCTTTGAATCTCCAAGAGAAAATTTTCCAACTCTTGGATGAAGCCATTTTGCTGCCTGCAGCATCTTTTCCATTTGCCTGCAAGATCCTGCCCGTGCCTGCTGCCTCTGGCTGAAGGGAACTCCTCGGCCTTTTTTTCCTGTGTAATCCCTCATTTCTCATCCAGCTCCTGCACAGCTCACCCAGCCCAGCTGTGCTCATTTATCTCCCACCCCGAGACAAACTCCAGAGCTGGGATTAAACCCTCTCCCTGCACAAAGAACCATCTGCACCCTGCAAACTGACTTTAAAAAAAAAAATAAAAATTATCTTACAGGGTGTAAATTTCCCAATTTATGCTCTTTTGCACGACATCCACCAAGTAAATCTTGCAGCTGCTGCATCTTTGTCCACCAAGGTGGGTTGTGATGGGGATCCCAGAAGGGTTTGGGTTGTAGGGGAACTTAAAGCTCATCCCATCCCCACAAGAAATCAGATTTCTGGTTTTCTTACATCATCCCCATATAGAACATGACATCATTGACTGGAAGGGCTGAGTACGGACCAACTTCCCCCAAAACTGAAATTATGGGGGAAATCACACTATTTCCAGTATTCATTTCTCATAAATACAGATAATAACATGAGATAAAGAGAAAATTGTGATGTAGAAAGAAAATTAATGTTGCAAAGAAGCTTCCAGCATCCAATTTCCTTCCCCATTTCTGGCTTCCCCAAAGGCCAGAGGGCTGGTTCACCTCCTTAATTCCTGAACATAAAAAGGCCATAAATTTACTTGCAGCACAGACAGCATCAAGGGGAAATCCTCTCTTTAATGCTGATCCAGCCACCCTCCTTCAGGAAACGTGTTTTGAAGTGGGCTGTCTCTGGGAAGTGGGATTTCTCTGCACTCCATCACTGCTCCCTCCAACCAATGACTCATAAAAATTACAGCCTTTGTGCCTCACTCTGACGAGTCTTAGAAAAACGAGACCTCAAACCTCATTCTTCTTCCATTTCAGACTGAAAACCCAAAAATAAAGGTTGTTGTGTTTGGTTTTTTTTTTCCTTGGAATGAGTGAATTCTGTGGACGGTTTTTCACAGTGTAAGTTTACAGAATGAAGCATCTGACTTATCTGCCACATAAATTCTCTCGAGATAAAGTTCTGCAAAACAGACCAGAGGGGGGGAAAAAAATAAAAAACAACCAAAAAAGAAACTGAAGAAGGATTTACATAACTCGAAGAGTGCCTGGAGATAAGGCTGTGGTTGTGCTGGGCACTGGGCAGTATCTGATGAAGCAAGTCCTCACCCCCCAGCACAGTTTACTGGGTTTGTACATTCAGTACATTTTATTATGGGTTCTTCACATGCCCAGGAACTTAAATATTTATCTGGGCAAAAGCCAAGCTCTCCACTCACTGCCTGGGGCCCTGCAGCTCTCTCAGGACATCCCACAAAGCCTGTGGAGATGCCCAAGGAGCGCTATGGGTGTGGAATCGGCTGGGGCTGACCCTGGCAGAGGTTTTGCTGGAGCCTTCCCAAATTGTGGGTGGAAAATCCAAGTGCCTGTTGACTTATGGATTAGTCAAGGGAGCAATGATGTGCAAAAACCACCCAAAAAATGGGGTCACTGGGGTTTGGAGGGGTGTGAATGTTTGTGCCAGTGGTTCCCAGAGCCGAAATTGGGCACCACCAGGCCAGAGAGACCCAGGAGAAGAAGGAAAAGGAGGAGGAGGAGGATGCAGGGAGTGGTGATGGAGCCAAGCATTACTGCAAGGCCAATAAAAAGAGCCATTGGAGAGGCAGAGTCAACAAACACTTGGATGTTTGGATGTTTTTTTTCCATAAGTGGGACGAAATCCCCAGGCTCCCGTTATCTGGATGCCTCTTGGAGCACAGGCAGCACTACAAGCCTTGCCCCTGAAGTGGCTGAACTGCAGCTCCAGTCCAATTAAACTCCATTAATTTCATCCCACAAACAAGAGAAAAAAAAAACCAAAAAACCCATCCCCTCACACCCTTCTCTCTGCATCGGCCCATAAAGAGCAATCCAACTAATTCCAAGGAACGCGGCAGCAGTGGCTTGGCCAGCATGTCCTAATGTCTCCAGGATGGAATTCTATTTAAAGGGTCTCTGTCAACAGCAGAGTAAGGATGAAAAAATTCACTGACTCACACGGTGACATAAAACCCGATGCTCCTCCACGCACAGAACGCAGCTGGGGTGGGGACAAGGAGGGGGAGAGTGGAGAGGATTTTTTATTCTTTTTCCCCCTCCATCTCAGACACTTTGTAATTAAATGTGGCTATTACCCTGAGCCCAGCTCCTGGGGTTGGTCTGGATCCTGTGGGACAGCTGAGCACGGGCAGGCAATGAAAGGGGAAAGCGCCGCCGTTGGCAGCCCGACACTCCTGGGCCCTGCAGTTGAAAAAGCTGAGGACGTTGCAATTTGGCCGCCTCTGAAAATGGGAAGATTTCCTTCCACACCCATTCCCTGGACATATTTAGAAATAGCTGTGCCACTGCCAAACTTCCCTGCTCGTGGCAGGGAAAGGCAGCAAATCCACCCTCGGTGCTCCACCGCCTCCGTCTCCCCGTGAACGTCGCCCCACCCCGAGCATCCTCCTGGTGCTCCTGAGCACCCACAGCCTGTATCCCGAGATCCCAGAGTCACTGAGGTTGGAAAAGACATCCAGGATCATCAAGTCCAATCTGGGATTCATCCCCACCTTGTCCCCAGAGCACTGAGTGCCACATCCAGTCCTTCCCTGCACACCTCCAGGGATGGGGAATCCAAACCTCCCTGGGCAGCCCCTTCCAATGCCTGAGCACCCTTTCCATGAAGAAATTCCTCCTGAACGCTGGTGTTGCTGCCCAAATACCCCCTGAGATGCTCATGTGCATCTACCAGGATGGGAAAACGTTCCTTTATTTACCAGCAGGGTGTGAAAAAGAATAAAAAGAAAAAAAAANAAAAAAAAAAAAAAAAAAAAAAAAAAAAGGAAGTTTAGGAGGTTTGCAGCGGCCAGGGATGGCAGAATTCTTGTCCTGTGCAGGGCCAGGAGTTGGACTTGATGATCCTTGTGGGTCCCTTCCAATCAGGATATTCTATGACTCCACAAACTCCAGACAGCTTTGCCTCCTGGAAAGCAACTGGGCCAGGGATGCAGCTCCACGTGCCTGCTGTCACAGAGCCCTGGGAACGCCGCACATCGTCCACCAAAGGCTTTCAGTTTTGCAAAAAAACAAAAAAAAAAACCCCAACAAAACCAACAAAAAAAACCCCCCAAACCACAAGAAAAAAACCCAAAAAAACAACAAACAGTGGCTTTTTATAGAAGTCTTTTTGGCAACGGAGGGCGTGGAAATATTGCAAATACTTCAGGAGTCAGAGGACGTTCTGTCCTGGAGCAGGGAGCGTTTGGAGAGGGGGGGAAATAAAAAAAGGTAGGGTCACATTCGGTGTCACCTTCCCTGGGCTGGGCTGGGCTGGGCTGGCATCCTGCCACTCCCAAATGCCACTGTCACCAAATGCCACTGCCACCTTGGCTCAGGTTGCGTTTGGTGGCTGGAGGCCAAGGCAGGGAAGGCTGGCTGTCACCTTGCCGTCACTCGCTGAGCCTCGGGAACCTCCTTGTTTTTGGGAGGATGGGAAGCAGCCCATCACCCTCACGGGACTCTCTGCATCCTCAGCTCCTCAGGATCACAGCACCCTCACCCCGTGCAAGAAGGGGGGAGCTGGGGACTGGAACAAGATGGAATGTGGGCATGGAAACTGGAACAGCTGGGGCACAGGATGCTCCCCAGACTGGGTTTTCCAAAACAGGTGACTAATTCACACGGATTACCAGGCAGGAGCTGGGTGTGAGGCTCCACCAGGCTCTGGGGAATTAAAAGAGCCTGAAGGGAATTTCTCTGTCTTGCACAGCCTCAGGGTGTGTAGGGAGGGATTGGTCATGAATTTTTGGAGTGTTTCCTCTCAGAGCTGCCTCCTCCCAGCTCTGGCACTGAGTTGTCCTCTTTGTGCTCCCATGAACATCAACCAGAATTTTCCCTGCTCCTCATCTCAGGCTGGAGGGCAGCAGAGGTCCCAAATCTTCACAGCCAGGAGAAAAGGAGAAGGAGGGGAGGTTTTCTGCTGTCACAGCATCTCCTCTCACCCTGCAGCTCCAACATAAGTCGTGTCCCCAGGAGAAGGAGCATTGCTGGGGCAGGAAACGCCGAGGCCTGGGAAAAAACTCTCACACTTGCATCTTGCTGTTTGCTTTTCCTGTCCCACGTGCCCACAGAGCAGCAGCAGAGCCTGCCTGGAGTCCCTTGGAGCTCCTGAGATACATGGAAAAAACCACAGGCAGAATGCTGGGAGGAAGCAGCTGCAAGGCATCCACTGGGCTGGGATCAAGTGAAGCCATCCCAGAATCCCAAAATAGTTTGGGTTGGGAGGGACCTTAAAAACCATCCACTTCCCTGCCACGGGCAAGGACCTTCCACTATCCCAGGTGGCTCCAAGCCCCATCCAGCCTGGCCTTGGACACTTCCAGGGATCCAGGGGCAGCCACAGCTTCTCTAGGTAACCTCTGTCTCCCTGCCCTCACAGCCAAGAATTCCTTCCTATTCATGTAGGAAAAGAGGATTTTTCCATTTGTTGTTACGTCAGATGGTGTGCGAGCATCTCCTGCCTCCCCAAATCCCACTCTCAATGAGGATATTCCCACTCACACCAGTCAACTGCTGAGTGCAGCCCCATCAAATTGCAGTTGGATATTTGATGGGCGGTTTTCTGGGTGGAATTACCTCCCAGCGGGATGATGAGAGCAGGGGAACATCCCATCCCATCCCAACCCCCGTGTCCTGCTGCCAGCCAGGCGGGAAGCACAAATCCCTGTCGGGAAGCACAAATCCCTGTCACTCCGGAAAAAAAAAANAAAAAAAAACCCAAGTGAAGTTTTACTTTCTCTTTCTCTGGTCTTTAATTGCAGATCAAAGCTGGCCCTTCAGGCTGCAGCTGCCTGCCAGCAGCTGCTCCCAGGCAGGATTCCAGGCCACCCTTTGGATGAGGGCTGCCCATCCCATGCACTGCCCTCTCCTCTCCTCCTGCCTGCCGTGGTCAATCCGTGCCTTTAACCCTCCGGAGTGGCTGCTGTGGGAATCAAGGGGCTGCAATCCAGCCACTGGGAATGGGATTGGGTTTTTTTCCTGCTTCACACGACCTCCAGGAAAGTGAGGGATGTTTGAGTGGCTCCAGCATCTCCCCACAGGCACCTCCTGGGAGCCCCAGGGAGCTGCCCTTTGGAATAACTTCCCTTTGCACAAGAACAGAGACTTCTCTTTAAAAATCAACCGCACTCTGCAAGGGTCACACCTCTGGGTAACAATTTAAAGGGACCAGAAGCAAAGGACGGTCCTAAATAATCCATCCACGGGTGTTCCTGCCTGTGTAGTGAGCATTTTATAAATGCAGCCAGCCAGAGTCCTGAGAACATCAGGAATTACTTCAATTACTCATTAATGATGCTTTGTGCTGGAACTACTGGGGTGTGTAATTAAATGATCCAGGGCAATGACAGCAAACAGGTACAGCCGAAATACGAGCAACTCCCAGGCACAGCTCTGTCCTAACTTCCCTGGAGCCCAGAAATCAAGGGATTTGTGGAGACAAGGACTATGCTGGGATCACTTTGCCCTTCCACCTGGAAATACCTGCTCAGTTTTCCTTGGAGGGACAATTAGCTTGATTAATATGGGATATATGAGAGCTCTCTGCAGCCACGCTGTGCAGGGATGCTGGGGAGGGCAGGGAGGGGTGATGGAAAAAAATGGGGCAGGATAAACACAACTGGGGAGGGAAGAAGGAGAATCACAGAATCACAAGGGTTGGAAGGGACCTTAAAGATCATCCCATTCCAGCCCCCTGCCATGGGCAGGGACACCTTCCACTAGCCCAGGCTGCTCCAAGCCCTGTCCAGCCTGGCCTTGGACACTTCCAGGGATCCAGGGGCAGCCACAGCTTCTCTGGGCCATCCTCACAGCCAAGCTTTTATTCCTAATATATAATATATATATTTATAATATATGCTTTTTATATTAATGTATAATATATGCCTTTATATTACATATATCAAGTATATAAATGTTAAAATACATTGGATATGAATAGTGGCATTTCGACACCTACAGCAGCATTTTAATTCTCATATAAAACGTATTTGTACATAATTTGTATTTATACCTCTGTGGTCCTGGGAAGAGCATCCCAGCCCCTCCAACTCCAGCATTTCTGCATCCTCACATCCCAATCTCTCTTTCCTCCATCTGATGCCAAGCTCGTGTATCATCTTCCCAGCAGCTCTGCTGAACATCTGCCTCCCAGGAAACACAACTGGGAGGGCTAAACAACTTCACCACTTAATGCAGTTCGTGTCTGTCCTCAAACAGCTCAGGCTGCTGGGAGTCACCCAAAGGAAAGTGAATTTTCCAGTAAAAACCCTGCTTTCCCCAAAATCAGGAACTTCAGTACTGTAGATGCTGCAGAAGGGAAGTCAGCACCACCCTTGATGGATGTGTCCCTGCTCCAACCTCTGCCATCCCAGAGGCTTTTCCCCTCCTCCCAAACCTGTAAATATCAGGATAATTCTGCTGGTTTGGTCATAAATACCCCAAAAGCTCTGCAGTTGGAAGAAAAGGCTGCTTCAGGCCCACGTAAAGTTCTGACAGCATCAGTGACAGATCTCCCGTCCCGTGATGAACCGTATCAGAATTTCCTGACATGAGTCACCGCTGCAGAGATTCATCAGCGTCCAAGCCTTGGGACCTCCCTGTCTAGCATGACATCCCAAATGCCACTGGGACACGGGGGTGGGGGAAGCAAAATCCACCCACAAATAATGCTGGCTAAGCCTCTTCTATTTTAAGGAGACATTGCCCAATATTTATGTTTTTTTTAAAAAAAAAACAACCCAACAAAACAGGAAAGGAACAGCGAAGATCCGTAACCAGCTAAAAATACCAACCAGACCACGGACACGGCACGTAGGGATGAGCTCTTCCTGCCTCCCCGAACAACTGGGTCAGCCAAGAGTAACCTCAGCTGCTTTCTGAGAGCAGGAATGGGTTTGCTACAGCCGAGGGTGGGTTGCAGGTCTTTTGGGAGGGGAGAATTCCAATACGGAGTTCTTCCTCAGGGTGGAGTTGCCATCTCCTCATTGGGTTTTGTTTTTTTTTGGTGGGCAGGAAGAAACAGCAGGTTTTGGGATGAGGAGTTTGTGAATGATTGGTAAAAAATTATGCCCGATAAGGAATGATCCCTCCCTTCTCCTGGGCTTCTCCTCCACCAGGAAATGAGGGTGAAGAGGAGACAGCAAGACTTGGTTCCTTCCTTCCACCAGACAGTTTTGCAGTGGAGCATCACCACTTAATCTCTAATATGATTTTCCACCAGAAGAGAACCCACAGGGCTGGCAGATTTCCCATATCAGTGTTTGCTTTTTATCCAGCACATAAATTTGCAGGGGGTAAAAAAAAAATCACAACCCAACACCAGCAGCCTGAACATCAAGCAGGGCTGGTACTGCCTCATCTGCGACAAACCCGAGGACAGCTCTGCTATGGAAGAGAATTCAGCACAAAAAACCCCCATTTTTTAATCACTTTTTGACTCAATTTGTCCTGTTATTTAAATATTTACACACAAAAGAGTAGATCTGAAAGGGGGGAAAAAAAAAAAGAATGGACATCTGGGCTGTTTGATATCCAAGTGACTCCTGGGTGCTCAAAGCCAGAAAACACCAAGGATTTATCAAAGTGACTCCTGGGTGCTCAAAAGTCAGAAAACACCAAGGATTTATCCAAGTGACTCCTGGGTGCTCAAAGCCAGAAAACACCAAGGATTTATCCAAATGATTCCTGGGTGCTCAAAGCCAGAAAACACCACGGATTTATCCAAATGACTCCTGGGTGCTCAAAGCCAGAAAACACCAAGGATTTATCCAAATGACTCCTGGGTGCTCAAAAGCCAGAAAACACCGAGGATTTATCAAACTTACAGGACAAAGCACGTGCACCAGAGGAGAGGCAGGAGCCAAACCAAGCAGGAAGCTCCCCAGGGGGGTGGTTTTCAGCACTTACTGAAGGTTTTGCAGATGTCAGAGACGGCCTTGAAGACCCTGTCGGAGAAGTTGACTTTCACCTTGACGTACTTCATGTTGGGCAGCTGCAGGCGCAGCAGCTTGTGCTGAGGGGTGAACTGGAGCTTGGCATCCGCCTGGATCCCGTATTTATCCAACGTCCAGTGAGTTTTAAGGAGCCAAGTTTTCTTCTTTTCCCACCACAGCGCGTGATCCGACCAGTCCTTCTTGACATCTGCAACAAAGAACCCATTTTCCCCCCCAGTTAAAAGCGGGACCAGAACGAGCCTTCGGAGGACAAAAAGAAGTTTCAAAATGTGCTCGGAGCTGAGAGGGAACTGTGGATCTCAAAAACTCCCAACAGCTCTTTCTGGGTACAAGTAACTGCTTGTTTTCAACACTGTTTTGATGGGATATAAAAGCAGGGAAGCACTGAAGGGGAATGAGGATGAGACACAACTGTCCGTGGATCAGCAGCCTGGCAGTGATCCCGCCTGGAACACGAAGCCAAGGGGGTCACGAGTGACCCAACACCTCCCCCAGAAGGGATTTTGCACAGTTTTGGGGGGTAACTATCAATTCTTGGGGTTTTCCCCACCATTCAGGATACCTATGCTATCCAAAGGTGAGCCCAACCACCTTGGCACCCACTGAAAATAGAACCAGGAGAAAGTTTGTGAGGAGAAGTCGACGGGACTTTCAGTTTTTACAAAAAAACCCTGAAAATTCCCGACTGAAACTAAAAGTTACCTCCCCAAGGACCAAGAAAACTCAAAAGCCCCATCTCCTTCCAGCAGGGATGGAACCACGGGGTCCTTAGAGGTCACCTCCAGGTTGGGAAGCCTTTGGGGAACCAAAACTTGGTGACAACTCCAGAAGACAAACCCTGTGCAATGTTTTCCCTAACACCTGGAATATTTTTCACTAACACCTGGCCCTGCCATTCCTGCAGAGCATCTTCCAGTCTGACAACCAGTAACAGTGCCATGTCCTTCCACCACAAAGAGAAAAGAGAACGGGATGATACGTAACATGGTAATATATTTAGTAATAAAATAATTCCATTTTCAGCTCCAAATCCACTTGTGATCCCAGACTTCCAGCATGAAACACCAATTCAGCCCCAATTAAAACCACGAGCTGACGTTTATGCCAACAGCTCCTGTCTCCATCCTTTGGCACCGCAGGGCACCAGCCAGAAAGGCAGGAGCAATTCCAGAGAATTGGAGAATTTCCAGGATTAGGTGAAGTCCCAGCAGACACAATGCCAAAGGGCCTGAAGGTACCAAGGAACAAATCCAGCACCAACATCTGGGATCCTTGATGTCCTGTACAGGAGTTGGACTGGATGATCCTCGTGGTTCCTCCGAGCTCAGGATATTCCATGATTTTGTGATAGTGAGGATTATCCCCATGAGCCACATCTGAATTCAACTGAGATGAGAACAACACGACAAAGGAATTTTTGTCTGTCCCTATCTCAAACCAGGATCTCGAGCTCGGGGTTACTGAGAAAACCCAGCAGGAGCTGGATTTTTCCTTTGAACTCCTGGTTTAATGGCACAGTCAGGACTGCAGAAAGTGGGAACGTTCAGCTGGACTTTTCAACAGCTTTGTACAATCAAATTAAACAAAACCAAATATAGAAAAGCATGCAAACTTGCACAAACCTCGTCTACCCGGAAAAAAAATCCAAGAAATCATTACAATGGACTCTGGTAATGAAGTCCAACTTCTGCCCTACTGAAAGCTGAACGAGTTGGCACCAAAAATCAGGGGGAGGAAAAAGCCAAAGGCATTTGGAATCAGTAACATTTATGCCTAACAGAAGGCATATTGTGTAAATATAGAAGGCAAATGTGTAAATTTGGGTTTACGCTGCAGATTAACCATTCAGGCCACGGCACAAAAACAACTCTCTGGGCCTGAGAGTAATTAACACTTTCAATTAACAGTGAGATGCTGGTTCTAGCAGGAAGGGGAAGGTCTGTGCCTGTCCCACGGGGTAGTTATATATAAAAGAGGCTGGCAAATGTTTAGCAGGTGCTTTGTGGGGTTGAGTTTTACACGCCGACGAGAGCCTTGGGTGCTTCGCAAGGGATCCAGGATTGCTTGGAGCAGTCCCTGCAGGGCAGGGAATGCCAGCAGCCTGGTTCAATCTGATCAAAGGTTTATAAACCTTCACCAGAGTCCCAATTCATGAGTTACTGATTTGCTGGGCTTACAGCTTCACAACGAGGCTGAATATTTCAGCTCAGGCTCTTCTCATCTACTACCATCAGTCACTGGCCACTTCATATTATACAACCTATCACATTAATCAACTTGTATTTATCAATTATTATCAATTTATCAGCTGGCCCTTCATTTATCAGAGCTCAGGTAAATCTCCAAGTACAAATTCACCTCAGAGATCCCAGACCTGGAATTCAGAAGTTTACTACAGGTTGCAAATCTCAGTGATGTTTGTAGATCCAGCAGCTCCTCTCAGCTGCTGAATGTGACGGACACGGAGCTGCTGGAGCGAGTCCAGAGGAGAGGATCACCAAGATGGTCAGAGGGATGGAGCACCTCTGCTGTGAGGAAAAGCTGGGAAAATTTGGATTGTTCATCCTGGAGAAGAGAAGCTTTAGGGAGACCTAACTGTGACCTTCCAGTACCTGAGGAAGCTACAAGAAAGATGGGGAGAGATTATTGACAAAGGATGGAGTGATAGGACAAGGATGAACGGCTTCCCACTGCCACAGGGCAAGGCTGGATGGGATATTGGGAAGGAATTCCTGACTGTGAGGGTGGGGAGGCCCTGGCACAGGGTGCCCAGAGAACCCCTGGATCCCTGGAAGTGTCCAAGGCCAGGTTGGACGGGGCTTGGAGCACCCTGGGATAGTGGAAGGTGTCCCTGCACATGAGGGTGGGACTGGATGGGCTCTGAGCTCTCTTCCAACCCAAACCTTTCCAGGATGAGCTGCACACAAGAAATCTCTGCCACCCTTCCAGTGGCATTCCAGGCAAGGAATCCCCCAGGTGAAGGCAGCAGGGATGTGGAAGCTGGAGCTGTCAGCATCAGCTGGAGCGTGGGCTGACCTCAGGGATTTCCAGGAGCCCAACCCCAGCAGCAACACCCTCGGGAAAGGGAAGCACGGCGCTTCCTTCCCGACCTCAAAAATAAACCCTACTCCTGGCTTCCCCCACCTTTCCCTGCAGCCTGAACCCAAAGCCCTGGAGCTTGGGAAGGCTGGAAAACCCAGCTGTGATTTTATTTTTTATTTTTTTTCCCCCCAGGCAGAACCTGGCGTTGCATTTGCCTCCCAGAACTGTGTCAAGAGGCAGCGACGTGCACGAGGGACGTTCAGGATGTTTTGTACAGCAAAACCCACGGAGCTGCTCCCCTTGGAAAGCCATTCAGACAGTCCTGGGAATGCAGGAGGCATCTTAAACCACACAAACGCCTGCAGAGACCTCTGTGAGGACAGAACAGCGAGAGAAGGAGCGAAGGGCTGCTCTATAAAAGTGTTTTAAACCTGAAACATCCTCAGCTTTCAATCCACGCTGGCGCCTGGCCGCGGTCGCGTCCCGCCAGCTCGTCCAGCACGAATTACAATTGCAGATTTTAATTCCCACAGCCACCACTAAATTCCCATCTAGAATCCAAGCAGCAATAAGTCTGAATTGAGATGCACACGAGGTGTGTTTTAATTCTGGGCTTCCTGTAACACAGAGAGCCACGACACAATCAGCATTCAGGCAGCAAGGCCGAATCTGGGTGAAGGGCAAAGAAAATCGAGGCAGCCCTGCCTGATAACCCATTTATCCCATTTATCCCAGGACTTGGCTGCTCCCAAACACTCTCCCTCTGCCAATCCATGGTTTTTTTAAGTCCCTTTCCTGCTGCAGCAGCTATTGAAGCTCCTTCCTGCAGAAGCTCTGCCGTCACTTGGCAGCTTTTCTGGGCCAGCTTAGGACTTACAAGCAGTAGGATACAAGTCTCCAGTGCTGTATAAACACTGTATTTTCCTTGTTATTTTGGGATATCCCCTGTTGCAGATGGGCTCTCCTTCCCTGCACTGCTCAGGACAACAGAACCCTGACACGACCAAATAAATCTATTTTTTTTTTCCCCCCCTTTCTCAGTGCATAGTAAATCCCACTGGATGGGTATTTGGAAGGAAGGGGTAGTTCTACTTTCTTTTTATTTAGGTAAAGAGAGGCTTTCCTTTTTATTTAGGGAAATTAAGAGGCTTTCCTTTTTATTTATTTATATTATAGGGGTGGCACCAGATTCCCTTTCACAGCCACATCCAGGGTTAAATCCACGGGGCAGCCAAGGCCCTGCAAAAGCCTGCATCACCTTAACACTGGGAGTTAATTATAAATAATTAAAAAGCTCCTGCACAAGCTTGAGGAGGTACAGTGGGAATTCTGCAAGCCTGCCTGGGTTGAATCATGGATTTTTGGTGGATTTTTTGGAAACAGAGGGTTTGCAGCTGACGCTGTTTTCCCTGGAATTCTTTCCACCTCTGGTGAGGCAGCAGAATCAGCTGGAGCTGATTCCTTAATCAGCTAAATGAGGCTGCAGCTCATTCCTTAATTATAAATGATGGCTTTTAGAGCAATGGATTCAAGCCTTCAACATTCCCACAGGAACAATCCAAGAGGACCATCCCCCCTCAGGAGCAAAAGGCACCAGAGCCAAAGCCCATCCATCCCACTGGGGGCTTTTCCAGAGGAGCAGAATGAGCTCCACGTTTCCCTGGCTCTCTCCCAGGGGTGGGTTTAATCAGGATTATCCCTGTTCTGGTCCAGGAACACTTGGGAAGCTGAAGTGGCAAAATGCCTTTCCATTATTTTAAATTTATATATACACAAAATTTAAAAAAAAAATTACAAATATATACGTTTAAACACGTATTTTACATATATATAATATATATATATAAGAAATATTATGCCTATAAACATTCACATAAACATTTACCCCATATATGTTTGCATATATAAAACAGAGAGAAAACCAAATTATACACAGATATAATTATAGATAAACACAGAAAATAACTGCCTATAAAATATATCCACATATATATACACACACATATATATACATTGAATTCGACCAACACATTATAGCATACATTCTTTGAGTGTAGTATCTACTCTTACAACACAAAAAAAGTAGGCACAAAGGGTGAGCAATCCATGGCAAAAACAAAAACCACTTCATGTTATTTGGACATCAAACACTTACTGAAGCCATTTC
>VZDJ01007753.1:49719862-49776495 GCA_008694505.1 Cyanoderma ruficeps | reverse complement strand
AAGGAAAGGAAAGGAAAGGATATCCTGAGTTGGCAGGGATAAACAAGGAACATCAAGCCCAACTCCTGGCCCTGGACACCACAATAACCCAGAGAGTTACTGAAGGTCCCAAAGATCTTTCTTAAAAAATAAAAACATTTATATTTACATTTATTCATATTGGTAATATATTTATTTTATACGACCATATATCCATATATTAAGTGTGACACTCCTATATCTGTGTAGCTGAACCTATTGCTCCCTGCCTCCAACCTCCTCCCTGCTCCCAGTGACCTCTGGAAACCCAGATTCCTTTAAACATGCCAAAGCCACTCCTTCCAGGGTAATTACGGAGCAAAAAAAAAGCAAAAACAAAGCTATTTTCATTTATCACGAGTCCAGCAGAAATGCTGATGTGTTTGCTGGGTGACACAGTCGCTGTCTTGGGGCAAAATCTGTAATTTTAGGAAAAAATGAGTCTTTCTGGTGTGCACAGGAGTAGAGCCCCCTCCATCCCCCAAGAGGGATTTAATTGCAGAGCAAAGTTCAAAACGGAACAAAAAATCCCTCCAGCCTTTGGTCACAACGCTTGAAAAATTATACTTTGAAATGGGGAGATAAACAGCCCATCAAATTATCATCAGATTGATGCAATAAAGCTGCAGCCAGGACAGGCTGATGATGCTCCTGGAGCTGATGGGGTTTGAGAGGGGTTTTAATCACTTCTCCCACATGTATCTGACACACGCAATGGGAAATTCCCTGCACGGCAGCCACCCTGCTGCCACCACCCGTGGAAGGGATTTTATCCGTGGATAACTCAGAATGGCACCGGAAATTCTCCTGGATCTGCCACCACGGACAAGTCACACCGTTGTTTTTATGGAATCCAGGAATGGTTTGGGTGGGAAGGGACATTGCAGCTCATCCAGTCCCACATGGGCAGGGACACCTTCCACTAGGCCAGGCTGCTCCAAGCCCCATCCAGCCTGGCCTTGGACAATTCCAGGGATCCAGGGGCAGCCACAGCTTCTCTGGGAACTCCATCCCAGCCCGTCCCCACCCTCACAGTCAGGAATTCCATCCCAATCTCCCATCCAGCCCTGCCCTCTGGCAGTGGGAAGCCATTCCCTGTGTCCTGTCCCTCCATCCCTTGTCCCCAGTCCCTCTCCAGCTCTCCTGGAGCCCCTTTAGGCCCTAGAAGGGGCTCTGAGGTCTCTCTGGAACCTTCTCTTCTCCAGGTGAACATCCCCAGCTCTCCCAGCCTGGCTCCAGAGCAGAGGAGCTCCAGCCCTTGGACCATCTCTGTGGCCTCCTCTGGATTTGCTCCAGCAGCTCCGTGTCCTTCCTATGAGGATCCCAGATCTGGATGCAGCGAAGTCCAAAGCAGAAGGAACGAGAGACCTGCAGCCTCCTCCTGCCTTGTGTTTCCAACAGGAATGAGCTGAGACTAAAAACCTCCTCTCCTCAAAACCATTCCCCCTTGTCCTATCGCAATCTGCCCCTGCAGAAATTTCATCCTACTTTATTTTCAGGAAAACAAAAGTTCAGGAGAAGACCCATCCACAGAGGTGCCCAAAAAAGGGTGGACCTGGGGCTGGAATTTCACCCTGAGAAGAATATTTCTTGCACGAAAAACGATTTGACTCGATAAAGTAAAAACCAAGCACCAAACAAACGGGGACAAAAGGAGCCTTGTTCCCAACTCTGCGATTCCATGACCCAGCTCAGGAGAGCTCAGGGCACACGCTCCCGGCAAAGTCTTGACGTCAAAGCCCCCGTGTGAGTGGCACAGAGTGATTCAAGAGCAAGGAACAAAGGAGGAGGGAGGGGGAAAAAAATAAAAAATAAAAAAAGCCCAGTGGAAGAGACTGAGCACATTGGGATGCAATGCTGCCCGTGGATGTTCCATGTGTCTGCCCTTGCTCGGGGAAATTACGGAGTGTCTGCTGCTAATGAGGGAACGAGCTGCTGGAAAAACAAGTGGGATCCTTTTATTGCCTTTTATTGGGATTCTAAGTGAGCTCTGCAATGGAAAGTCCGTGTCTTGATGAGGCAGGGGTGGTCACTGGAGCCCTGAAGAGCTGATAAATCAACCCCAACTATCCCAAAATGCTGCTCCTGGCAGTGCAGGGCTTGAGATGCTCAGCCCAGGGGATACAGGGAGAAGAGCAAATCCTAACAATCCTGAAAGCCACTGTTTTTCTAAAGTAAACTCGAGGAAGGAAGCTCTTCCCAGTGTTAATAGGATTGCTCAATTAGCTTACTTGAAAGTTTATTAACTCGGATTGCATCTTGTTCCACCCCCCTGCCATGGGCAGGGACACCTCCCACTATCCCAGGTTGCTCCAAGCCCCATCCAGCCTGGCCTTGGACATTTCCATGGATGTGGCATCACGTTTTCCTACAAAACTTTCTCAGTAATTTTTAGCTTTTCTGGAATTTGGTACCTTTACGTTCCATTTAAATGCTTGTCCAGCCATACCCAATCCTGTCTAAACCCCTGAGGAGGGAGAGAAATTTTCCAGCGATGCTGAATCCAGCTGGAATATTGGGAAACTCTCCAGAGGAGCTGAAGGCTGAGGTCACCTCAGCTCCCCAACACTCCCAGCACTGAGGGGCTCAGGAAGGTCTTTGCCAGTGCTGTGGCAGAATTCCTTTAAATCCCTGCACCAGCAACCCGGAGAAATGTGGATTACTCCTTTTTCTGTGGCACAAAGGAAAGCAAGGGTGGATGAGTAGTTTTTTAATTGGATTTTTGGGGNTCTCCAAAAAGGACAACTGTCCCAGGATGACAGCAGCCTGCAGTCCTGACTCATCCCCAAGGAATGTGCAAGCCAGAGGAGCTGGTCCTGCCAAAAAGACATCACACCCAGTAAGGGAGCCAGAGGATGTGTCCTGGGAGGGATGATGCATCAGGCAGGGGAAGGAGGATGATGGGCAACCCGAATTCCCAACTTGGGATTCCCAACCTCTCAGCAGGCAATTCCCCAAGTGCTTTAATGATGGTGAATCCCAGGTTGAAGCTCAGATCCCTGGAGAGTGATGTCCCCACTCCATAATTGTAAGTGTTGGTCCTTCTCTTACAGCTCCATGTGGGATCAAGGCTGGAAGAACAGGGCCCTGGCACAGGATGCCCAGAGAAGCTGTGGCTGCCCCTGGATCCCTGGAAGTGTCCAAGGCCAGGCTGGACAAGGTTTGGAGCAACCTGGGCTAGTGGAAGTTCTCCCTGCCCATGGCAGGGGTGGAATGAGATGATCCTTTCCAACCCAAACCATTCCATGATTTCTTTTTGCTTCTGCCTGCTGCTCCAAGCTCATTAATGAACACAAAACACTTTTAAAGGATTTTAACACCTCCACTGTTTAGGCTGGATCTGCCTCACCCATCACAGGCCCAAGTCCTGGCACTAAAGCCCTGGGGCAGGACATGAAGGACAGGGACAATTCCTGCTGCAGAAGCTCTGGAGCTGGACAAAGCTCCACAAATCTTTGTGGAGCATCAGCCAGGAAGGGAAGCTGAGCAAGACAGGGACAAAGCTTCTTCCAGGCAATTTCATAAAGCCCTGACTTTCTAATTGAATTGTAGTTTCAGCAATTAACCCTTGCCAAAGCACATATTCCTGCAGGGAGCAGGGGAGAAGAAAGAAAACAACCACCAGCCAAGCAGGTGTAAAGGGCTGGGAAGAGATTTAACCTCCACTGGCAAGATGGATTTTTTTAGGTGCTGTCAGGATGTTCTGCAAGCTAAAAATCAGCTGAGGTTGTAAAGGGGAAGGTTCCTGCAGCTGCTGGTGTGGCTGGTTTTTTTATGTGCATCCCTTCCCGGAATTGTTCTCAACCTGCTGGCCAAATTCAGCCACGTTTTACCAAAAAGTGGAGGCGTCCCAAGATCCCACCTGGTCTGGGATCATGGCACAGGGCCGTGCCATCCACACAGCTCCCAGGGGAGGTTCCCACCTGAATGGCCACAGAGTGGGAGCTGCCTGCAGAGGTGTTGTAACCTCGCTGGAAAATGGGTGATTGAAAGAAAAACCAAGATCAGTTCTCCAGGAATAAAAAAAAATATGAATAAATAAAAAAAAGCTTTCCTCTGGTTTTCTGGGTCTGTCCCAAGAGTTCTACCTGGTAGAAGCTTCAGCCTGGATGAGAGCGACGTGTTAAAAGCAAACCTGGGCAAGAAAACTAAAATACAGCAGCTCTGCTAAAATTCCATCCAACAGGAATTTGGGGAGGGGGGTCTCAGCATTTTTCCAAATTACACACCATAAACCCCAGAAAGCCACTGGAACATTGAGAACTGAATCTCGCCACCTGGGTTTTGCTCAGTTTTATTCCTCTGCCCCTTTCTAAGCAATCAGTTAACTCACATTTCAGAATGAGAAAGAAAAAAATGCAGCTTCTCCAAGACGTTTTCACACCACCAGGCTTTTCTCCCTAAGCACACCCAGGGCTGGATGCTGGGCTGAAGTCAGTGAGCTCCACAAGGGCTGTAAATCTCCTTCCTTCCCCTCATCTGTCAGAAAAACCACCACTAAAAAAAACTCCCCCAACACCCAAACCAGGAGCTGGTGGTGTTGGTGATGTTGAAACAACCGAAGTTTGCAGTGCAAACAATCCCTCATCTTTCCCAACTCAGTAAACATTCCCCACATCCACAATTTCAGGCAGTTATCCACAATCATTTTTTTTTTTTTCTTTTTTTGTCACATCAAAGACCAAGGGTTAAAATCCAGGTGGCCTGGTTTGCTGAATCATGGAATCACAGAGTGGTTGAGGTTGGAAAGGACCTTAAAAATTATTTAATTCCACCCCAAGAGGCACCTTCCAGTGCACCAGGGTGCTCCAAGTCCATCACGGCCTTGAACATTTCCAGAGATTCTATTCTGAACACGATTTCTTTGAGTTTTTATATGGTTTAGACAGACTCAGCAATGCCTGGGAGAAACACAAGCCCTGATGGAGAGGAAAATGGAAGAAAAAGGGAAAGGGAAAAAAAAAAAGGCATTAAAAAAAAGGGGAAGTGTGTGAATATGACGATTTCTATGATTTTTCAGCTCCCCACACCAGCTTCCCCACGTGCCTTATGTCAAATCGAAACCTGAGGGAGCTGGAAGAGGAAACTACTGATTTGGGCTGGGCGGGAGCAGCAAACCCAACAATTTCCCGTCTGTGGTGTGACAAACCCAGGCTCTGGGATCTGCAGGAACACCAACACAGCCTCCCACCCCACGCTCCTTCCTCTCCTGTCAGGACCTGCGAGCTCCACCGGGCTCTTTCCAGCCAAATCGGACGGCTCACAGTGACAGAATCAAAAAACCCCCAAATAATTAAAACAAAATCTTAATTGTCTTGGCCCCTAAAGTATCGTCACCGCTCTGAGTACAAATATTAATTGCTGTGACTGCAGCTTGGAGCTGCCTTAATGTGGCTTTTACCTCCCTCCCACCCTGAATTCCTCTGTCATTGGCAGCTCAGCTGAATATTCCACCCGGGCTCACAAAGAAGACTTTATCTGAGCCACGATCAATCTGAGCCCATGTAGGAACATCCTGGAGTCCAAAGCTGGATGTAAAGGAATGAGCCAGCCCCTCACAGATCAATGTGCACGGCTGGGCTGTGTGTCCACAGCACTGTCACTTAAATGTCACCAAACACGTGCTGTGTGGGAGGGTGAGGATCAGCACGGGCCACAGGTGAAGGGATGAATCAAGTGGCAACATGGAAATGCAGGGAATGGGAGCTGGTCTCCTTGAGGATGCTGCTGAAGTGGAAGCATCCAGCAGGGCACCAATTCCAACTGAGAACGGCCCAAAATCCTGCCTGGATCTGGAGCAGGAAGACTTTGGTGCTCAGCAGGTGCCAGATCCCCCTCTGTGCTCACCATCCCACTGCCTGCCAGCTGCTCGAGTTTTGCTGTTTAAAAGCTTGGGATGAAATTTTCCAGGGAAATCTGGAGCGGGGTCAATGCCTGCTGTCCTGGGTTATAGTCTATTCAATTTCATCTGCTGAAAAAAAACAGTTGGGGGCGGGTGCCTTTTGATAATGGCCCAATGGTCAATATCAGGTAGAGCATTGTTCTTATCTTTCTCCATAATGGGCCATTAACACTCTTCCCAAGCCGTCTCCCCTTCCCAACACATCCCCACATCCTATCACACCTATTGTGAGATGCTCCACCCCGTGGGAGGAGCCAGCCATTCTTACCTGGATAAAGCTGGAACTTTAAACCAGCATAGTGTCTTGCTTCATCCGATTACGGGAGGAAGGCTGGACCCTTCTCACCACCTCAGGACCCTTTTTTTTTCTGCTACTGGATCATTTCTGCCTCAGCGGAGCCGTACCTGCCATTCCAGGAGGACTCACTTTTGGACTGTTTCCGACACCCTGACTAACAAGGTTGTAGCTTTGACCCTGTCAGGGCTTTTCAAAATTGTTGTTTGTTTGTTTGCTGGTTTGGTGGGGTGGTTTTGTTTTTTTCTTTTCTACCACATTTGTATTCTTATATTCTTAGTAAAAAGCTGTTATTCCTACTCCCAAATCTTTGCCTGAGAGCCATTAATTGCAAAATTAGAACTTGGCGGGGGGTGAGAATACATCCTCTGTTCTAAGGGGAAGCCCAGTTTCCCTGGCAGATGCCTGTCTTTCTAAACCAAGACACCTGCCCAAACCACAGCAAACACCAGCCCTGTTGGTGACATTATTTGGGACAAGCTCTCAGCACCCAGCCCCACAGGGAACACAAACAGCTCCCCGAGGATTGAATGACACTCGGAGTCCTCTCGTGGCTGTCATGCACTTGGAGAGCAACACTGAGTGGTGATTTTGAAGGAAAAATCTTTCCCAGGTGGCAACTGATGGGCAGATGAGCACCTGTGGGTATCCCAAGTGAAGGTGCCCAGGTGACATCGTGGGCACGGATTGGAGAAATGCCCTGAGTCACACCTGGCACTGGGTACTGATGCTCAGACATCTAATTCTGGCAAGTGTGGCTACAATCAGAGAATCCAGGAATGGTTTGGGTGGGAAGGGAACTTAAAGCCCATCTCATGCCATGGGCAGGGACACCTTCCACTATCCCAGGCTGCTCCAAACCCATCCAACCTGGCCTTGGACACTTCCAGGGATCCTGGGGCAGCCACAGCTTCTCTGGGCACCCTGTGCCAGCCACTCACAGAGAAGAATTTCCTCCCAATCTCCCACCTATCCCTGCCCTCTGGCAGTGGGAAGCCATTCCCTCTTGTCCTATATCTCCATGCCTTGGTCCCAAGCCCCTCTCCTGCTCTCCTGGAGCCCCTTCAGTCCCTGGAAGGGGCTCTGAGCTCTCTCTGGAACCTTCTCCAGGTGACCATCCCCAGCTCTCCCAGCCTGGCTCCAGAGCAGAGTGGCTCCAGCCCTTGGAGCATCTCTGTGGCCTCCTCTGGATTTGCTCCAGCAGCTCCATGTCCTTCCTGTGCTGGAGTCCCCAGATCTGGATGCAGCATTTCAGCCAAGTCCAAAGCACAGAGAACAAGCCACCTACAAGACAAGCCCTGCAGCCTCCTCCTGCCTTGTGCTAACAACAGGAATGAGCTGGGACAAGGACTCTGTGTTTCTCTCCCATTGCCTCGAGCTGTTTCCAAGAGTTCATTCCAGTTGCAAGGCATAAAAAAATATCCCCAGTGAGTCTCACGAGGGCCTGGAGTGTTTATAAGCACTGCAAAACCTCAAACACAAACCTGGGCAAATCAATGACGCTGCACTTTGTTGGTGTTTTATTCATAAACCTTTCAGGGGTCCATTAAGAAGAGGAGACTTCACAGGCAGAACAACACTAATATTTAGAATTGATCTCGCAAGGAATGGAGCTGAAATCCTTGGAAGGTAACACAGCAAAGCCTATTTGATGGTGAAAAGAGCCCCTGGAGTGAATCCCAGACACATTTGCAGGCTGAAACTACTTTAAAAAAGAGCCTTAAGTGCTACAACCAAAACTGCATGGGACAACTCCCCTGTGCCAGTCCTCAGGTGACATCCCACCCTCTCCCAGGTGACAAAGGAGACAAAGGAGGAGCTGCCAAAGGGAACAATGGAGGTTAAACCAGTTGCACAAACCCTTATCCCAGCTTCAATTCACAAAAAAACCCCCCCAAGGCTTCAGGAGATGTCATCAGTGCCTGCCATTGTCAGCCCCTTGGAGGGCAGAGGGTTTGCTTTGAAATTTATCCACGTCAGCTCTCCTGCCCATCCCAGGTCACTAAAATAGGGATGCCACCTTTGGTCCAGCAGGACACCTGTAATTCCAAATCTTGCTGGGTTTTTTTTCACTCACTTAGCTATTTTCCTCAGGTACAAGGTGCTCGGTGTTCCCAGCAAACCCGAGGAGGTGGAGTCATCTCCCACCCATATCCCTGCCTGTTAAAGAATCCCGGAGAGAAATCCACATTTCCATCACAAAACTTCTATCCACGGACTTTCTGAATCTGCTCAGTGCACATTTAGGTCATCTGTCTTAGGCTGTGCCTCTGCCAGACACCATTTGTCCCCCCTGCCCTCTTTCTGTCAGCTATTCCTTTATTCCCACGACCAGGCAGAGCATCCCCCATATATCCCACAGAATTCCATAAACTCCACAGAGCTCCTCCCAAGTGCCTTTCAAAAAAAAGCAGGATTTTTTTAATTCCATGTGTTTAAAACGGCCTCAAGTTGACAACAACAATAACCTGCGTTCACTTCCTTCCTTCCTCTGCTCCCACTGATTTGAAACCTCGATTTTTTTTGTTTTGTTTTGTTTGTAAGTCAATAGTGGCAAAATTCCTAAAAAACCCTGAGAGAGATCACCAGGAGTTTCCAGTACAGACCCCAGCCCTCACAGAGCAACTCCATGCTGCTGCTTTTAAAACCTCAGCAGTTTTTTTTTTTTGCTTATTTTTCAGGGATGACTTTGCCAAGAACTTGGCACGGCTCAATTAGCGGAGTGGCTTAATCCAGCGGGTGATGAATAACAGAGGAGCCAACAGGTCATTGCAATTCACTTGAGTTACCAGAATCCCTATCTCGCTGCTTGGGCTTCCTCCAATCCCTGCCTGCATCAGCCACGGATTTTAATTACCTGTTCCCAAAGAGTCCAGACTGCAGCCGCTCTGTGCAGGCAGGGACCGAGCCCATGGGATTTATGGATACCTGCAGAGCTGGAGTTAAGGAGGAGAGGTTTGCTGGACTCCTGTTTCATCCCAACAGGATATTTACCGCACTCTTTCTCCTACAACCATCAATAAATGCTGATGTAAATCGAGATTTTTCCCTTTTCCAAGCTCTCCTTGCTGCTGGGAGGAGGGAGGGCATTTTTCCCCCCTCGTTCACTGATGGTGAAGAGCTCCTACCAGCACCCTACAAGCACAGTGTGGCTGATCCCTGCAGATTCCCACTGATGTCCTAAACTTCCCTGAAACTCCGGGCAGGCCACAGAAATCTCCTTTCCAAAACCTGCAGGATTTGTCCCAAAGGATGGAGCAGGCAAATCCCAGCCCGAGGCACTGACCCACCTTCCTTCCTTCCTTCCCCCACTGCGTGCAAGTGAAACAGCCCATGGGGAATCCCACAGGGAAACGCAGAACTGCAAGGAAACTTTTATTTTTAGGAAATTTCCTTAAAACTTCCAGCAGAAATTCTGCTTGGCAGGAGAATTTGTTTGTTGGGTTTTTTTTTAACACCGAAAGTTGTTGAAGTAAGGAATTAAACAGAGGAATGACAGGGAGGAAGAGGTTAAAAACGCAGGGAAAGGGTTTCAATGTGGAAAAATTGCAAAATGAATTAATGTGGAGACGGGGCAGCGCAGAGGCTGGATGAAGGGAGGCATTGAGGAGCACGGGAGGATGAGGAACGAGCCCCGTCCCACCCCGCTCCGCTAAACCCGACCCCGCTCAGCTGGCAGGAGCTCAAAGGAGCCATAAAAATAATGAGAGGGCTGGAAGAGCTGACACGAAGGAAGATTAAAAGGAACTAAATACGTATAGCTTGGCTGGGCGACGAAATCCAAGGGGAAAGGGAAGGCAACAGCCGGAGATACCCATGGATCTGACCATCCCGGGAAGGGCGGCACTGGGGCTCAGCCCCCCGGGGAGCTCCATCCCCTCTCCCCAAGCTGCTGCGGCCGCCGCATTCCTTCCCTCTCATACAATCCCTAATTTAACAAGAGGAGAGGATCCGGGCAAACATTTAGGGGGGGATGGATTACGTCAGGAGCTAATTTAGGTCCTCGCCGGGCTCCGGCCCCGCGCACATGCCTGGCTTTCCACACACGCTTCGGCCCTGGATCTGCTCCGGCATCTCCCGACACCCGGCATCGCTCCTTCACTCATGGGTGGATTTTCTATCACCTATACAAAGCTGGTTTGCTTTTTTCCCCAGCCACAGAGCGCTCAACTTCAGCCAAACTTTCTGCATCTCCAGCGTTCAAGTAAAAAAGAAAACCAGAATCATAAAATCCAGTTTTTGGGGAGTTCGGGAGTTCAGCAAGAGACCCTTTGATGCGAGCGCTCGCTTCCTTTCGAAACCCAGCGTATTTATATCCATCCCTTCCTTCCTGCGACTCCAGATAATTAATAAATCAAAACCTAAGCACGGAGGGGGAAGATGGGCTCTTTTAAAGCCACACGCGGGCTCCGCAAGCGGAGCGGGACCTGCAGCTGACAGCTCCGCTACTCCCACAGCCGCAGGCACGCGCGGGACCTCGCAATTAATATTTTATTTGAGCAATTACAGCCATCAGCCCGGGCTGCACCGCTGAGTCAACACGGCCGAGCCATAAAGAGACAAGGGGAGGAGGAGGGTTCGGCAGGGCCGGGCTCCCCGCTGCCGGCGGCGGGGACCGAGCCCTGGCCACGTCCCGTTGTTCCCACGCGTCCCGGACAAACGGGCTCTTTGTCCAGGTGTGCACCCAAAGGCACCGCACACCTCCGTGTCCCCGAGGGTCCCCTCGCCCACATCACCCCACGGATCGGCCCACGGGCCCTCGGGAGCTCTTTGCTCGCACGGAACTCCAGGGTGAAGTTTTGCTGCTCGCAAACCCCCACCCCCAAGGTGAAAACGGAGCTGTGTTTCCTAAGTCTGTGTAAAATGCCGGGTGTGAAGCAGCCGGTGGATGGGGATGAGGCCCCGGGGTGGTAAAGTTTGGCTAGTGGAGGAGGTGAGAGGGAGAACCTGGAAGGGTGCAGGGGGTGAGGAGCTGGGATGGGGGACTGGGGCAGGGTGGGGGATCTGGGGGTCTCCCTGGTGCTGGGAGTTCAGGCAGAGTATTGGGAGAGGGTGCTGGACCTAAAACAGTACTGGGACAGGATGCTGGGACCTGGGGCAGGGTGCTGGGAGCCAAAGTACTGGGATAGGGTGCTGGGAGCTAAATCGCAATACTGGAACAGGGTGTTGGAGCACAGCACTGGGTGCTCAGGCACTTTACTGGGGCAGGATGCTGGGAGCTAAAGCACAGTACTGGGAGAGAGTGCTGGGAGCTGGGGGCAGGGTGCTGGGAGACAAAAATACAGTCCTGGAGCAGGGTGCTGGAGCACAGCCCTGGAGCAGGGGCGCTGGGAGCTAAAGCACTGGGTCAGGGTACTGGGTCAGGGTGCTGGGAGCTGAAGGACAATCCTGGAGCAGAGTGCTGGGGGCTGAACTGGGGTACTCAAGCACTGCACCGGGCAGGGTGCTGGGGGCTAAACTGGGCGGGCACCGCTAAAGCGGGCATTGCACTGGGCAGGGTGCTGGGAGCTGGAGCACAACCCTGGAGCAGGGTGCCGGGAGCTGGGTATCGCACTGGGCAGGGTGCTGGGAGTTAACAGCACAGCACTGGAGGCACGGTGCTGAGCACTGGGAGGATGCCGGGCTGGTCGAGTACTCCCGGAGAACTCACCGAGCTTCTCGACGAGGCGCAGCATGACGCCGCCGATGTGGATCTCGCCGGTGACCCGCAGGGTGACGTCGCGGCCCAGGTCGGTGACATGGACGCTCAGCTCCCACGTCCCGTCGGCGTAGCAGCCGTCCGGCATGCGGATCCCGTCCAGCGCCATGGCCCCGGCCTCCTGCGCCGGACGGAGCGGGAACGGGATCAGCAGCGGCAGCGGCAGCGGGATGGGCCCGGCTGTGCCCGCTCCGCGCCCCGGGGCAGGGCTGGGGGCGCGGTGGGGCGGGATCGGGGCCGCGCCGCCGCCGCCGCCGCTCCTGAGGGGCCGCCGCGGGAGGAGCAGCGCGGGCGGGCAGAGCGGGAGGCGGAGGGAACGCGGCGAGGGAGGGAAGAGAGGAGGGAGGAGGAGGAGGAGGAGGGGGATAATAATTAAAGGAAAAACGCGCCTGTGGCTGCCGGGCCCCTTGGCCTTTTATGGAAGCGAAGGACGGAGCAAGTGGGGGCCGCTCCAACATCCGGGAATCGCCGGGGGGCGGCCCGGCCGGGATCGGTCCGGCCCGGCTTGGGATTGTCCCGATTCGGCCCGACCCGGCCCGGCCCGGCTCAGCTCAACACAGCTCGGCTCAGTCCAGCTCGGCTTATCCCAGCTCGGCTCTGCCCGGCTCATCCCGGTTCTGCTCTGCCCATCCCGGCTCGGTTCATCCCAGCTCGGTTTATCCCAGCTCGGCTCTGCGTGGCTCATCCCGGCTGGGCTCTGCTCATCCCGGCTCTGCCCGGTTTATCCCAGATCGGCTTATCCCAACTTGGCTCTGCCCAGCCCGGCCCGGCTCAGCCCGGCCCAACTCTGCCCAGCCCGGCCCGCCTAATCCCAGCTCAGCTCATCCCAGTTTATCTCTGTGCCCAGCTTTGCTCAGCCGTGCTCGGCTCAGCTCGTGGCCGCTGGTCCCAGGGCATACAGAGGGGGAAATTCGGGAGCCCGCCCGGAGAGCATCCATTAGTGCTGGCGGAACCTTGGCATCCCAAACACTCGTGGGTTCCACGGCAGCCGTACTCACTCTGCACCCTTTGGGGTGTTTTTTAACACTGGCCCCAAATTCATAGGAAAAATCCTTCCCGTTCGGCAAAACCTTACCTTGGTATAGTAGCCCGTGCCCCCGTTGAGGCTGGGAGATGGGTCAGTTCCCTCCATCCTCATAATCTGTGTGAATATGGGAAATGGGAACTGTCTTTAAATAAAAGGGTCTGAAACGGCACAAATGGAGGAAAAAAAAAAATTATCCGCTTCCTGTAGCTCCTCCACCCAGTGATACACACATCCCGCCAAGCAACCGCGCTTCCTGAAAATCCAACACGCGGAAGGGGCTGGGGTTTGAGGTCCAGCGCTGTGGATGTATCCTGCCCTGTGCCAGGTGATGGGAAGTCACATCCCAGCAAAGCTGTGCCCGCCCTGGCAGCCTTGGGGATGGCTCTGCCACAGCCAGCCCAGCACTGTCTCCATGAACACCATTCCCACACTCCCCGTGAATGGCGGCGGGAGCTTTAGGACCGTGGAATCATGGCATGGTTTGGGTTGGAAGGGACCTTAAAGACCATCCAGTTCCAGCCCTCTGCCATGAGCAGGGACAACGTTCATTAAACCAGGTTGCTTTGGCACCATACAGGCAACAAAACCTCTTAACAGAATGGTAAAATTTTCCCGTTTTTCACTTTGCCATTATAATGGAGATATTTATAAAAGCTGCTCCCCTGCTTTAATACCTAATATACCTTTAACATCTTTAATACTAATGAAACCTTTCCTGAGGTCACTGTGGGCAGACTTAGCCAGGTTTTATCCGAGGGTTTTTGCTGATGTGGCAGATGCTGCCAGAGGGAAATTGGGTGACGCTGCAGCAGGTGACCTCCCCCCCTCAAACCCTCCTGGGGCCTCAATCCCTGGTCAGAGGAACCCTCATTCCACCCCCCGAAATGTGGAAGCCGGAGCGTGATTTAGAGGGTGACTCTGGAGCGCAGGCGAGAGCCGGTCTGTAACAACAAAGCTTTCCCAGATGGTATCTCCGTGTTCCTCCAGCCTCAAACAATAGGGCAATAAATAGAAAGGGTTACTCTCGGCCCGGCGTGTTGGACGAGGTTCCCAGCTGATGCAATTGGATACGGCCCCGCGGAGCTGGTAACCTTTTAGTACAGCTGGCTGCACGCTGAGGAAAGGCTGCCGGCTCCTTCTGCGCCTAAACCCGCTCACAGAGTTTCCTTTTCCCTGAGGAAACCCCTCTCCCTGCCCTCTCCATCCCGGGGGCTCCTTTCCTATGCGGAGGGAGAGGCTCCCTGAGCTGCAGTGCTCGGCCGAGAGGCAAAGCAAGGTCAAAAATGCACCGGCGCAGCTCTTGCGTCAGAGGCAGCCAAGCATCCCCAGGGCTCTTCCCAGTGTTTGCAACAAGTCCTCGCTCCCTACGAGCGGCAATAACCAAATAAGGTGCCGAAGCGCATGGTTGCTTCCATCAGGATTGGGATGATACCTACCAGACCTGCCCACCCTGCAGCTCCCAGCCCGTCTGCCCCTTCTTCGTGGAACCCAGGATACTTTTCCAGTGAAATGGCCCCATGGGCATCCTGGGGAAACCAGCAGTGAAGCTGAGTGACAATTTCCCTGTCCCCAGTTCGTTTTGTCCCTATTATTTTTTTTTTTTTAGCTTGTGACCTCTGTTTTGGGTTTTAAAGTGTTATGGGCAGTTGTTGAAAGTAGCTGGTGTTCCCTGCCTGAGTTCTTGCTTGGCTGCTCTGGGCAAGCCGGTCAGACTGGCTCTTCCCAGGGTGACCAGCCATGGAACTCTGCAGCTCGGTGCCTTTGCTGGGTGACTGGAGCTGGGAAAGCAACAGGACTGAGTGCCCGGCCTCTCTCCATACACAGGGACAGAGAAATTCCCGATCTCTGTGTAAACAAATGCTCTGTTTCCTCAAATGCTCTGAGCACAACATGCTCTGACCTGGTGGTGAGCAGGCTCCTGTCACCTCTCTGCTTCACCTGGGTTTTGATATTCCCTGTCTGCAGCTTCTTTCTTAAAAAGGATGAAGTTTCAGGGAGAAAATCCAACCAAAAAGAACAAATGCAGATGCTTGTTATTCCCTCCACTTTTTGTGGCTCCAGTGCTTCCCAGCCTATATTCTCCCTTCCAAACCACTGCCACTGGTACTCTACTCTTCATGTGGGGTTTGCAAGCTCACAAAATCATGGAATTGCAGAATAGTTTTGGTTGGGAAAGACCTTAAAGACCATCTCATTCCAATCCCCCACCTCTTCATTCCCTTCTGCCTCCAAGCGTCTTTTGGAGGCAGCTAAGGCTCCCTTTTCACAAATGACCATTTCCCAGCAGGGACAAGGTCACTCTCCTGGCAAAGGAAACATGCTGGGTAACTCTGCTTCCTTGTTTATTCCTGGCCACATTCGCTCTTCCCTGATTTTGTCATTTCAGAAACATCCACATGATGTGGCTCTTCTATTTTTCTGGATGTAAAGGCAGAGCAATGACACTGTCGTGGCTACGTGTCCTACAAATGTGCCACCACCTGGGTCATGCACGGAGTTAATCCAGTAGTCCCTAATGAAAGGATGAAGGATATTTGTGATTAAGATCTTGAAGAGGCACAGGAGATGGGGAGGTTTTGTCTTTCTAGGTTGTGATTGTGATTTGGTCACTCCAAGCCACGTCCAACCTGGCCTTGGACATTTGCAGGGATCCAGGGACAGGCACAGCTTCTCTGGGTACCCTATGCCGGGGCTTTCCCGCCCTTACAGCCAGGAATTCCATCCTAATATCCCACCTAACTTTGCCCTCTGGCAGTAGGAAGCCATTCCCCTCATCCTGTCACTCCATGTCCTTGTCCGTGCCCCTTTTCTGATGGCCAAGGCCACATGGGATCAAGCCAGGGACCGAGACTCAACACTGTCACAACCATCCAGCCTGGTCCTTCATGCCCAAAGGTTATAGAATCATAGAATAGAATCCCGAATAGTTTGGGTTGGAAAGGACTTTAAAAATAATCTCTATCCCCCTCTGCCAAGGGCAGAGACACCTTCCACAGACCACGTCACTCCAAGCCCCATCCAACCTGGCCTGGAACACTTCCAGGGTATCCATAGCTTCTCCTGGCAGCATCTGGAATAAGCCCTAGGTGCAAGATATAGCTGTGCTGAGATAAGAGGCATGAAGCTGGATTGAGGTTCCTGTTCCTTGGCAAGTCAAGCTGAGGTTTTGAGGCCCTGCAGCTACAAATTCCCCTCTCATTTTCCTGCCTCTGGCTCCTGAAATCAGCCATGGTGTGCACTGGAGCCTGCCAGGCTTGTGCTGCAGGACAAACCTCCCTGCAGCGTGCTTCTCTGTCCCCTGTTCACCTTCTTTCCAGGTATTTGGGTTAATTAAGCTCTGGAAGCCTCAGGCTGGGAGGTTTTTCTCCTCTGTAATCAGCTCTTCATAACACAGCACTCCCCTGGTCCTCTGGCTGGGCCTGTGTCAGGCATTGCTTTCCTGCTGACATTGATTCCTGTGCTGTCATTTATCTTTTAGCCTTTTTTTCTGTGTCCTTCTGGTGTTTCCAGCTTCCAGGAGTGACCTCCACTGAGTGTGACTCTTGCTTTGGCCCACAAAGGAAGCAGCGTGGCCCAAATCATTTTCTGGTGGGTTGTCCCCAGTGTCAGGAGTGTCCTTGAATTTTGTGTCCTTCTGGAAGGGCTGGCAGGTTCTAGAGCATCCTAAAACATCACTTTGAGCCAAAAGGAGTTGTCAGCTGAACACTCGAATCCATGTGATGGAGAATTTGGATAAATCCCAGGTAAATTCTCCTAAAAGCCGATTCATCCTCAGGGCTGCAAAATATTCCTGCAAAATATTCCTGCAAAATATCCCTGCTCCTCCCTGCCTGGTGCCTGAGTGTCTCCCAAGAGCCATGCCCAGGAATCCCTCCCATTGCTGATCTTCCTCTGCATCACCTGTGCCTGACTGATGCTTTTGGGACCACTCATCATCCTCACCTCGTGACTTCCTGTGGTAAACGGTGCACAGGAATGAAGGAATTTGTCCCTCTCAGGTGCTGCTGTCCAAATCCATCTTTCAGGCATCTCCAGAACCCTCAGGGATGTTGGACCATCGCCTCCATCCAGCCCAAAGGCTCAAACATCTCCCACACCCCCCCTTCTCCTGCAATATGCAACATATTAAACCACTTTCTATTGTCCATCAGATTTTTTGAGCCTTTGCCACTCCCGTTCTGGCTTTTCTCCACCTCCACAAGGCCTCCTATTCTTCTGCCTTTACAAATGCCAAGTCCAGGCTGGAAGGCTGGACTTCTCCCATGGAGCTGGGGCTCAAAGAAAATCCAAATGTCAGGCAACACTCCATCACCATCCCTGGGGCTGGTGGCTCTGGGGTGTCAGAAGTAACACCCTCAATCATTTATCCACAGTTAGTCAGCAAGAAGAAACACCAAAAATCCCAAATAATTCGTCTGATGGCTCTGACATTTCTCTGGGCAGATGGTGGGAAACATCTATTTGGGAGTGATTTACTGGAGGGGGAAAAAAAAATAAAATTAAAAATCCCTAAATTCCACCATCAATTATTCACAGCTGCTCTTCAGGCCCTTTTGGGGGAAGCCACTTGATGGGAAGTGGAGCTGTGGGAACTCAACCTTGTGCTGGCACCCAGCACCCTGCAGGTCATGAAGGAGGGCAGGAAAACTGTCCCCAGCACCCAGAGGGACAGTCCCACACCCAGCACCACTGAGGCTGCAGCATCAGCCCAGCCCTGGCACCGACACATCCCGTTATCTCCCCAGCCCCAGCTCTTCCCTCCCCAACGGTTCGGGAAATTGGCTCCCAGCCCATCAGTTTTCCCTCTCTGAGGGGGAGGTGAAGCTGGTCTGAAAAGCTTTTTTAGGGAACTGAGGCCTGGGGCATTCCTGAGACACGCCGGACAACCCCCCACTCTATGGATGCGCTCTGGTGTTGCTCTGGAGCTTGGAAAACTCCCCAAATTGTGGAATGGAGAAGGAAATCCCCAGCAGTGCTCAAGGGACGTGAGGATGGGGATTGTTTTCCTACTGTGAAGCCCCCAGAAACCCCACCCTGGGCCATTCATCCCCTCTGGATGGCACTGGGATGTTCCATGCTGGCTCCACCACCAACCCACTTGGTGCTGGGCTCCTGTCCCACAGCCCCCAAAAATGCTCTGAGCTGGGTTTATTCTTCATCCCTGTGACCAGGGGTGTGACAGCAGCAGCTCAGGGAGGGGAATGGCAACACCCAGATGTTGGGACACACTTGTGGACCAATCATCCCCCAAAATCCCACACCTTCCTTTCATGTGGCATCCTGAGAAGGACCCACGTGGCCTCCAGCTCCCTGAGGATGAGGTCCACTGCCCCCCCAAGCCCAGCCAGAAGGAAGGAGAGGCTGCCAGCAGAAACACCACCTTTTGTTCTCATTGCCTGATCCTAGAAACATCCAAAACCTCGGGAAGAAGGGACTTGAAGCAAGCCACACTGGTGAAGGGAGCTCTCCAAGGCTGCTGCAAAGCCCCCCCGAGTGTAGCTGCAGCCCCATAAATCACACCTGTCCTATAAATCACACCCTCCAGATAAATCCCACCCCTGCTGCGGGAAGCTGTGAGGCTGGAGGAGGAGGAGAGAGGAAAGGAGGAGGAGGCTGGAGGAGGAGGGCACCAAGGACGGAGCTGCTGGGCTTTTGCCACCTTTGCTCACGTGCTGCCAAAGACCAAAAAGCACCAAAGGAGAGTTTTTATCGATCCCCACGTCAGAGCTCTGTGAGAGCTGGCTGATAACAGGTCCCTGAGCAAAGCACTGACACTACAGGGCTTCCTGGGGTGTTTGGGGGCACAGCCCTGATGGAGAAAGACACTTTCACCCTGTGTGAGTCACCCAAATTTGCCCCAGACCCCAAGTCACAGGTCCAGGGGGGGTGATTCAGCATTGTCCCCTACAGCCTCTTCACTGGGGTGTCCGTGGGGCTCTCCAGCCCCCCAAAATCTTTGCTGTCTTACTTTTAACCAAAACCGATGATATCTGCCCATAGCAGGGGGGTTGGAACGAGATGGTCTTCAAGGTCACGTCCAGCCCAAACCATTCTGGGATTTTGGGATCTGTATTCTGGTTCTTCTTGCTGTGTTGGGAGTGTGTGTGAGCACAGGTCGCCCGAATTCCCTGATCATATCCTGCAATGAATGGCTGCAGCCAAGGGAATCACAGCGATTTTCTTCCATTTTCCAGATGGAGAAGTCCAGGCTGGACACAGGGCAGGGACTTACAACCCCTGAGGATGCAGATCCTGACTGGAGCAGGGATCACACTGCCCAGGATGGCTGGGGGTGCTTCACTTTGTGAAAAAGCACAACAGCCTCTGAGTGCAGCATTGCTTAAAAAATAACCCCAAATTGCTTCCTTTTGAAGGGAAATTAACACCGGGAGGCTGCAGGGAAACATGGGGGCTGTGCCCTGACGGACACCGAGCTCGAATTTCCTGGTCACATCCACGACTCCTCACCGTGGATCACTTCGGCTCTCGGAGAGGTGTTCTGAGCTGAAAAAAAAGGGATTTGGGGAACATAAGCAGAAAACAAACCCACCTATGGAAGGGGTTGAGACCTTTTATTTGCCCCTCAGACACCTGAGATGCCCCGAGAAGCTGCAGCACGTTCGGGAACCTGTTGTGCTGGGGGAAAGGAGAGATGGATGATGCCCAGACAGCTGCATGGCTTTGTGCTTTTTCCAGCTCCAGCCTCCACCGGAAAGATCGGATGCGAGCGGGATGGTAATGCAGTTAGTGCTGGAAAAATAGAGACAGAGCAGGGCAGAGTGGTTTAATAAGGTCGATGTTATTGAATCAGCTGGGTGGGATGAACTTGGTCTCCGAGCAGAGCACTCTGAGGCCATCAGCAGCTTCCCCTAGGAAAGGGAGGTGGGCTCTCAGCCGGCTGGGAATGGGAAATCGTGTTGGGAATCCCCCAAATCCCATGAAATGGAGGTGATTGGTGAGCTCCTGGAAGACACAGCCAAGGGTCCTGCGCTGCTCCTGGTGCAGCCCCCAAAATTCCCTGCAAAATAAGGGTCAGGTGGGCTCGTGGAGGGTCCCACTGAGGACCCCCCCAGTTCCTCAGCGGATCCCGGTGGGACAGGAGAGTGACCAATGAGGAAAGGCTGAAAGAATTCAGGCTGTTTGCCCTGGAGAAAGAAAGAATGATGATAACATCTTCAGGTAGATAAAAGTGGGTTTATCGAGGGAGGGAGGGATGGAAGAGGGAGGAAATGCCCTCTTCTGTCTTTCCACAAGGGATGGGCAAAAAGCAATGGAAAAATCACCTGGAGGAAGACTCAGACTGGCTCTTTGGGGAGGATGTTTAGATGTGAGGGAGTGAAGGAGTGACCCCACCATAAGAGGGTTTTAAAAGCCCCAGAACAGGAGTCCTGGGTGCCCACTCTGTGCCAGCAGGGCTCTCCCATCTTCTCTGCCCAGAAAAACCTTTTGACAGCTTATGGCTTGAACTGGAAGATGCTGCAGTTTTATTCCAGCTTCATGTGGCAGCAGGGTTGGAACCAGGTGATCTTTAAGGTCCTTTCGAAACCATTCTGTGATTCTCTGCAAAGGTGGGTTGAAGCTAATGCCAGGCACAGCCTTGCTCCAGTCCCACTGGCAGGTAAATCTCAGCGTGGACACTCAGCAGGAAGAGTCCAACCCGGTCGCTTTCAGGAGAGGAAACTGCAGGAACCAGCTGGGGCTTGGAAAAGGGGGAATAAAACCCCTCCAGGCAGGAAAGAAAATAACCTGCTGGATCCAGAGCTGCCTGTCAGTGCTGGCCGTTTCAACGTGGCAGAGAATCAGAGCCCTCGAGGAGCTGGATGTGTGTGCAGGAGGACGGGAGGTGGAGGTGGATGCCAGGATTTTCTGGCAGGGCTGGGTTGGAAATATCCTTCAGCTCCTTAGATAGCGAGGCGGAGATCCCGACGCGGAGGAATGCGCCGCGAGACGCGGCCGTGGGAGGGTGGGAGGAGAAGCCGAGGCCCGTGGCAGCAGGAGAGGAAACATCCTGGAGACGAGGAGAAAATCAGGTCAACGCTCTGAAGTGGCTTCACAGCCCATCAGGAAGCTCTTGGGAAGGGGAATGGTGCAGAGAGGGGGATTGGTTCAGGTGAGAAGAGGTCACCCTGGCAGAAATCTTGGGATTGTGGGATCCTGGAATGGTTTGGGTCGGAAGGGACCTTAAATCCCATCTTGTTCCACACCTGCCATGGGTGACACCTTTCACTAGCCCAGGTTGCTCCAAGCCATGACCACCATGGTGTGGAACACTTCCAGGGATCCAGGGGCAGCCAGAGCTTCTCTGGGCACCCTGTGCCAGGGCCTCACTGCCCTGGGAAGGATTCCCTCCCAGTCTCCCATCTGACCCTGCCCTCTGGCAGTGTGAAACCATCACCCCTTGTCCCATCAGAATGGACAGTGGTTATTCCCCATGATGGACGTTGTGCTTTCAGCTGAGATCTGCAAGTTCCTGAGGACCAGGAGTGGAAGGAACAAGTGGGAAGTTCAGTGCCAACTTCTCAGGGATGGACAGGGGCACTGGGCAGATTCGGGATCCCGACCCAGGCCCCTGCTGCTCTCCCACCTTGGAATGCCAATGATGAACAGCCAGGAATTTATCACCTTGCTTGGCTCCCAAAGCTCTCTGCACCAAGCACTGGCTGCCTTAGGGAAGCCCCATCCAACAACCAAAACCCTGATCCAGATTTTTTTTTCTTAAAGGGAAAATCCAGAGTATTTTTTCCAAGCCTCTGGTCCCCTGTCCTTCCTTGCAGGGCTGTGGAGCGGCCTGGCTTTGCTTTCAGCTCTCCAGTGTGTTTGGGACACTAAAGGTGCTGCCAGCTGAACAAGGATGGGTTATTCCAGCATTTGTTCCTTGCAAGGAAACACCTCTGCTTCCTCCTCTTCCATCTCCCAAGTCATGACACTGGATGGTGACAGAGCCAGGACAAGAAAAAACAGCGATAGCAGTGCTGGAAAAAATAAGAAAAAAAAAAAACACAGTAAAACCCCCCAAAATTCCATCAAATCCCATGGAAATTAGGCAGCACCTTGCAGGATTCACTCCTGGATCTCCAAGGAGAGGAGGGTTGGTCGTACATGACCTGCCCTTCCTGGAAGACACCCCAGTGGAAAGGTGGGACCTGCTGTCCAGCAGAACCAGCCCCTCCTTAGGAGAACCCAAATCCTGGGAGCAGCGCTGGCATCTCAGGTGGCTTTGGCAGGTGACGCCACAGCTGGCACCTTCCACACTCAGCCTGCTTGTGGTCGTGGCAGGTGACATCCCAGGTGGCACAGGGAAGAGCGGCTTCCATGCTTTGAGGAGGTGCAGGGAGAAGGAGAATCTCAATTTCTTTTCCCTGGGAGAGGTGCCAGGATCAGGCAGGGCCACCCTGCTGTGTCCTCACGTGTCTTCTGCCACCAAGCCAGCACCCAGGGACGTGCTGCTGGAGAGTCACTCAGCTGGAACAACTTTCTCTGGAACATTCCCAGTGTGGAGAAGGCCCGAATCAACTTTCCAGGCAAGGCTGTAGGAAATGAGAAGCGCTACGAGAGAGAGAGACTGGCATGTTCCTGCCCTCCTGCATCCCACAAGATCAAACAGATGGGGATTGTCCTGTGAGGAAAAGCGATTTCAAAAGGAAAAAAAAAAAAAGGCAGGAGATGTTCTTTGCAGGATTGCTGCTCCAGAGATCATGAGTGACATTTCCAGCAGGGCAAGGAACGCTGCAGGGTCATATCCAAGCTAATACAGGGAAGATTTGGGCTCCTTTCCAGGCACTCTGGCTTCAGGCCAGCCACTTAACTCTCAGCATCTCAGTTCCTGCAGCTGGAAGAGAGACTGGATTTTCTTCCCAGCCTCTGGCATCTCCTGGGCTGTGAGGACTTTGGGATGCACATCCTTAAATGTGGGGGACACTGGTGTCGAGACAGCCAGTCCCATGTCACGGTGCAGGGTCAGGTTCAGGAAACACCACTGGAATGATTTGTAGGCTCCTTTTTTCGGGGAGCTGTTTCCTTCCCTTGGCCGTGCGACGGGAGCTGCCCGCTGGGATGTTGGGAGACAGGGATGGCTCCTCACTCACCTTTTCCAAGGGAATTTGGCGTCAGTGGTGAAGGTCTGGGGGTCAGCAAAAGGTGGCCTGAAGGCAAGGCCTTAAGGGGACTCCAGGAGGGACAAGTCTGTCCGTCTGTCCCTCCAACGTCCAGCATCTCCCGTCCTGCACTCCCAGCATTCCTGAGAGCAAACATAAAAGGCCACATTCACCTAATCACAGAATATCCTGAGCTGGAAGGGACTCACAGGATCATCCAGTCCAACTCCTGGCTCTGCACAGCATCCAGAAGAGAGATTTCTTCAAAATTCCCTCAGGCATTTCCCAGGCACAACATTCCTCACGCAAAGGCCATCGGACTGTGACTTCCAGGCTCCTGGAAAACCATTCCTGGAGCAGGAGAGCTCCCAAAGACCGCAAGCACCCAAACTCCAGGTTTACATCTTGTTCCTCCTTCTCTCCAGGACACTTCTCCCGGGAGCTGGGACCTCTCAGAACTCACAGAGGCGATTCCCAAAGCTGCCTGCAAACTAGAAAACCTTATGTCAGGAAGAAGTCACAAGGCATCCTAACCAGAAACATATTTGGGGAGTGAGTCAGTGGAGGGGGAAGCAAAAAAGAAAGTTGCACCCTTTAACTTGATGAAAAAAGCATATGGCAACAGCCAGTATTGTGAGCAACATTCCCTGCTCCGGCAACCCAGCCAGGGGAAAAAAAAAATCATGACTCAATCATTGCATTTCATCCAAATCTAAGGAAAAATCTCGTTCAGGATGGGGTATTTGCAGGGAGAGCCAGCCAGAGCTGAGTTAGCTGGTTAATTAACTAAATTGTTTGGAGAGGGGGAAATCTTGCAGCAGGTTTGAGGCTTTAAAAGGCCTGATTTAAACACAGCTTTGGCTGTGGAGTAACAAGTGAGCGCTGCGGATGTAACTGATGCACAAAATAAATCCAGCCCTGCTCAGATTCCCCACTCAGCTTCTCCTGGGAGCACGGGCTAAACCCGGGAGCAGCCTGATCCTTACCCAGGAACAGCCTGCAGCCAGAGCTCCCAGGAGGCTGGGAACACGTCCCCATAAATCCTGAGCCCAAGGAGGCCAAGAATGCCATCAGGATTATGAAGGAGAACTAGAAACTGGCAAAACGTTTGCTGCACAATCCATATGACTCTGCTTTTCTTTGGGGACGCATTGCAGGGCTCGGCACTGACAGGGGCTGCAGATTTCCCAGGCATTCCCAGGCACTGCCTGAGGCCACTCAGAATCGAAATTCACTGCAGGAAGAAGTGAAACTTCAACTTTTTTTTTTTTTTTTCCCCCCAAGGCTCTGTGGCTGCAGATGTCAAAGCTGTAACTCTCTCAGGGAGCCCCAGGACTTGGGAAGGGAAGTGAATAATCCCTAGAAAGCATCCCTGGAGATGCTGGGTGGGAGCTGCCACGTCAACCCCTTCTGGATTAAGCCGTCCATCAGTGGCTGGGTTTAGGTGGCTTTGGGACAGGAATCAGCTGCTCCTTTGAGGCTGCCCACTGAAAATGGGCCAGAGATGGTGCAGCAAGGCTGGGACAGGCTCAGAATCATGGAATTGTTTAGGTTGGAAAACCCCTCTAAGGTCAAGTGCAACCATTCCCCCAGCACTGCCAAGGTCACCACTGAGCCGTGTCCCCAAGGGCCACATCCACAGGGCTTTAAAATCTCTCCAGGGATGGGGACCCCACCACTGCCCTGGGCAGCTGTGCCAGGGCAGGACAACCCTTTTCATGGAGACATTTTCCCTAATATCCAATCTAAACCTCCCCTGGTGCAACTTGAGGCCATTTCCTCTTGTTCTGTCTCTTGTTCCCTGGGAGCAGAGATCAGCAGTTCCCTGGACACAGATTGTGCTGTGGGCTCTGGGACATCCCATCTAAGCTGCCAGGACCTGAGCTGCCTTGCAGAACTGTGCCTGGGCACAAGTGTGGTCACTGGAGGAGTTAAATCCCACCAGGACAAGCCTTGAGAGAGACACGATTTGGGTGAGTTCCTGTGCTCATGGTGAGTAGAGTCAGAGAAGAATAATCGGTGGGACAAAGGGGAAGGGTTTTAAACTAAAAGAGAAGAGATTTAGATAGGATATTGGGAAGGAATTCTTGGCTGGGAAGGTGGGGAGGCCCTGGCACAGAGTGCCCAGAGAAGCTGTGGCTGCCCCTGGATCCCTGGAAATACCCAAGGCCAGGTTGGACGGGGCTTGGAGCAACCTGGGCTAGTAGAAAGTGTCCCTGCCCATGGCAGGGGGGTGGAACAAGATGGGTTTTAAGCTGCCTTCCCAGCCAAAGCATTCCATGAGTAAGAGGCTGCTGTGGGCAGAACAGAGCCCTGGTGGGAGGGAGGTCCGTGGCTCCAGTCCTGCTCCGCCTGGGAACGTCAAGCTCTGACATGTGCTGCACACGTGCCGGCTGATCCACATCAGGCTGTTTTCCCAGCGCTGCCAAACTTCTCCTTGATTTAATCAGCTCCTCTCCTGCCTGGGCTGTCTCCCCCTGCTCCCCTCCCCAGGCAGATGTGGTGTCTCACACGCCAAGGTGGAATCCGTGACGGAGGAACGCGCCGCGCCGGGAGGAAGATTTCTGCCCTCTTCCCTTTCCTGCAGCCACCACAAAGCAGCCTCACCTCCCTCCCCGTCTCCTGCTGGTTTTTAATACCTCAGCTTTATACAAAAATAACTCCCCTCCACTCAGTTGCATGCGAGGAGGGGCAGCCTGGAAGGCGTAAAGGAGAATTCCCAAGGAGTTTGCCAAGAGACAGAGACGTCCCATCTGAACAGGCTTTGGAAACACAAAATATTCAGCTGCTGTCTCAGTGTGAGTGTACTCAGGGCTACACACCAGTGCCACATCCCAGACCCTTCAGGATTGCTTTTCCAACAGGATCTCACCTCGTCCAAAGCACGGAGGCCAGAAGCTGTGAAACTATTTGGGAAAACACTGGTGGAATGTAGTGGTGGGATTGCTGGAACAAAGGACTGTAAAGAAGCAACTGCAAGATGGAATCATAGAATTGCAGAATGGTTTGGGTTGGAAGGGACCTTAAAAACCATCCAGTCCCACCCCTCTCATGGGCAGGGACACCTTCCACTATCCCAAGGAGCTCCAAGCCCCGTCCAGCCTGGCCTTGGACACTTCCAGGGATCCAGGGGCAGCCACAGCTTCTCTGGGCACCCTGTGCCAGGGCCTCCCCACCTTCCCAGCCAAGAATTCCTTCCTAATATCCAACCTAAATCTCTCCTCTTTTAGTTTAAAACCCTTCCCCTCTGTCCTAGAAAGTGGAGTTTGTTTTGGAAGTGGTCTGTCCCTCTTTGCAAATTACTCTAACTTCAATTTCCAAACTGAAAGTGCTTCTAGCGAAGCTGAAAGTACAGTTATTTTTAAACTTCAGTACTGGTCACTTACAAACAATTACAAATGTGAAAATTTCTGACAAATCCCGCAGTCATAAACATCCTGGGGAGTCATCAGAGCAGGACATTGGCATTTTAAGACTCAAAGTATGGATGTTCCTCATTTGGACTTTCAGCTCAGCACAGCAGGAGTGGGATGGAAAGGTGGGAAGATAAAACATCTGTGCGTGTTTTGGCTCTTCTCATCTTTCAGAGGGTTTTTGCTTTTTTTTTTGCCATTTTGCATTTTCCAACAGGAAACCTCTGTCCTGGGAGCCGGGGGGGCTGTTCCTGCCCAGCTGGACTCAGTGACAGAGGGCAGGGACTGGGGCAGCCTTGCTCCAAACCACGGCCAGGTTTCACAAGAGGAGGTTTAGTTTAGAAACTGGGGAGAAATTCACAGCTGTGAGGGTGGGGAGGCCCTGGCACAGGGTGCCCAGAGCAGCTGTGGCTGCCCCTGGATCCCTGGAAATGTCCAAGGCCAGGTTGGACATTGGGGCTTGGAGCACCCTGGGACAGTGGAAGGTGTCCTGGCCCATGGCAGGAGGTGGAATGAGATGGGATTTAAAGTTCTTTCCAACTCAATCCATTTTGGGATTCTCTGGTGGCAGCACCACCTCAATTTTAGCTTTGGGAAGGTGTGAGAGACACCAGCGGGTGAAAGAGACCACAAATCCAAGGTCAGCAGAGTTGCTCTCCTTTCCCTCTTCCCATGGCCTTGGTTTGCAACCAGTCTGAGCTTTGCAGGCAGAGGAATAGGAACAGACACCCAGAATGGAGCAGTGAAATGATGAGACAGAGCTGCCCTTTAAGAGCAGAGCCCGGGACCGGTCTGAGATGAAATCCTGACTTTCCAGAGATACTGGAAGAGCCATAAAATGAGCAAGAACAACAAGCTGGATGTGGAGACCTTGGAGCTCGAGTGTGCTAGAGAAGTTTGGACTTCCCCTCTCCCATGCCAGCCCCACTGGGGGTTGGAATCAGCTCATCTTTAAGGTCCTTTCCCAAACCATTCTGGGATTCTCTGTCCATGCCCACGATCAGTGAGGCCCCAGGGAATGGGCAGCGTAGCTGCAAGAACTGGTATTTTATTTAGGAAACAAAGAGAGGAGTTAATCCGTGGCAGATGCTCGCAGAATCATCAAATGAAACCCCTCTCTTTTTGGATAAATCATTGAGGATTTCAAAACCGCCAGAGATGGCTCCTGGGACAGCTCATTTTCACAGGGAGTTTTTCTCACTCCTGAAGGGGAAGGACTGGCCAAGGTTTGCTGGAGAGCTGCAGAAGGAGAGAGGGGAAAAGGCTGATGCTGGAAGAGCAAAGACCCCCAGGGTGACCTGAAACTTCGTAGCCAGGTGTTTCTCTCCATGGATTGGGACTTCTCTTGCAAGAGGAGAAGTGTTGACACGCTCTGAGCTGTGCTGCCAGTTTTGGAGCTTCTGCAAAGGCACGCAGGGAAACACAAACCACTGGATTTCTATAGCAAAGTGGGGGTCAAATGGGTCCCCAGGGATGCAGGAGAAACACGAGGAGCAGGGAATCAGCCTTGGGAGAGCCCAGCCCAGCTCTGCTGCCGGCTGAAGTGCCAAAATTCACTGACAAGGACAGAAAGGGCTTTGTCAGTGCCGGGGTTGGGCTGACAGCAGCAGCCAGAGCGACACAAACGCAGCAGGGGAGAACATGGCAAAGCCATCCTGGGAGCTGAGCACATCCAGGTGGGATCTGCCGATGCTGAGCTTGCAGCTGAAGTCTTGGGGGGGGGGGTCACAACAGCGGGACGTGCTTCTTGGGGTTCAAACAGGTTCCAAGATTTCCCCTAGAAGTCTTGAAAATGCTCAGACAAGCACGAAAACAAACGCTGATTCCAGCAGGCAGGAGTCCAGCAGGAATGAAATCCCAGCACTTCAGAGCAGGTTGGAGAACAGTGGGGAAGAGACAAAAGCACAAAAAACCACCTGTGGAAGAGGCAGGGAGAAGCCAAACCAAGAGAAACGGTGGGGATTTTTTTTTTTTTTGGGAAGAAAATTATTATTAAATCCAGATCAAACTGGGCCTTGGTGTGTAAAAGTTTTCTGATGACAACTGAAGATGTTTGGCAGAGCCTGGGGACATGACCCTGTACAGGTCAATCACCTGCAGTCTCAATTCAGCAGAAAAAGGATGAGTGGAAGCAGAAATCTCATCTCTAAGCTAGTAACAGAAAAAGGGGGAACAAGGAATTCCAGATAAACTCGCCTGGCAGAGGGCACACAAATATACATTAACTAACTCACTGCAAACAGTTTACACAGTGATTCACGAACTCAGCTTGGGGAAAAAAAAAAAATCAATTCCCAACAATTCAGGTACAGCAGAGTCAGCTCAAGAGCCAAACACACGGGAAAGGAGCAGCAGGAAACCAGGAAAAACAGGTGGCAACCAGGCAAAATGCAAGTATGGGAACGTGAAATATGCTTGATACTACTAATTAGGAAAGGAGATAAAATAATTGAAGTTGGCCAGCCAGACTGTCCGTGGTGAAATAAAGCAAAGGGTGTCTGAGTCCAGGAACTCTGGCACTGAAGCAGTGAGGGAGTGAATGCAAATGGAGAGGAAGCTGCAGCAGAACCGGGACAGAATCATTAGGAGCAAAGGGACAGAATTAAGAAAAATAATGAAATCCTTGCTCATTATCTGCAAAAATGACCTTATAGCAAAACCATTGTAAGCAACAAAGTTGGACAAAGACCTCAGGGCCAAGTTTGGAAAACAGGTCGGTCGGTATCAGGCAGAAGACTGACAGCAGCGAGGAGCGTTCTCCTTATCTTGGTTTCTCAAGAAAAACCACCAGTCAACACAGCTTGGAAAGCTCAACATCATCCCTGAAGAAGAAAACAAGTCGGTAATTGGAAGCCAGGACATTCCAGCTCCATGTTATGCCACAGAGCATCTGACCAGAAAGTTTCAAGCAGCAGACTTGACCTTACTTGAATTCTGTGCTGCACCACACAACAGAAATGGGGCAACTCTCCCACCGCCTTCACCGTCTGCTTTGCAAAGAGGATTTCACCTTTGCAGCGGGATGAGGGATGTTTTTTTGAGGATTAAAAAGATGAAAGCCTGTTTAACGTCTCTGCATACGATTTAAAATAAATCTCCATTGATTCTTTCAAGGTGTGTTTTACATTCAGAATTTAGCTTGGGAGATTAGTAGGTGGTCCAGGGAGTTGCTAATTAGGAGAGAATCACAAATAAACACACCCATTAACTCAGGAAAAACACGAAGGGATAATCAGGTATTGGCTCTCATTATCCCTTCTCCTCCCAGCCGTGTGATTTACTCCTCAGCTCTGCCTTCTCCCCGATTTTCCAAGGGGCACGGACCTAAAAGTCGGATCTCCTCCCTTATATGGAGAGCAGGCAGCAAGTACCAGCATGTTCTGAGGCCAGGAGAACAGCTATTCCATAAATCTGAAACATGTCCTGGACAGCAGCAGGGTTTCCACAGACCACAAGAATTGCAGGAATTAACCCCCTTTTGTTTACAGCCCTTAAAAAAGGATCCAGCGTGGATCCAGCGGTGGAAAGGGAAAAGAAAGCAGCGCCACAACCTCGCTCAAAGCCCTGAAACACCAACCGTGCACATGTGGAAACGTTCTGCACGCTGGAAATACAAAAGGAGATTCTCCTTTTATGTGTTTAAGCTTGTCCTCATTAGGAGGAGCTGATTAAACAACTTATCTGGAGAGCCCAGTCCTGTAAACACAAGGCCCTTTGCTGGAGCAGAGGCTTCCTCCTCTCAGGGGGTGATTTTCCCTTTCTGGGATTGCTCATCCACCAGGGTGAACAGGTCAGGCAGGAGAGCTCCAGTTCTCCGAGGGCAGATGGGATTTTTCCCAGATCCACGCTGGAGCAGGGTCCTTTCCACCCTCTGAACGTTGGGTATTGATTCACTGCAGCGCTGTTGGTGTCGTTTCCCCTTCCCATTCCCCTCCACTCCTCCCTTCCCTTTTTCTTTGTTTTTCCCCCTTCAGAATTATTCCTAAACCCCTAAATCCAGCAGAGAATCCTAACTCTCAATGCTTTGAGAGAAAGAGCAGCCCAAATAAATATAGTTTGGGAGAAGAGCCACCCTCTCCCCCTAGACAGGGAACTTTGGGGTTTCTGTTCTGGGCTGATGTTGCCACATCTGTTTACACTGAGAACACAATGATTCACCAACACCACAGCCTGAGTTTTTTTTGCTATTTTAACCCAAGTTTAGGCTCTGCAGCTCCCACATGTGCCATCCAGATCGTAAATACCTCAGGCAGAGGCAGCTCTGAGGGCAGACATCCAAAACTTCTGCTCCAGATCCTTCCACGTTGTTCTAAAATCTCAGCAACGACCCTCCGGTGTTTTATTTGGAGATTATTCCCTTTCATCCCAACACTTCCCTCTTGACTTCTGAATTAGATTCAGACACAAACCTAATCTAAATGTTGGTATTCTCAGGCCTCACCATGTTTATTTTATGGTGCTCCCCCTGCACGTAAATATACACATCCATATGTTTTTATACAAACACACACATGTATGGATTGAATTATGGTAAAACAAAGGACAGCTGGATCCTCTGCAAACCAACCTAATGTGCCTGAGAAACGCTTGGAACCTGAGACAGCAAAGGCACTTACCTCTGAGAAGAACGTGACTGCCGTCGTTTGTGTGAAACCACAAATATTTATTTTTAATGAAAAAATACTTAAAGTGTGCCACAGTGTCCATATATTCATTTGAATAGTAGTACAAAGATATGTATTTCTGAGAAAAAGTCTTAACACTGTAGAAAATAAATGTGGTTCTTAAATTATGTCAAAAGAAATCAGTAAAAAAGTAATGTTTTTATACACTGGAATAAAATGAAACGATTAGAGAGAATAATAAATTATAATTACAGTATTTCAAATATTTGCCTCATGCCTTNTTTTTTTTTTAATAGTTTAATGAACTAAACAGCAATTATGGTCATCAACAAGGATGTCACCCAAGCACGACTGCTCACGGGATGCTACAACGCTCTCTTGGCTCTTTGTACAGTCCACGTTGACAGGAATTTGGAGTCCTTTCAGGCCTAATTCAGCACTGCAAAACGTTGAAAACTATAAAGTGCTTTGAAATACAAATAACCTCTCCTCTAGAAATAGGAAAACCCCCCCAAAACATGCACTTATAAACCTGAAACCTCCATGCCACGGGTCCCGCAGCTCCGCAGTCAAACATCCGCTTTGTGCCACTGGTTTTCAAAGTTTTCCTCTCCTGTCCCCAGTCAAAAATTCAAACAGTGTCTAAATTGGGTTTGTCGGTCTCTTCTTGGTCTTGCTTGCACATGAAGGTGAGGAGGAAAAGGGCAATATCCAGAGATGACCAGTAAGCAGTGTGGGATGTGACTGCAGACCAGTACCTGCTCTCCACGAGACCTTCCCTGAGCTCAAAGTCGATCCTGTGCTCCAGCTCCACTGGAAAAACCAACAAGAAAAGGAACAAGAGGGGATGTCAGAGCTGCAAAAACACCAGAGTGTTTCCAGTTCTGGTTCTGTTGTTGCACGAACAACACGTGCAATCTCTCTGTGTTTACATTTCACAGGGCACTCAACCAAATCGAGATTTAATGATACAGAAATATTCAATGCACCTCATGCATTTAGCACAAACCTAAGAGCGGTGCTGAGCTCAGTTAAAAATGAGGGAGAAAAAAGAAAAGAAACTAAACCTGCTGTGAGAGATCTTTTCCAACCTGAATGATTCTGTGATTCTCAGGTTTTTTTTTCAAGCAGCTGTTTTCCTTATGGCGACCCTACAAATATATTTATTTATACTTGTTATGATAACTACAGAGAAATATCCAGCAAATGCTGAGGCCCCAGTAGGAAACTTTCTGGAATAAATGGATTTCTTGCATTTTTAGTGTCTCTACAAGGAGACTACACCCAACACTACAAGCCCTTCCTGTAAAGTCGTCCCTCCACAGCTCTGCCCTTTTAATATCCTGATTATTCCAAGAATATTTCAGCAGTTCCACTTTTATTTCAATGGCTGCTCTGATGAATGCCACATTCAAAGCAGTTACCACTGCATTTTAACTGGGCCAATGTTAACCTATCGCTGAGGCACTTCAGCGGTCAGAAAATCTCCACGAGGAGCAATAAAATAAAAAAGGACAAAAAAAAAAAAACCCTAAAAGCCTGCTGAGCTACAAGAGCCAAAGCCCCAGACCGAGTCAAAAAACGCAGCCATTTATCAAAGGCAGTTTGAAGGAATTTTAATTCTTGGCTGGAGGAGGACGGGAAGGGAGCATCGCACAAGCGCCGGCGGACGCGGCACAGAGCTCCCCGTTTCCCCAGGAGCATCACCCCACTCTGCAGCAGGGACAGGGAGCCTTGGAACAGCAGCAGCAGACAACCAGAGTCATTTCCAAGAAGGAGAGTTTATCCAAAAAAAACCCCCAGTGGCTGTGCAGGAAGGGCACTGTGAGAGGCCGTTACGGGAGCCTGGGCGGGAGCCAAACCCCACCACAGCCCTCTGTGAGCACAGCCTTTGGTGGGGATTGCATCATTCAGCTCCCAGCCCCGCTGGCCTCTGCTCCACGTTCTCCTTCTATGGAGCAGGGATGGGTTTGCAGCACGGAGGGATGTGGGATGATCCATGCAGGAAACCCTCAGTGTGCCAACTCCCCCCCCTCAGCCGCCGCTCCGTGATGTTCCCTGTCCTGCTTCTCTACTTCCCTCACGTCTAACCCCAAGTTTCCTGCCCTCAAACACTGACTCAGACAGGTTATCTGTTGAAATTAGTATGAACAGACAGCAATCCATCATGTGAATGCTGTCACAGGACACTTGTGACTCCCTTCTATTGCAACAACAAAAAAAAAATCCCCCCGTGTCCTGCAGCAGTGCCAAGAGGGAGCTCAGAAATAAATCCAAGGATGAATTTCCTGCGAGGAAGTACCTCTGCTTTTCAAAAAACCCAGCTGCTAAAATTGCACTTTCTGTTCTGAGCAGTTCAGATCAGGACAAGGGCAGCTTCTGTTTCCAGTCATACGTGTCCTAAAATCCAGAGTACTTCAGAATGGGAAATGTACGGGGGAATTGGGAATTTAAGTGGAAAAAAGGGTTTAAACTGTCAGAGGGCAGGGATAGATGGGATATTGGGAAGGAATTCCTGGCTGTGAGGGTGGGGAGGCCCTGGCACAGGTTACCCACAGGAGATGTGGCTGCCCCTGGATCCCTGGAATGTCCCAGGCCAGGTTGGACAGGGCTTGGAGCAACCTGGGCTAGTGGAAGGTGTCCCTGCCCTTGGCAGGGATGGGATGGGATTTAAGTTCCCTTCCAATCCAACTCAGGAACAGATCCACAGAATCCCAGAATGGTTTGGGTTGGAAGGGACTTTAAAAATCCCCTCAATCCACCCCTGCCATGGCCAGGGACACCTTCCACTATTCCAGGTTGATCTGAGCTCTGTCCAACCTGGCTTTGATATCCAACATTGTGGCAAACCCACAACAGCAAACCCTGTGCATGTGCAGCTACGGCATTTCCAGCCCCCCACCCCACTCTTTTTCCCTGGATCCACAGGGTCCAGGGCATCACTCACCTGTGGGTTCGAGGAATCCCGAGCTGCTGTGTGGCAAAGGTGGGGTCCCAACAGTCGTGGCCTTCTTCTCATCCCCCTCAGGTCCATCTTTTCCTGTCTCCATGGTCTGAGGGGTGGCACTGGACCTGCCAAACCTGGAGAAGAGCATCCCACCGAGGCCCTTCCCGATGCTCGCAGCTCCTGCATCCAGCACAGAGGGGAGAACAACCCAAGATCCATCAGTCAAACTGCAAATTAAAGTCACTGCAAGTAAAAGTCGCTGCAAATTAAAGTCACTGCAAGTAAAAGTTGCTGCAAATTAAAGTCACTGCAAGTTAAAAGTCCCTGCAGCACCCTGTTCATTGGAGCTGAGTGAAGGAAAACAACTCCTGGTGCTTCCCTGGGGTGGGAACATCTGGCTGGAGTGGGCTCTGTTTATCCCCAAACTCATCTCGTGTGCCAGCAAAAGCTGTAATTTGAAAGCTGTATTTAGGGGAGAAAAAAACCCCAGGAAATACATTTGCAGAGAGAAATCTGCTCCTTTGAGGGATATGTTGTGATTCCTCTTTCATGAATTCTAACACTAAGACAAAAAAAGCTTTCTAACAACGTTGGTGCCTTCTTCACTTAAAAATCCCATTAGCAAATTTAAGACATTTCTCTTATTAAGGGTCCATTGCCCTAACAGACCTTTAAAAATGTTACATCATCCTTTAAAAGGACTATTTTGGCTGCTCAGGAAGAGGGATGTAAAAGTTAAGTGTCGTTTTGTCATCTTTTATCCCGACTCTGCTGCCACCTCATGGACAAGACATTAAAGTTACTATAGAAACCCCCCCAAAACAAGCCACTCTGCTCTGAAATACCACATATTTCGACTTGAGGAAAAACTGCTTTTATATTCTTATTTGATTGGGAAGACTCCTGGCACTAGGCTTCTCCCAAATCCCACGCAGAGAGCTAAAGAAAAGCCTTGAGTCAACAAAAACTGCAAGTGCACGATCAAGTTTAAGCTCCAGTGAAGGGAATTTAAGCTCACTTAAACCAGGGCTTATTTTGACTCAGAAAGCCAGAAAGGAACAGACTTTATATTAAACCAGCCTGAATTTCCTATTGTAGAATCACGAGTTAAAGGTAACTGTAATGGGTTACATGGTGTGATTTTTCTGCTGTTTGCCAATACCAGAAAATGGGATCAGAAGACAAGCTTTAATTTAATTTTTTTTTTCCATGAAGCAGAGTGGAAACTGTTAAACCACCAGGATTTTACTTCAATAAGGCAGACAAAAATAAGGCAGCAATTGCCTGAACAGCATCATCTCCCCCAATTACATGCATTGACTCCAATGCACGTAAACTGGATTTTATTTCAAAGTATATGGGATTAAACCAAGCCAGACACCTACAGAACCCACTGAAACATCCTCTGCCAGCAGGGATTTTGGGGGTTGGAGCAGATGATCTCCTGAGGTCACTTCCAACCTCAGCCACTCTCTGATTCTGTGCAAGGGACAGGAATAGAATCATGGAATGGTTTGGGTTGGAAGGGACCTCAAAGCTCATCCAGTTTCAATTCCTTGCCATGGGCAGGGACACCTTCCACTAGCCCAGGCTGCTCCAAGCCCCATCCAACCTGGCCTTGGACACTTCCAGGGATCCAGGGGCAGCCACAGCTTCTCTGGAAAACCTCAGGGCCTCACCACCCTCACAAGGAAGAATTCCTTCCTAATATCCCATCCATCCCTGCCCTCTGGCAGTGGGAAGCCATTCCCTCTGTCCTGCCCCTCCACCCCTTGTCCCAAGTCCTTCTCCAGCTCTCCTGGAGCCCCTCAAAGCACTGCAAGGAGCTCCAAGGTCTCCCTGGATCCTTCTCTTCTCCAGGTGAGCATCACCAGCTCTCCCATCCCATCTCCAGAGCTGAGTTCCCCTAGGGCTGTGCCCCAACCCCGTGGAGCAGCGAAGCTCCCCGAGGATGTCCCATCCCAGCCCAGGGACAAAGGGGACAGTACCCAAAATGCTGGATGTTGTTGGAACTCTGGAGGCTGAAAATTTCAGGCTTTCTGTGCTAAAAGGTGCTGACCCTCAAGGAAGTATCACATTTGATCTGAGGCTGTGGAACAGACTTCTGAAATTGAGTGACAGCACTGGGGTTGTGGGGGTGTAGTTTGAATAGAATTGTGTGATTTCATAGGGTGAAAAACTTAGATTTAAGATTTTAGTATATAGTAATGTATGGAGCAAGATGGAGGATTTTGGGCAATGTCTGGGTCCTTCTTCTTCACCTTCTTCTTCCCTCTTCTCCATGGGTTTGGGTTTTATGTAATTGGTTAAAAATCCAATTTTTAAGTAATTAGTTTAATTACTTAAAAGTAGTAATTGTGGACTTTAAGTAGTTAGTTATTGGGTTTAAAATAAAAATAATTTAGGTCATAATTGAATGAACTGTCATTGAAAAGACCTTGTAGAGATGGAGAAGCACTCCATTTTACCTCCATTTTACCTCCATTTTCTAACTTACTTGTGGGGCTGATATTTCTGAGTCCGAAAGATTTTTAGCCTGCTAGCAGCTGCTAACTTTTCCCCAAGGAAAAATTTCTCGAGAAAGTTTCTTCTCAAAACCATCTTGTCAAATAACTCTCTCAAAACAATCTTTCCCCAGGTGGTCTTTTGCTGTTTCTCTAGTTTAACCAATGGGATCAGAGAGGTGTCGTTCCTATTCACCAGTTGTGTTAAGTCTGTATTGGAACACCTTATGAAAAGTAGTAAGAATTGGAAAATAAAAACTTCTTTTTCTATGCTCTTTGCCTTCTGAAATATTTGGAGTGTTTCTTTCATGTCCTACAGCAACACTTACTAGTCAGAGCTCACGGCTCGTGAGTCTGTAACCCGATAACAAATAATAAACACTGAGCCCGAACACAAACCCGCGACTCCCGTGTATCGATCCCACCAGGAAAAGCAGCTAAAAACCCAACAGAATGTGTCCCAGCCCAGCCCAGGGACAGGGAGGACGTTACCCAAAATGCTGGCTTTGCCGATGTTGGTGATGGACTCGCCGTAGTGGCGCCGCACCATAACCGGGGACGTGGTGGGGCTGGGCGCGGCCGAGGCGCTCTCCGTGTCCGGGGCTGAGGTAGGTTCTTTGCTGGGGTTCAGGAAACTTGGCTTCATGTGCTCGTAAGGGAGGGGGTTGGCCGTGTTGTACCAGTGGATCTGCACGGGGGAGATGTTGCTGTAGTGCTTCAGGATTAAGGGTTCCAACCTGTAGGCCTGAAAAGAGGGATTCGGGGCGAAGATCAATCTTAGGAGTCCAGATTGGGGGGGGGGAAAAAAAATCGCTTTCTCTTCCTGTCCAGAGCTCTCAAATCCAGAATATCTGTCCTAAGCAAAGCCTAGAAGGTGACACAGTGCTGGTGTTATGTTGCAGTGCATCCCCACACTTTAATAGGTGGTTTTATATTAGGCAAGAGTTTCAGTTTCACCCCTGAACTTATCAGGAAGATGAACCCAGAAACTTCCATGCTCTTCTCACCATCACTGGCCCAGTGCCAGGGCAAAAGCACCTGCTGGATCTTTTAGCTGTTCCTCGAGGAATTTAGCTATTTTCTATTGGGCACCAAGCCAAAAACCCCTCCTAGGTCACTGAATACTTAAGAGAGAGCTCGGTAGTCTCTCAGTGCATTTTCGGGGTGTCTTAGCAGGTGCAAGGTACCTCCCTGCACCTTGCACAGCTTTTATTCTTCTGTTCTGTGTAGTTTGTTATTTTCACTTTAATTAAAACCTTTTTGCTTTTTCAAAACACCTCCGTTCAAGCCATCTTGCTAATTTTATATTAAATTTTAATTTAAATTTTAAAGCCATTTCTGAGAGGCTTCACACTCTGGCAACCCTCAGAGTGGGATGAACTTTCGTGGGGCTAAAAACACTCTGGTCACAGGCAGAAATTCGTGGGTGTTATGGTTGGATTCACTTTTAGTTTCACAGCCTGGAAGGTTTATCAGCTGCACAGCTGCTTGTGAGCTCACTTTTGCACATCTCTGCAACACCTGTATTACAACACTTGTACTACACGTCGTTACCAACACACAGGTTACTCACAGATGGTTTTACTTGAGAGAACAAACTCCACGTAAACCTCATTCTAACACAATCAAGAGGAATTGGCTGTGTGAACATTTTGTTTGATGGCTCTTTGTTGAGCCCTGTGCAAACCATGAGTTATGTTTATTTAAAAAGTATTTTCCTATTGATTATTTATTTCTCTTTGTCCACTTAGATGTAGAAAAGCATCCTGCATTTCTTTATTTTAAAACTAAGTGAAGTTACTATTTGCAGAGTGGAACCACTGGTCCCTGATAATCCAGGAAAATTCTGGAGTTGCTGGAGCTGAATGTGACCGTGTTTGGATTGAAGTCTGAATATACTTAAATCCAGCTACTTCAAATAGGAAAGTTTCCCCAAATTGCTGTTGTACATGAAATTCCATGTCAGGCTTGCATCAGAGAAGTTACCAAGGGGATGCAGATCAAAAGTCCAGTGACTGATTTGGTAACAGCCAACACTGGCTGTTGTGGAATAAGGAAAAGGCAAAGCTACATCAAAAATCCTCTCCCAGATACTATCAACAAACTTTTACTTTTAGGATCCTTTGGGAAAAAAACCCCCCAGTCTTTGCTTTTCTGTATTATCTTGTAAACTGCTTGTGAAGCCTTTTCTTAACAGCAAAAATGTCTTTGAATAGATGCTGTTTTAATCCAGAATATCTGGATAATGGAAATATCTGTTTTAATGAAAACCAGGAAGTTGAACACAAAATCCTTGTCTGAAAAAAGATTATTAAAAAAAAAAAAAAAGAAACAGAATAATCCAAAATCTTATGATTATATCTATGAAGAGAGAAGCAAAAAGTGTGTTATTTATGGCAATTATTTGTAGGAAATGTCATCCTCCAGTTCCAAACCCCAAGCCATTGTATAATACCATTAACAAATAATCCTCTGCTGGAACACACTGGTGTCGACTCACACTCTTTGAAGATCCCAAACGTTATCCCAGAGCTTAAAACCAGGCACGGTGAAAGACTCGAGGCTGCAACGAAAGACTCACCACTGGATCTGTTGGGTGGAAAATGTTCAATAAGCGGTTGCAGATGGTTCTGGGCAGGATGTGGTCCTGGCTGCCGCTGGTTCCGGGACGGATCCCACGCAGGGCCAGGAACACTGCCAGTGGGGACCCCATGCAGAAGAAATTCTCAACCTGGGGAGAGATTTCCCTCCATGTCAGTGAGGATGGAAATGATGGGTCCTAACACGGCTGGATTTGGTTTTTTTCCTCTCCACCTGATTTCTTGGATTTCATGGAGGGACTCAAAAGTCTTGGTTGGTCCAAACGGGGAAGTGTTGGTGTTGCCCTGAATTTTCTGCTTTCTGTCTTTGTGCAGAAGTTTCTCACGCAGCTTCATCTAAACAATGTGTATTTTTAGAATGTTTACATACTTCTCCTGTATGAGAAATGATTGATGGTGATGTCCACCAGCCAGGTTAGAGAGGTGGCAACCTGAAGTAGCCAATCTCTCGACCTCTGTACAAATGTATAAATGGAGTCAGATTTTTGAATTAAAGAGTTTGTTCCCTTGAACTGCTGCTGGTGGCCTCGTCTTTCTGTCCCTGAAGTGGGACACTCCCAGCCTCAGCAATCCACATCTGGTGACCCCTGCCGTGTGAGGACTGCAGCCTGGGGCACAGTGTTGGAGCCCTGGGCACTGAGAATTTCAGACTTTCTGTGCTCACAGGCACTGACCCCCAAGAAAACACTGCATTTGACCTGAGGCCTTGGAACAGGCTTCCAAAATTGACTGACAGCACTGGGATTGTGGGTGCGTAGTTAGAATAGAAGTGTGTGACATCACAGGGTGGAAAACTTCGAGTTTAAGGTTTTAGAATATAAGTAATATATATAAAGCAAGATGGAGCTTTTAGGGCGTAAGCTGAGTCCTTTTTCACCTTCTTCTCCACGGGTCTGGGTGGTGTTTTGTAATTGGGTAGAAAAGTCCCCATTGCAGACCACGGGTGGTTGGTTATTGGGTTAAAAGTAAGAATAATTCAGGTGTCATTTCTTAATTGGACAGTTTATTCTTAAAAGAATTATTCTTTATTCTTGTAGAGAGAGAGCTGGGGCTCCATTTTCTAGTTTGTTAGCTACAAGTGCTGTTGAACTCACAGTTTGTGAGACTGTAATATAGATAAGAATTAATAAAACATCTGAGTCCAAACAAGAAATAGTGTCTCGAGCATTTAATCCTGACCCTGGCAAAAAAAAGAAGATAAAATGCAACAGGGAAGAACACCATAACATCAATAAATGAGGGTTAAATTGCCCTTGGCTGCATCTTGGGGTGCTGAAACCAAAAATCAAGTTGGATATTTGAATTCAGAGAAGGTCCACCAGCGCTGGAAAGGATGGAGCAAGAAGAGTTTGGGAAACACTAAAGAAATGAGTCTGATTTCTCCTGGAGCTTCCCAAACCTGCCTGACCTCCTCATTCTTCTCCTGGCCAACTTCTCCATGATTTTCCTGACACACACAGCTGGGGTGAAGTGAGCAGAACGGTGCTTGTCACCAGTGCCACCGTGTCCCAGGGGCAGGCACAGCCCCCTGAGACTGATGTCACCCAAAGCTGCTGTGACCTCGCTCTCAAATCCTGCCTCCAACACCGAATAAATCTGAGCTGCCACATCCGAGAAGTCACTGAACCTGCATTTTGGGGTCGTTACAACCAACCCAAGGTCAGAATTCAATGCTGACCCCCCACTACCAACCCTCAGACATTGCCTCCTAAAACCATCAAATGGAAAACTCGGTGGTAAAACACTTTTCCCTAAGTCAAAATTACCTTTCAACCTTGTTTTTTCTTACTTGAAAAATTAATTTTACCATCATCAGATGCTCAGCCAGCAAGAGAAATTGCTAAATTCTTGCTAAAGGCACGTGGAGGATCCTTGGAATGCCATGTGCCTTCCCTGTATGTCAGCACATGGAATGAGGGCATAGGAATAATGGTCCTTTTCATCTGTTGGATTCCAGTGCTGCACAAGACGTTCCTCCTCCTCTGTCCTGGCACTGGCACCACCTCTCTTCCTTCCAAAAGAAGTCCTAACTTGATGGAAAAAGAAAAAAACTAGACCTTCAGCATGGTTATTCCATGTCACGTGAGCACAGCATTGCTCTGTCATTAAAATCTGTCACTTGGTGCAAAGCTCCTTTCCTTTCTCCAACCCAAGTTTTACACAGATCTTGTGTTTTGGCAGCTTGGACAAAAAGCTTTTTCATCTTCAAACACAACGGAAAGAGACATTCCCAGTGCTATCCTTTGAACTGAATAAGTAACCTCTAACCCTGTCCCTCTGACATTCCTGTGTCAAGCATCTGAAAGGCACAATTATATTTTTTTTTGCTTCAGGGAGGAATCAGACAGTCCCTGCCAGCTTGCCCTTAGCAGATGGGAAAACCCTCAAAAGGGAATTGGTTTCAGTGGTTACATGGTGTGTGGCTGTTGTCCCACTGTTGTTCCATCATTTCTATTGATGAACAGTGCTGGAGTCCCCATCCCTGTAGGGATTTAATGTGGATGTGGCACTTGGGGATGTGGTTCAGTGGTGGACAGGTCTTTTCCAACCTTAATTCTACGATTCTAAACCCCAAAATCTTTAAACTGCAGCCGTTAGACTGTCAGTGCTGTTGCAAGGTGGCTGAAGATCAGGCTGCTGTGTTATAAAACCCACTGGGAATAGAAGATCAAAATCTTTTTAGAAAATATTTATTAATTTTGGTGTTTCTCCTGGAATCAGGAGTGGGGCATTTTCCTGTAAATGTTCAACAACGCAGGAGATACATTTACAAAACGACCTTTGAGAGCAGCCCTCCTCTCCTGGTTATGATTCATAAACTGAAGACTTAATGAATTTATTTGTATTTTAAGCAGAAGCCGAGCCAAGCAGTCATCCATTCAGCTTAGCGCTGCAGTATTTTCATAATTAAGTAAAAAAAAAAAAAAAGAAAAGACAAGCAGAATGAGTCAACAGAAGTGAGGCAGCAGAGCCCTTCTGTGCTGGGCACAAAGGAACATGAGGTTCAGGCTGGACCTTCCTCCAGAGGAGTTTCTGCAGCCTTGGCTGAGTGAGAAGTGCTGAGGAACCCTGAAGTCCTTTGGGCCAGGGCATTGCAAGGCCAGATTTAAATGGATTTCCATGTCAGTCTTGTGGAGCAACTGAGGTGCATCTGAAAATCATCTTACAATAAAAACTCTCCTGTTTTCATACAGCAGAAGGGGTTGGTGTCACACCCTTCCCCACGCTCCCCATGTTCTTCAGCCCCTCAGCCTTTAACTCCAACTCCTCTTACCAGGCTGGTGGGGAGAATTCTAAATCTTGTGATTCTAAACCTTAAATTTACAACGGAGTGTTGGTTCTGCTTTTAACCCCCCAGCTCCTCTTGGTCTAGCAGGTTATTCCATGATCCCACCTGAGCACAAGCACAGGAAGAGAGACAAAGATCTCTCCCCATCCAGTTCCCACTCTGGTGGCTTGTCCAATATTTTATTAGAGTACAACACACCCCATAAATCTTCATGTTTTGTGGGCTTTTTCCTCCCCATGGAGTCAATGATTTTATTTCCTCTAATATTAAGCACAAACCAGGAGAGGAGGGTGTATTTCTTCTTGCATTTGTCTTGCCAAAAGCAACCTTTGTGCTTGCTCAGCTCTCCTCCTTCATGTGGCACCAGTGACTCTGTCCCATCCTGGGAACCCTAAATGTTTTTCAGCCCAGAAAAGAGCTGGCATGAAGAGCCAAGGGATGGGTGGTTGAACAAGGTTGTTCTCTTTCAACAAACTCAGTGAGCTGGACTGGTCTGCTGATGAGCAATCCTGTTACAGTCACCCTGCTGAAACCCTGCCTTGCCATCATTTCCATGGAAAGCTTTTCCCTCTGGAGCTGTCTCGAGTCATGGGAGTCACCAGCGTGAAGGTTCACAGAAACAAAACACCTCCCTGTCAGTAAGGGCAAGAAAAAAGGTGAACTGCAGTGGAAATGTCACCTGAAGATTACAGATCTAGCCCATCTACTTAGGTAGATAAAATCCTCTTTTATCTAAAGTTTCTTCCCCCTTTTCTTTTCTCCTCTCCACCTAAAAACCAACTGTCCAAAAACCTTTCAGTTTGAACGCAACTGAGTGAAGAATAATCTTTCCCAGAGCTGGGGGAGGACCAGCCTGACTCCAGCTTCCTTGATGGCAGAGATAATAGCCTGACACATGCTTTCAGGCAGTGATGAAAAGGAGAAGGCTGTGACAACATGAAGTATGGTTGGTTTCCTCTTTTTTTTACAGCTCCATGTTGACCTTGGCTTCCAGGAGCCCTTCTGAACTCATAAGGAAAGAAAAATGGCAAGTTAAGAAACAATAATCCATTTTACTCTCATCTATCATGTCACATTTTTTATGGTTTAATACTTCAGGATGGAGTTGAGCAACTAGAAAATGTTGCACATCCCACCCAGGAGCTGGAAAATGCCTTTTCCCAAAGATAAGGAATTCTAGCAATTTGTACAGCTGATTAGCAAGCAATCTGCTTCATGAGATTGAAAGTGTGCTAACTGTCAGAGCAGAAGAGTTTGGAAGGAAAATCCACTCCTGGAGGAAATTCAATCAGATTTGCTCAGAGATGTGACATGTTAGAAGGAGTCCCCAAGGAAGATGGATTATTCAGCGGAGTAGAAGTGAAACTGTTTAAAATATGTGATCGATGTAATCTGCCAAATGGCTTTTACCTTCCCACAGAACCGTGTGTGTGTGTATAATTTAGTAACTAGGTTTATGTATTAAATATATTTATAATCTATATATTTACACATGTTTGCATATAATTTCATGCACATAATGTATACACACGTACATATATGTATATATTACATGTATTTCATGTATACAATTATATAACAGAACCCCTGTATGTTCTGGGTTGGAAGGGACCTTAAAGCTCAGCTCTTTCCAACCCCCTGCCAAGGGCAGGGACATCTCCCACTAGACCAGGTTGCTCAAAATCCATTACAAATACAGAATTGCAATAAATAATAATCTATGAGTACAACAACATTTTTACATGTATGTACACACACTTCATCCAACATCTAAATTATTCTGCCAAAATCATGTCCAGGGACATGGGGAAAAAATAAAAGTGAGCAGAATGATTCATACCACAGGTGTATTTTTACAGCAAGCAGAAAAATTCAGCAGAAACCTCTTAAACATACATACCTTAAATTTTAAGACAGGTGGTTTTGATATGGTGGATGCCTTTAACTCATGTAACCTCTCTTCTATCTCTCTCAACCTAGAAAATAGAGATCTTTCTGAGATCCATTAAAAAATGCAGCTTTAACCTCTCTGATCCAAACAGGCATTCCTGTGGGGGTCCAACAGTTTTTTTGCCTGCTGGGCAGAGAGAGTGATGGTGTCAGTATTTCCTGGAGCAGCTCAACTGATAAACAATCAATGTCTGTCAAATCCTGTTTCTCTGGCCACAGAAGGAATCAATCAAGACATGACAATTCCCCTGTTCACCATCCCAAGCATCTGCCCACCCTCCTTCCTTCAGGAGCAGCTGACTCACCTCCAAAATCGTTTCCTTGGCGATTTTGCAGCCAAATCACCTGCTTTGTTTTGTTTTAAAACCCCCAAATGACAACAACGCCACAGGAAATGGTCTGGGCATCATGGAATTCTGTATGGAGGTGGAACTTCTGGAGGATGGTGTCCCACCCTTTGAACTACCATGAAAAAAGGTTGTTCACCTGCTTTTCTAGTTGGCCTGGATTAAAAAAGCAGCTCCAATACAAAGCACACATATGGATGGGTAAAACTGTTCCCAGTCCCAGTAAATTCCAGAGGTTACAGGATGTCAGCAGTCAATTTTCCATCATTTCACACTGAATTACTCGCTGAAGGGAGAGCCATTCTCTCTCTGCAGAAGTGCCAGTGTCAAATGATACTCGGGATTTCTGTGGAAGCACTTCAGAGGATGCCTGAGGAGTGTGAAAATGGCCATTTCTCCCTGATTATTATGTTTGTGACCTGCCTGAAGGGTCATCTTCACACTGCAACACTTCATCAGGTTTCTAAACTTCCCTTTTCTCGGAAATCCTGCCCTCAGTCCAGCCCTGCAGCTGACAGAGACATCCTGCACCCATCCCTAGTGAGACACATCCTGATCCCCACCACAGCAGGGCTGCTGCTGTAATTAATGCTTCCCAAATACCCCAAATACTCAGACTGGTTTCAAGAAGGAACCAAAAACCTGTGATTCATGATTTGTCATGAATCATGACAAAAAAAAACTTGAACTACTGAAGTTGCTAATTTTAGATTCTCTGATGGGTGTCTCACAGCACCACAAATATCCCCAACCCTGGAAGTGTACAAGGCCAGGTTGGATGAGACTTGGGAGCAACCTGGGATGGTGGAAGGTGTCCCTGCCCATGGCAGGGAGGTGGAATTTGATGATCTTGAAGGTCCCTTCCAACCCAAACCGTTCCACGAGTCTGTTGTGGATTATTCAGAGCTCCCTGTGCTGTGTTCAGCATTCACCACCCAGCCCCAGCAGAAGAACATCACCAGCCACCCAAGATAACAGCCCTGGTGGGTTCTGGAGACACCCAAAGGAAGTTCCCCAGGGATGTGGTTCTCTCCTTGGATCCCTGGCAGCGGGGGCATTACCGTTGTTTGGTGATGTAAAGCTCCTCCAGCAGACGCTGCTCCTCGTAGCTCATCCAACGCTCTTCCAGCTCCTCCTCCTCCTCCTTCTGCAGCAGCTGCTCGTAGAGCCTGACTGGATTCCAGCCAGTCATGATGTCGTAGGTGATGACACAGCCCAGGGAGTGGGACACGATGGAGACCTTCCCTCCCTTCTCCTCAAACTCCGGGTTCCGGGAGCAGAAGAGGGAGTACAGGCGGTTCAGCTCCTGCTGCAGCCCCTTCACCAGCTGGGAGAGGACACAGGGTTCAGTGTCAGCATCTTGTGGCTCCAGCTGATGTTTAGGAATGGTGTAAATAGGCACTGTATATTAATCTGGGCATGAGAAATTAAAGAATTGCAGGCAGAAGGGATGTGCTGACAGAATCACTGGAGGAGAAAGTGAACTGAGGAATGCCTTCCTCAATCTACAAATGAAAGGAGGACTTCAGCTGGATCTCTGCAGCCAAATCACCCCACCATCAGCTTTGAAACAAGCTCCGACTTCCAAGAGCCATCCTTCTGTCTGGGGAAGGGACCTCACTCTAAATTTCAATATGATTTACAGTTAATCCGCAGACACCATTCTGATTCCACTCAGGAAGAAGTTTGAATCCAAAAAGGAAGAACCATGAATCTCATAATCCTGCCCCAAACAAAGGAAAACCCTGCCTGGAGGGAAATAAAAAGTATAAAAACTGGACCCTAAAAACAAGATGACAGAGCGAATGACAGGGGGACCTGGCGTGGGCCGGTCCCGTGTTCGCCTCCCAATTCGATCGAATTTGATCTTTGTTGTGGCTTGGATTTTCGTCTGTTTCATTGCAATTTGGTCGTTTTTTTGTTGTGTTTTTATTTCTATTCTCTACTTCAATTCGCATTAGCGAGAAAATAAAATTGATCTTTTTTTAATTCGGATTCGGCTCACCATATTTATAACAGGAATGTTCCCCACCCCACACTGACCCCGTTCCTGTTAAATCAGGCTGGGAAGATTCAATCCCATGGCCAGCAGCAGCAACTGCCTGGCTGATGGTCACTAACCCCAGAGCTTCACCCCTCTCCTCCAGAGCCACCAAACCCTAAAACTTTTGTGGTGACCCTAAAACTGCTGCACTGCACAGGCCAAGGCATCAGATTGAAAGAAACACTTCAAAATAGATGTTTTGAAGTCTTCTAGCTGTGTTTGAAGCACTGAGCAGCACCCACTGGGGTGAGCAGCACCCTGAGGTGAGCAGCACCCTCTGGGGTGAGCAGCACCCTCTGGGGTGAGCAGCACCAGTTTTCACTGGCACAACAGTGACTGTTGGCTCAACACTCTGTGTTTTATTTCCCTCCTTGCTGGGTTCTCTTCCATTTCCTGCAGCACTGCATGGAGCATCCCTCTGGTATCCAGAGCTCCTTTTTTAACTTAAAGGAGGGTGGAAGGAGCCTGAGCCACACCTGACCTGGAATCAACTCACGTCTCTGCCATAACCTTGGCATGACCCTACTAATAGCTTATATCCCCTTCTCCCTTTATCACTGTGAACAAGGGGCTGGGAAGAGAGAAATCCACTAAAATGGACTTTTTTTTCTGCTCAGACACTGCAGTGAGAGCCTGGATGGGTTCTGGGAAAACATCTCAAATTGCTTTTGGGTCTCAGTAAAGCAAGCTTGAACTTATCAAGCCTTCCATTCTCCTCCTCACTGCCTGGCTGAAAGGAGAGGCAGCTTCCTCTCCTCCTTCCCTTCCTACACCTGCACCTGCTGGAAATTATTCCCAAGGAATCAGAATGAAATGATGCTGCTAAAAAATAAAAAGGTAAGAGGATGATATGGGAGGAAAGAAGGCAAAAAAAAGAGATGAACAGAGCCAGAATCTGAACATTTGATATAAACGATGCTTAAAAAAACAGTTTTCTGGTTATAGGTTTCCAGGAGGGATTTTTGGGGAAAAGCAGGAGTGCAACATGGTTCTTAAATATCACAGACTAATCCTATAATGCTACAGCAATAAATAAATAAATGTTGGCCCCATGTTCATGGAGTGTCTGACAAGCTTATCTCCTCCAAACTGCACACTGTAGGATAAAAAGATACAGCTTCCCAGAAAGTATTTTAGAGAGAAACACTGGAAAAACCATGGGGTTTGGGAACTGGCCAATACAAAAAAGATTAAAAAAAAAAAAATAAATAAAAGGGGAAAAAAAAGCAGCTTTGCCTGTGAAACTCGGCATGGAAACTGAGCAATGCTTCCAGGCTGCGGCAGGGAGGAGGACAAACAAGAGAGTGCAAATCACTGCCTTGTTAGCAAGGGGAAATTAAAGCCATGGAACATATAATTTCAACATGATTTTTCAAGAGCCTGAGTCATTACTGGATATAAATATGAATGGCAGCACAAGTGCCAGTGTTTGAGACACGTTTGACTGAGTGAGAATCCACACAACAAACCCTCTGCCTGGAGCACTGTGAAATGATTATCAGAGCCTTGCAGCAGCCTGGGGAAAGGAGTATCAGAACACCCATTTTCAAGTATTTTTTTGACTCAGTGGTGCTGCCTCTTCTTCCATTTGGGTCTACACAGACTGTGGGCACAAACTTTCACACATGAACAAACAGGCAGAGGTTTCAGCAAGAGCTGGAGCTGAAATTGTCAATCAGGATGAGCTGTGGCTGGCTGGAATTTTCTCCATTCAAAAAAAGGTTTTGATTAAAACCCAGAACACAAAATATCAAGAATCAGCTGAAATCAAATTGTCTGGGGATTCCTGCCAGGAACTGGTAAACAATCTTCTGGCATCATGGCTTTTCCATTATAAAGATCTGAGTTTGCAATCTGAGGGAATAAAACAGAATATTCTCGGAAAATCCTGGTTGGACACTGAGTCCAGCTCTCTTTTTAATCCTCCCCCTCCTTAAAAACTTGCTGTTACTGGGAAGTCAGGCACAAACATGGATATAACTAAGAACTGATTCATGGATTTCCAAATTGTTGCACATCTGCAATTTTACAGACCGGAGTCCAAGCATTGAATTTGATGAAAATCCTCTGATGGAGATAATTCCTAAACTCCAAATCCCCAAGGTAATTGTGGAGTGGAAGTTCTGCTGTGGGAAAGGCTCCAGATTTCCAGGCACTGTGAATGGTCCTGGTTTGCTGCTCTGCCAAAACCAGGAGCCCTCCACCTGAAGTGAGCACTTGATGCACCTTGGTGTCCTGCCAACAGTCCTGTGCCAGCCCTAAGATTAGAAACTGAACCTTCGTGGTGCAGAGGAAGATTTCAAAAAAAGAGAAAACCAAAAGGAACCAAAAAGAAAATGAATATTCATTTAAAGCCCCAGCTTAAAACCTGTTTGGTTAAGCAGTATATGAAGTTAAGGTAAATATTTGTTGGGGGATGGAACTAGGTGATGCTTAAGGTCCCTTCCAATCCAAGCCATTCTATCATTTAATCCTCATTTGCTTTCTCAGTCTTAAAAAGCATAAAACAGCATAAAAAAGCATAAAACTTGTGAAAGAAAAGTTTGGTTTGAACAGGGTTTTAGTCCAGTAAATGCAACATCAACTGCTTCCAAACATTTTGTAGTTACAGCTTGATATGTCCTAAAAATCCATATAAAAACATCTTCTAAAGACACTAAGTGGCTTTATATTGCCTAAAACCGGTGAATTTTTTTCTGTTGCATTTAAACATGAAAAATAAGACTGTTTATCAACTTTTCCCTCTTAAATGGCCTCACAATAATAATTTTTTTAAGAGCTGATCTTTCTATGCACAGCTTGTCTTTCTACTGCCTCCAAAGGGTCTTAATTAAAGGTTCACTATTAAATAAAACCAAAAGCCCAAACAACAAAATAACAACTCCCTCCCCAGCCTCCCAAATCCAAGAGGCTGCTCCATGTCTGCATCTAATGGTTGGGTTAGAGGTGATGGGAGCCTCATTCTGACAGCTTCTCCTGCTCTCCTTGCACCTCCACCCAAGGAATTCCTGCTGAAATCAGCTCTTTTCCCACTGCTTTCCCTGCCAGCCCCAAACCTCAGCACCTGCTGCTCCATGGGATTTATTGGGTGCTTGGGAAGCACCTGCTGGTTCTGCCTGAAAACAGGAGAGCAGGAATCACCCCAAAAAATCCCAGGAATGGTGGGAATAGTGGAATGCAGCACGGTCAGACTCCTCTTTCTCTTTCCAGCTCCCCTCTTCCATCCTCCCTCCTAGTTTCTGTTTTCCCAGCACATTTTGGGGACAGTGGGAGATCTCCATATAGAGAGAGTTTTTCCTTACAAAAAGCCTTGAGATTCCTTGAGTTCCTCCCCAATCTATTCTACCACTTCCTGAGGCTTCTCCCACAGATTAAACAGCCTCAAACACCTCCCAAAAGAATAAACGAGGCAACAGTCAATGGAGTTGATGGTTTTCCCTGTCAGCTGCTCCAGCTGCTCTGCTCCATCACCCCCAGCTCTCCCAGAGGGAGCAGGGGAATGCAGCCCCTTTACCTGCCTGCTTCTGAGTAGATCAAACACTGTCACACAGGGAACAATTCCTGTTTCTTCCAGAAAAGCTGGATCAAATCCCATCCTCCCAGCTGGTCCTCCTACCTCAGTGCTCGTTTAGCAAAAGCCTGAGGACACTGAAATGTTTCAAAGGAAGGGCCTGGAGTGACAGGACAAGGGGGAATGGCTTCCCACTGATAAGAGGGGAATAGAGATGGGATATTGGGAAGGAATTCTTGTCTGGGAGTGTGGGAATGCCCTGGCACAGGGTGCCCAGAGAAGCTGTGGCTGCCCCAAATCCCTGGAAGTGTCCAAGGCCAGGTTGGACAGGGCTTGGAGCCACCTGGGCTAGTGGAAGGTGTCCCTGCCCATGGCAGGGGATTGGAATGAGATGGACTTTAAGATTCCTTCCAACACAAACCATTCTGAGATTATATCTCTTTATCAGCTGAAGTTTTGCCAGTAAATCCTCCCTGCAGGAAACTGGAGCCTGCAGGATCAAGTTGCTCAGAAGGCAGCAGCTCATATTCAGACTAACTGAGGTTAAAAGCTCCCTGCCCTTCAGAAACCAAATTAAAGGCACAGCAAGGCGTGATCTTCCTGCACATTGATGGGGAGCTTGAGGGCCATGCAACTCCAGGGGAAAGCCAAAAACCAGAGTGCTGAAAAAAAGAGCAGAAAGCTGGACTTGATGAGGCCAAAAATGCCCTTTGCTTTCCCAGTCATGTGCCTGCCTGGCACGTGGCTTCCAAGAAATCAAAAAATAACAGCCTACCCCATCCATTCAGGAATCCTGGTGGCACAGGCCTGGGTTTTGTAAAGATAAAATGGGGAATCTGAGTCAGGTGACCCATCCCTGGCACCTCAGGCTGAAAAACGCTGATAAAAAGGGCAGCAGAATCATCTTTTATCTCCTCCTGGGCACTGGGAAAGCCTGAGCTGCTGGATCGTGATGGGAACAAGAAATTGTGGAAGGAGTGAGACATTCAGAGCTGTTGCCCTTTTGTGAAGAGCATTACCAACATCCTGTGCTGAGCTGGAAAAATCCAAACCTCCAAATTCCAGCACCAGCATCCCAAAGAACTGTTCAACCTCTAAATTCCAGCACCAGCATCCCAAACAACTGTTCAACGTCTAAATTCCAGCACCAACATCCCAAACAGCTGTTCAACCTCTAAATTCCAGCACCAGCATCCCAAATAGCTGCTGAACCTTCAAATTCCAGCACCAGCATCCCAAACAACTGTTGAACCTCTAAATTCCAGGACCAGGATCCCAAAAAGCTGTTGAACCTCTAATTTCCAGCACCAGCATCCCAAACAGCTGCTGAACCTCTAAATTCCAGCATCAACATCCCAAACAACTGTTGAACCTCTAAATTCCAGCACCAACATCCCAAACAGCTGCTGAACCTCTAAATTCCAGCACCAGCATCCCAAACAACTGTTCAACCTCTAAATTCCAGCACCAGTATCCCAAACAGCTGTTGACCCTCCTCTGAGGAAAAGAAGCCTTGAAGACACCAGCATAAATAAGCATGGATGGCATGTTCCTGGCAAAGCAGAAGGAAATCGGGACGTGTGTGTGGACAAACACTCCCTGGACCCACACCAAGGAGATCCAGAACTCCATCCCCTGGTCTATTTTATGGGCAGATTGCTGGGGTTGAAGGGGATTTTCAGTACACACCAAAATTACCAGTGTAGAAAACGACATTTTCCTCTCCATATCCAGGAAATGAGGTTTTTTTTTCAAGAGAACAGGGAGCAGAAAACCCCTGCTGGCACCTGAGCACAGCAGGAGCACAGTGAGTGAGTGCTGCTCCTTTCTCTGTGCTGTCTCCACAGGATCCTCTCCCAGTGGCCAATTTTCCCACAGGAACAATGTGAAGCCCACAAAAAAAAAATAAAACAACAGATAGGTACCTATGGAAAGGGAGGTGCAGGACACCTGACCTCTGCCCCCTCTCCAGCCTGAAGAGCAGGACTGTTCCTGCAGGCTTTGAGGGAATGTGAAGGAGATCTGAGGAACGGTGAGCTCTGCAAGCAGCTCTTTCCAAATGCCAAGAGAACTTCGGGAGAAAGTGCAGCAAACTCGTTTGAAATTCAGCCAGCAGGCAACAGGGAGTGAGAGCCAGCTGGAGGGGGAAGAGGGGCCTTGAAAGCCAAACGGGGGGGAGCTGCAGCTTAAGGGTGGCTTGTGAAGGATTGGGAAAGTGAAGATGAAGGAGTTTGTGCTCCACGTGGCCCAGGAGAACGTGCCAGCAGAGCTGGGGAGGCTGCTGACCCCCAAGGAGACAACAGTTGTCACACTCCCTGATGGAATCACTGACGGGTGCCAGAGGAGTGTCACAACAACAGATGAGAGGCCAGAACGAGCCGTGGCTGTGGGAACAGACGGGAAGGGCTCAGTCTCTTGGGGATGATACAGAAAAAGGATCTGTGGATCTGCCTGAGTCTCTCTCCCAGGACCCCTCTTGCTGTTGAAAAGCTGAGCCCAACCCATTTCTAACAAGTCACTCTGCTCAAGATGAAGTTTAGGTTCAGGCACAGCCACTAACCGATCACTTTATAAAGCTGAGAACACATTCAAGGGCAATCAAATAAATTAAACCAGCCATGGAAGCGCTGCCAGGCAGCTCCTTCACTATTAGGCTCAACAGGATATGCAAAACCGGTCCTGAAATAGTCTCAGCTTAAAATATCCTGCTTCCCATCTTGTTTTCAAACACACCTGAAGCAGCTGCCTTTTATTGCTGACAGGAGGGCACAAGAGAATGGGATTTCCACTTCAAAACAACCCAAGAGGGATGAAAGCTCTGGTAGAAGTTAATACTTGTCCCAAATCTCCAGAGGTTAGTCATTAATTCTCCTTTTAAATAAATGTATAAGGGCAAACCCATGAAGCCATTCCAAGGTCAGGACTCTGAGCAACCTGTTCTAGTGGAAGATATCCCTGCCCATGGCAGGGATTGGAATGAGATTATTCAATTACTCCATGAAGGTGGACATTGAAGGTTCTCCACTTCTGTAGTGCAATATTTGCACTCAATCCTTAGAAATCTTGGGAAGATGGACGTACATTATATTTATCCTGCACTAAAGGCCTTTTCTGCCAAGGCATATATCAATAATTTACAGAATTCCAATTAGCCTCCAGTAAGTACAGGGAAGATCAGTTTAAAAAAAAGCCACCTAACGGTCTAACGAAGGTGACAACTCTGAATTTACTATGCAACAATTAGTCTGCGTTGCAAGCATTTATTATTAAAGAAATGAAGGAATTTATTATTAAAGAAATGAAGCTCCAGTGACACAGATGTGAAACAAAGTCACCCGCTGAGGACACTAAAACCCGAGATTATGTTACCACAGATGGCCCAGTAAGGTCAGGTGCAGAATGTGAGATGAATGCTCATTTAGAAATAGGCCTGTGTGCATCAGAATATCAATTTATTGCTTTTTTTCTTACATCTGGCTAATGTTTGAAGAGGGGTTTGGTACAGAGGAGGCTACAGCACAGTCCTCTCCCACATAAACGCCCCAGCTGAATCTGTTGGCTGCAGTCTGAGGCCAGACTGGGATGTTCATGGTGCTGTGCTGAATTATTAACGCCTGGCTGGTGTCACATCGCATGCCACAAGTCAGAGGCACCTTTTGGATATTCTCCTGCCACACTGGAGAAGAAGAAACAACAGCTGAAATCAGAGAGGGGGTCACCCAGCACGCTCTGGGGGGGCTCAGATGAGCAATCCAGTGCCCCTGGGACGGCTCTGGGCTCTCCTGTGACACCAACAGGACCAGGCTCCTTCCCCTGGAAGAAGAGAGGGGCTGCCACCTGCAAACCCCTTAATGAGCTGCCTAAAGAGTGGGCAGGAGCTTGAAAGAAGAAGCTGTGATCCTTCTGTGTGGGGAAAACTCCTTGAAAGGGGAAAGAGAATTCCTGTCCAAGCGTTGTGCCCGGAGTGCTCGCAGCCCAAAATGCCAACGCTGGCCCTGTGGGGAGGGGGAGGATTCTGTCCCTGCCTTGGTCACAGCAGAGCCCACCTGGAATGCTCTGCCAGCCCTGGGGTCCCCAACAGCAGAAGAAGCTGCTGGAGAGAGTTCAGGAGGCCACAGAGCTGCCCCCAAGGGCTGGAGCCCCTCTGGAGCCAGGCTGGGAGAGCTGGGAATGTTCACCTGGAGAGGAGAAGGCTCCAGGGAGAGCTCAGAGCCCCTGGCAGGGCCTAAAAGGGCTCCAGGAGAGCTGGAGAGGGACTGGGGACAAGGGATGGAGGGACAGGACACAGGGAATGGCTTCCCACTGCCAGGGGGCAGGGAGAGATTGAACAGTGGGAAGGAATTCTTCCTTGTGAGGGTGCTGAAGCCCTCAGGTTTTCCAGAGAAGCTGTGGCAGCCCCTGGACCCCTGGCAGTGTCCAAGGCCAGGCTGGATGGGGCTTGGGGCCGTCTGGGCTAGTGGAAGGTGTCCCTGCCCATGGCAGGGGGTGGAACTGGATGATTTTTTTCAGATCCCTCCCAGCCCAACCCAGGCTGGGAGGCCGTGGCTGCTCAGAGCCATCAGCTTCACTCTTCTCTAGGCCGAGCTCACCGCAATCCTCAATTTATTTCTCAGGGGCAAAGGGAAGTTTAATAAGCTCCTTTTGAGATCCTTTGAGGATTTCTGGATGGAAAGCACTGGAAGTGCCCAGAATACACAAAGAATTGTGTGGGGTGATAAAGCAGTGAGCAGGGACATTAACTCTGAGCAATGTGTGACCATGTGAACCCTCAAAGACGAGGTTCATTTCAGAGCTGGAAGGAACAAAATGCCATGAGAAAAACACACTGAAGGTGGGAAAACCACCCAGGAGAACGCTCCATTTGACACTGTTGTGTTAAACTCTGCAAAGTTATGTCACAGAAAACAAAATGGGATAAGGAAGACTAACTTGTGTGCGTTGTTGCAAACATTTCAAGGAAATTAATTTGATTTGACGAAAGGAACCAACTCAGTATTTTGTAATCAGATCTAAGCACGCTCCTTCTATGCCAGTTCTCACACCCAGGGGATGGTGATAAACCTGTAAAACTGCAGTTCTACTGAGCAATGAATTAAATTTTCATGCACTGCTGGCCAGCGCACCTGAACTTTACTCACTAACCCACTTCCCATAAGATGTCCACAGACATGCCAAGCCTCTAATGCAGTTTAAAAATATCTGTTTTCAAGCTGCCAGAGAAATTTCCATCGCTTGCCACAAAAGTTCATTGGTTGGCTTCAGACAGGGAAACCTGAGAGACAGTGGAGAGCCCTGATCAATGAATTCTGCATTACTGAGCAGGAAGAGAGGTAGAGATTTCAGTTTGAAAATTGTGTTGCCAGTCTAAAGGACTTGAAACACACCTAATTTGACTGAAAGGTAGCATCAAATACCCAGGTAAGACTTAAAAGTCTCACCTTGCCTCAGTCTAACCATGCTCATGTCAAGGCTCCAAAAGGATTAACACTACTCCATACATAACACAGCCAACGCAGAAAAAAAGCTCCAATTCTTACAGAAATTAATCCTAAAACTAAAAAAATGAATCCTAAAAGCCCCACAGGGCTTTTCCAGTGTGATACACAAGGGATGCTACTGGGGTGAAGCACTGTCCATGTTTTATTCAGGTTATAATAATTTATTCAAGCCACTATATTTATATATATATATGTTTATTTTTATATATCTCAATATGTAATCATATATACGCCTCACATATTATACTGTATGATATATATTGTGATATATCACAACATATATCATGTATTCAGGCCAGTATAATTTATGATCATACTCCTGGCTTTTTCTCCTCTGATTCATGGGATCACTCAACAGCTACACAGATGGGTCAAGGAAGGATGGGAGCACCCAGGATAGAAACAGTCCCCTAATAAACTGAGGAACTGGGGATCATTTTGATTTCCCTGAAAGGCAAGGCCACGCAAATGCATTTCAGACTGGCTTGTGCTGCCAGCCCATCTGTCTTCAGAAACAGCAAAAATAAAGTGACAAATATCCATGGATTTTGTCAGAGGTAAAAACAGCCTCAGCTCCATGGTTGCTCTAAATATGCAGAAATTAAGAAGAACGACATTAAACCCCTTCCCATTTCTCAGCTGTTGATACAGAACCATTTTAGACGTTTCTGCCCTAAATAAATGACATGGATTGTAATTTTTGCTGTCTTTCTTCTCCTCTCAGTCTTAAAACTCTGATTACTGATTGTGACACACCTAGAAAGCATCAACACCCTTTACTCAGGTTTTCCTTAGAAGGGAACTTTCCTGACATTCCCAAATCCAGATTTTTTCGGCCTCTGTGCCCTCCTCTAGTAAAATCTACATAAAA
>VZDJ01007753.1:49693899-49719834 GCA_008694505.1 Cyanoderma ruficeps | reverse complement strand
CGCTGCTGTTGAGCATATCCCGCAAACCCCGCACTTTATCCGGGGTTATGGAGTCCACAGTGTCTGGGGGGAAAAAAAAAACCAAAATAACACAAGGAGACTTAAATTACATCCAGGAGAATGATAAAATAGAATCATGGAATGGTTTGGGTTGGAAGGGACCTTCAAGATCATTCAGTTCCACCCCTCTGCCCTGGGCAGGGACACCTTCCACCATCCCAGGTTGTTCCAATGTCCAGCCTGGCCTTGGACACTTCCAGGGATGGAAATATCCAAAGTTGTACGAACAAAGCCAAACAAAAATCCAAGCCAGGCACAGGCAGAGAACAGAGATGAAAGTTGTGGGGAGAACTCTGCAGCTTGCAGCCCTTTACCTCCATCGAGGGTCAGCTTTGATCTCCACTCCACTGGAAGGAATTCCACGTGTGTTGCAAGATTGGAAAAATACTTTTCTTCCACTTTCCTTGCAGTATCTCGCATCCTACAAAAAAGAAATCGATGTTTTCCTGTAAAGACTACACATTTCCTGAATTACTGCTTTTCCATCCCTAGTAAAACATGGGATTCCCTCAATTTCAAGCTTTTTTTATGAAATACTTAAAACTCTCATACAATGAACAAATTCTGTGCATTTGCATGCTCAAAAAAGTCTGAATGTATCACAATATGGGCTTAACATAATCCGTCTAAACTCAATGCAAACATATCTGTTAATTCTGGTGGGTTTGGGGCTGGATGGGAAAGGTAAGGATTAGAAAATCAGAAAATAGAAAATTAAGAACTTCACCTCTGCTTTGAAATCTAGAATCCACTGGAACCAACCATTTGATGAGTGTAGAAGGAAGACAATTCAGTGCTTTTAAACACACTCTTAAAAATATGGTTTGAAAGAGCAGAATTTTATTTTCATTTTACAGACTGAATTGGAAGGCTCGAGAGCTCCAAGGGTGAGAAACAGGATCACTTGTGAGTGTTTTAACTTGCAGGAGCAGATGGAGAGGCTTTTAAAAGACTTTTCATTTTTACAGCATATCTGAACATGAACATTGCTGCACCTCTCTCAAGGGATGAGAAAAACAAAATATCTCAACCCCGAAGTATCTCTGACTCTCTCTGTCGTTTAGGGGAAAATGGGAATAAGGATAAGTTATGTTCTTTTAAAAACCTTAAAAAAATATTATTTTATTTGTGTTGTATGAAAAACTCATCATTGAAAAAGGAAAACCATTATGAAATCAGACAAAATATTAAATATCCAGGCAATCTATCAACATCACTCAGCATCCAAAGTGAGGAAGTATTTTATTGTCCTTTTTTTCCTTTACCTGAATCCTGGCCCCAACAGCATTCCCATTTTTGAAGATGAGCCACAACAAACCAAATCCAACTCCAGTGCAGGGCTTCCAGCACTTGGTTCCCAGTTCCAAACATCAAGTTTTTTATTTATTTCAGTGTTTTCATGTGTTTTCCCCCCTATTTTCAAAGCAACCCCTTTTAGTTAATTCTACAACCAAAGGCACGATGCCATTAATCTTCCACCTGCACTTCCAGCTGCCCAAATGCTTTTTAGTGAGTTTAATCCCTGAGCTGAGGCACTTTCCTTGGATGTATTAATGCTCCTCTGTTCTACAGGAGAAATGAGACAGCTCAGGATAAATCACTGCCAACACCTGGGGCAGGAATTGCTTCAGCTGCTCCACGTGCTGGGCAATCCTGCACTATCCAAAAATCTTATATGGATAACTCTGCCAAAACCCTGTCTTGAGAAGGACAAGGATGGGGTAGGAAGGGATGTGAAAGTCAATGGTTTGGAAAAAAAACCCCCTAAAACATTTTTTAACAATTATCTCTTCATCTCTCTCATGGTATTTTTTTTTTCCTCAGGAAAAGTTCATTATGCTACTAAAAACCAGATTAATTGCATCCCACGCTTTTGAGAGAGGCAGTGAAAATACTTTTCCATCACTGACACTTATTTTCTGATGAAAGAAAAGAAAAAAAAAAGGAGGAATGGGGAGAAAAAAGGGGGAAGGGAAATGAAATGGGGAAAGGGGAAAAAAAGGAGAAAGGAATAAAAGGGGGAAGGGGAAAAAAAGGAGAAAGGAATAAAAGGGGAAAAGGGAGAAAAGGAAAAAATGGGGGAAGGAAAAAAGGGGGTAAAGGGAAAAAAGGGGAAAGTGAGAAAAAAAGGGGAAGATAAAAGGGGGGAAGGAAAAAAGGGAAAGGGAAAATAGGGGAAGGGAAAAAAGCAGGGAAAGAAGAAAAGGGGGGAAGGTGAGAAAAAAAGGGGAAGGGAAAAAAGGGGAAAGGGAGAATAAAAGGGGGAAGAAAAGGGGGGGAAGGAAAAAAGGGGGAAGGGAAAGAAGAAGGAAGGGGAAAAAAAGGGGGAAGGGAAATAAAGCAGGGGAGGAAAAAAAGGGAAAAGTGAGGAAAAAAAAGGGGAAAGGGGAGTAATATCCTTTCCATCCTTTTTCCCAAAGCAATTACTGCAGGCCTGTGCAAACAGCCAAGAAATGCAACTGCTCAGCATCTCTATTTTTAAAGCCTGGTGTGATTGCACTCCTAATCTGCTGGATTCTTGTCCAACGAGATGGGAGAGGTTTCAATAAAGCAGAATATCCTTCCCATGCTAAGGGGAAAAAAAAAAATCAGCAAGAGGATCTGCTTAAATCAGGGTTGATTTAAGGCCTGGGCTGACCCATCCTTGCCCAAGCACAAAACCCTCCCTGCCACCCCCACACAAAACAGGACACGTGAGAGTCCAACTTCAGCACGGAATTTCTAGATTATAAAGAAGATAGAATTCCAGTGAATATATCAACATTCCTGAGTGAGCAAAATAAAGGAGATCTTTGAAAATGCCCACAACTCCTTGGTAATGCCAAGTCAGCTTCACTTCCTCTGCACGAAGGAGGCGGTTTTGTCTGGGATAAAGTTAATTTCACTCCTGGTAGCTGGTACAGCGTGATTTGGATTTAGGCTGAGAATAATGTTGATATTTTGGTTGTGCTTACCCTAAATCAGGGACTTGCAGTGTCTCATGCTCTGCCAACAAAGAGCTGCACAAGGAGCTGAGGGGGAACATGGCCAGGAGAGCTGACCGACACTTATTTCTGGCTTTCCCCCTATTATTATTATTATTATTATTATTATTATTATTATTATTATTATTATTATTATTATTATTATTATTAAACTGTTCTCACCTCAACCCATGGGTTTTACCTTTTCCCAATTCTCCTCCCCATCCCACTTCAGCTCCAGGCTGGGGTTAAAGCTTGACACCAGCAAAGAGGAATTCAGAAAGAGTTAAATTAAGGAGGAAATTAGCCAAGCACGAAATTGAAGCTGCTCAGTTTAAAAGCAGTAAAAAGCATAGAAATATTGTATGAACAAAGCACAGAATTTTACACAGCAACAATTACTTGAAATGAAGGAAATGGTCAAAAACCTGGTCCTATTAGAGCAGGAAAAAAAAATTCCACATTATTTATACATCAGTAGCAGCTGGAAATATTGTGGAGGAACAGTTATTAGACATCCCTGAATCTTTACATCTTCAAACACCACAACTACAGATCTTTCTGCTGTTTGAAAGGGTCCAGTTCTTATTAAAGCTGTTCACAAACTGACTCAAAGAGGTTTTTTTTTTAAATAAAAGCCAAAGCAAGGAGTTTGGAGAAAGTAATGTGGCCTTGCAATTCTGCCAAACCTTTTGGGAAAAGCTTCAGGTCTCCCCTCCTAAAAAACTGTGCTGGCTTTGTGTCCTTATCCAGAACTTTGGAAATGTAAATGATTTTACTCAGACGTGGGTTCACCTCAGGGAAGTTGAGGTTGTCCAGCTGTGGTCCTGCCTCCAGCCCAATAGTCCTCAACTTGTAAAATCCCAGAAGGGTTTGATTTGGAAGGGACTTTAAAAATCATCCAGTTCCACCCCCTGCCATGGGCAGGGACATCTTCCACCATCCCAAGCTGCTCCAAGCCCCAATGCCCAACCTGGCCTTGGGCATTTCCAGGGATCCAGGGGCTTCTCTGGGCACCCTGTGCCAGGGCCTCACCACCCTCCCAGCTAGGAATTCCTTCCCAAAATCCCACCCAAATCTCCTCTTTCCCAATTTGAAGCCATTCCCTGTGTCCTGTCCCTCCATTCCTTGTCCCCAGTCCCTCTCCAGCTCTCCTGGAGCCCCTTTAGGCCCTGCAAGGGGCTCTGAGCTCTCCCTGGAGCCTTTTCTCCTGAATAAACAGAATCACTCAGGTCCACGAGAAAACCAAACCCCAAACCCCAGCTCTGGACATTTCTTCCTCAGGGCTTGTAAAACTCATCCCTGCCACGAGTGCCCAAAAGCTCAGTTTCAACCCGTTTTTGTCACCTGCCACCTCAGGGGCCTTCAGAGCTGCACTCATCCCCTCACTATCTCCCAGCAGCAGCACATCCATCTCCTGCTCACAGGAATCACTGAAATTCCTGGTGCAACCCACCCCATCCACATCCAGTGGCACTGCACCACATCTCCTGCTGATTCTGATCAGCAGTTTGGCAGAAATTCTGCAGAAAATTGGGTGTAATTTCCAGGCAGTGCAGCTACAGACACAGCAAACCCCCCTCCCCACACATACCTGCTCATCTGTTCTGCTATAAAGATGAGGTTATTATTTTTTTTTTCTTCTTCTTCTGGCTCTTAAAAATAAATTTCTTTTTAAAAATTTTATTAGATGCCAAATCCCTCCAGTCACTTGTTAAATTAACACCAACTGAAGTCATAAATCCTCCTCTAAACAGGCAGAGAATTCGCCTGATACAAATGCATGCTGACCCCAGAGCAACAATTACTTGAAGCCATGCATTGAAACACAAGGAAACAACTCTAATTTATGGTTTTTCTTAAGTAAAAAACCCCCCACTCATGCACTGATGCAATGCACACCTTAGAAAGAACTCTGACATATTGCTACTTTCCGTGCAAGAAGTAACAGCCTGAAAATAGGTACTTTCACCATGAATAAAATCTGCCTGGCTGCCTTTCCCTGATTAAAATAATAAATAACAAACCCATATTCTCACAGATATACATCCTTGCTTAAGTGGGTATATTCCAGAGATGTTTTAACATATTTAGAATTATTACTTTGTTTTTTGGGTTTTTTTTAATCTCATGCTACCTGCTTTGTGTAGGATTTACAAATACTCCGTTGAAAATGGGGTAGTTGCAAACTCAACTCAAAAAGATGAATTAGCTTCAGCTACTTCCCAAAGTTTGAAAAATGATGCTGATGGTAACAGAGCAAAATGAAGAAACTATTCATTTAAATTTCAAGTTCTCTTTGCAGACTCTCTTCAGTCAGATGATCCATGAGAGAGAAATAGGGAATGGTCCTGAATTCAAGCCTTAAATGTGCTAACCACTTACTGTGGACTCTCGATTTCATAAGATCATGGAATCCCAGAAATGTTTGGGTTGGAAAGGACCTTTAAACCCGTCCAGTTCCACCCCCTGCCATGGACAGGGACACGTTCCCAGGTTGCTTCAAACCCTGTCCAACCTGGTCTTGGACATTCCAGGGATGGGGCAGCCACTTGGGCAACCTCTTCTTCAGTTCCAGGGCCTCACCATCCTCACTGGGAGGAATTTCTTCCTAATATTTCATCTAAACCTGCCCTTTGTGTCAGCTTAAAAGTCATAACCCTTTATTTCATCACCCTGATTCTAAGAGACAGGGCTATGGGATGTTCCCTGAAGAAAACACCTCAACTCTCACTATTCCCTGCAAAGCCCTGGGGATCCATTCCTGGATTTTGGTCACAGAACTGGTGAATGATTGTTTTAAATCATTCCCCGACTGCTCTCACTGCCCTGGAGTTCCCTGAAAGGGAGGGCAGTGCCCACTGCCTCTTTGAGGAAATAATACCACTTTATGGAGGAAATTTAGGGCTGGCTTGGGCTCAGTTTGGGCTAAGCTGAAGTGAGAGCAGCAGCCATGAGTAATAAAAAGGGAGATGCGCTGAGAGATGAGGAAATGGGAGGGTGGCACTTTTCCCAAAGCTGAGCTGCAGAAATGCCAACTCCAGCCTGGCCACGGGCGGATTTCAAAGAGCAACTGCAAGACACGAGTCATGTTCTGCCACTGTTGTTCTCTGCTGCTCTCAGAAAATTGCTGCGAAAATTGCTGCTCCACGACACACACACACACAGACTCATCTTGCTTCAGAGGAGAGATGGAAACTCTGGGATGCAAACAAAAGAGGCACGACTGGGATTCACACTTCATCTTTTTTAGGAATAACAGGATTTTGCACCATCAGAGGGACTGAAGCTGCTTTGGTGGTTGATCACAGGATCCTGGGACAGTCCTGGGAGATCCAGGTGCTCCAGACTCTCTTTCCAAATGGGAAGGAATGTTTGCCCTGCAGGGAGGGGCTGGCACAGAGCACTGCAGGCACTCCCCGTCCTTGCTGCCCTCTCCCAACCCCACAGCCCTCACTCCCATCTTCCAGAGGCAATCCCACATTTTTAGACCAACTGGAGTGATCCAGTTTACAGCTGAGATGGTGTGGGCAGGGAAAGGGCAGAAAGAAGGGATGGGGGGAGGCTGGGAATGGGAACAGCCCTGGGGGTACACCCAAATCCTGAGCAGGCTGCTGCAGCTCCTGTCCAACACGCTGCCGCTGTTAGGTAATAAATATTCACAAAACAAGCAAAAAAGCACTCCATGCCCCAACTATCACCTTTTACCTCTTGGCCTGAACTTCTCTTGCAAGACAAGCTCAAGTTGAAACCTGTAAGCCAATATTTACCAGCTGGGTGCTTAATTCAGAATGAATGCCTGCACCAAAGGATGAAAAAAAAGCATCTAATATGTATTTAATGCAATGAGAAAGCATTTAAATGGAACATAGAGCTACCAAATACCTGAAGAGCTAAAATTATAGAAAAGATTTTACAGGGGAAAAAAAAAAAATCTTCATTTGAGATTCCAGCAGCACACATTAATGCAGTGAAAGGCTTCTGAGAGGCTCTGCCCGGGCTTGCATATCAATGGAAATGTACCAAAATAGCTATTCCAAAGTACTTATCCTAATGATAATCCGCAATTAAAATGCTTTCTAATGAGACTTTGCAATAAATATGTAATTGGTGATTAGGACAAGATGCTGGTGCTGGTCCAGGCAGCAATTCTTCTCTGAACAGCAGCACAGACAAATGAGATTTTGGAATCCAGACAGGAGATTCAGACAGAGGCAGAGCCCAGCTTTAGGCTGAGAGTGGCCCACAAGTGACACGACACTGCAGCTGTTATGGAAAACCACAGCAGAGTCACTTCCCTCATCCCCCAAGCTCAGGAGATGATGAAATTTAGCTCAGCCTAAAGGTCTGAGCCTCGCCTAAGGCAGGTGAAAGGTCTGACCTTCACCTGGGTCAGGTGAAACAACAGGAGCTTTGGAAAGGAGGTTGGGAACACAGATAATGACATTCCTAAAGGTCCAGAGGAGGCCACCATGATGATCAAAGGGAGGGAGCAGTTCTCCTCTGAGGAAAGGCTGGGAGAGTTGGGATTGCTCAGCCTGGAGTGGAGAAGGCTTTAGGGTGGCATTGAAGGGAACATTCAGGAGAGCTGGAGAGGGACTGGGGACAAGGGATGGAGGCACAGGACACAGGGAATGGCTTCCCACTGCCAGAGGGCAGGGCTGGATGGGAGATTGGGAAGGAATTATTCTCTGTGAAGGTTGTAAGGCCCTGGCACAGGGTGCCCAGAGAAGCTGTGGCTGCCCCAAATCCCTGGAAGTGTCCAAGGCCAGGCTGGACAGGGCTTGGAACAGCCTGGGATAGTGGAAGGTGTCCCTGCCAAAGGAATGAGATGAGTTTTAAGGTCTCTTCCAACCCAAACCATTCCATGATTCTAAATTGTGCTCAATATCTGCAACAACATCTCTCCCTTCCCTTCACCCACTAATTCAACAAAGCCAGAGATGAACTTCCATGACAGAAACACATTCCAAATAACAGTATGTGAGCGTGGACAGCAAAGAGACATCCCAAAGAGATTTATTTCAAAGCTAACGCTCTGCCTTCTCACAAACCAAGGAATTCCAGAATTCTGCACCTGATGGCAAATAAAACCCTCTTCAATTAAGTACATTCTGCCATAATATTTCGGTTTATATTGGGCAGAAATACAGACTGCAAAGCCTTGTCCCTTAAATAACCACCCCTGTGGTACCAACAGAGCTCAGAGCACATTATTCTGCTCATGCTGGGGCAGCTGAATCCCTGTTCCAGCCCGGAGGAGGGACTGTCTCTTCCCAGACAAGCTCCCAGTGAATATCAGTGCTGACAGGAGCAGCTTGTTGCACCAGCTGCCATGCTACATTTAGATAATAAATGTGTTTAACTACACAGAGAAGAAACAAAATTATGTCACATCCACCACAGACCTGCTCGTCCAAGCATCCATAAAATGCAGCTTTTCCATTTACCCACTCACGGGGCACCCTGCAACCACAGCATCCAGCCACCCTAATGAGGAGATTGAGCTCTGGTCCTTAATGAAATTAGTGGGGATAATTTGGAATTTCCCTGGACAAGGGTTCTGCTTTCACCTCTGTAACCAGCAGGATCTGCCTAATGATGCAGCAGCGTCCTGTGAGCTGCACCAGCTTCTTCTCCAGGTGGTAACCTGAGGACAGAACGTGTCAAATGAGCTCTGGTGGGGTCCAGCTATAGGTTTCCTACTAAAAAACACCCCCCACTGACATCTTCTCTCCTTAGTTTCGATTTCGAAGCGTGAACGGTCAAAAAACACTTTTCCTTATTAATTTCCTTTATCAAAAGGCACCGCGGTGTCCCTAATGGAAAAGCGTGTCAAAAACCACCCCAAAAAAGCAAACAACCACACAAATATCGTGGATGGAGGTGCTAACAGAAAGTGTCAGCACGGCTTGTGAGAGCTTGGCAGACATTCCTTCTGAAATCTCTCCCTGGAACATATGGGATGTTCCTCACTGATAAGTTTTAAGTCGTTATTTAAGAAANAAAGAAAAGGAAAAAAAAAAGAAAAAAGATACTTCAATCTAAAATGATGCTTCAATTTGCAAATTTTGTGCAGAATGCACAATTTATGCCAATAATTAGCATTTTAAAAGGCTATGCAACGCTGTCTGGTATTTCTTGAGGATATGAGTGAGATTTACTGAAGCTCATAAAGCCTCGTGTCCCTTTTGGAGGAAATATTTCATGTCCTGAGCTGCCAATTAGAGCAGGACTTATGGAATGAACATCTCTGCCCTGTGACCTGAGCTCAAGTTAATCCTCCCATATAACCCCTGTATCTATGGAAAATGGAGGAGGGAGAAAGATAAAGCAGAAAAATTCAATGATTCCAAGGCTGAAGTTTTATTTCTGGTCACTGTTAAAACAGCAGCTTACACTGAGGCTGTCTGCATTCCCAGTGTAATTCCACCCCACAGAAATCGAAGTTTTCACATTTATTTGGGTGACTAACATTGAACCAAGGGCTGTGGATCCTTTTTCTCTCTGCTTTGGATTGCTGGCTCTTCAACAACGTGAATAACAGAGCAGTGAAGTGGCAGGAAATGGGGTGGGGAGCTGCAGGTTGGTGCTTTGAGGTGACAAATGACACCCAAGTGACATCAAAAGGTTTACCCTGGCAGCCCAGAGGACGCTGGAGTGGCACAAAGAGCTGTGGGGACACAAGAGGCTGATGACACGATGGCACAGAGCACACAAGCACTGCCCTAGAGTGTCATTCTGGAGGCAAAGTGAGGGTGACAAAGCTCCTACCACAAAATCCCAGCTCTTCTCACAGGAGTCACTGGGTTTGTCAGTGTTCCTGTTGCAACCTGGAGCTATTTGGGACACACACACCCCTCTTGAACCATCCAGATCTGTAATTAACACCTTTCCAGCCTCCTCTTTCAGCTAATGAGGGATTCCTCAATGCCACCTTGTCCCCCACACAGCTGCCATCAGGACTTTCATAGTTTTCCTAAGATTCAAACCCATCTTTTCAGGCGCATGGAATCCCAGATTGCTTTGGGTTGGAAAGGACTTTAAGACCATGAAGTTCCAAGCCCTGGCATGAGTGAGGATGCCACTCATGAGACCAGGGCCCCCACCTGGCCTTGAACTCTCCCAGGAATGGAGCAGCCCCAGCTTTGGGAAAACATCATTCCCAAGAGCCATTTGCAAAAACCACTCTTCACAAAAGACATTCAGTGAAGAGATTTCACAGACTTTTGGGCACATTTTGCTTTGCTGTGCACAGAACTCCACGAGCAGTCTCACAGCAACAGCTTTACTCCTGAAGGGCTCCTGCCCTGTTAGGAATGACAACATTCCTGTATCTCCCCATTCCCCCTCTTTTACAGGATGCAATTTCCTTGCCTGCTATCCCAACGACCAGCTCTGAGAGATTCCACTCTGAAATTAACTTTCCCATACCGCTTGCTCAAAAATGTTCTGCTCAGTTACTTCCCAGTTGTTACATTTAATTCACCCAGGCACCACTTGGAAACAACATTCCCCTGGATTCTGACCAAATGGGAAACCTCTCCCTGCTCAGCAAAGCCACCACAGGGGCCAGGATTTCACACAGAATTCTTTAGGCTGGAAAAGACCTCCAAGGTCAACAAGTCCAAGCAGTGCCCAATCCCCACCTTGTCCCCAACCCAGAGCACTGAGTGCCACCTCCAGGGAATTCCTTGGATACCTCTAGGGATGGTGATTCCAAACCTCCCTGGGCTGCCCTTTCCAATGCTTAACAGCCCTTTCCATGGAGAAATTCCTCCTGACGTCCAAGCTGAACCTCCCCTGGTGCTCTCGACCAGTTCCCCGAAAGTCACAAGTGCTGGTGATAAAATCAGAATAAATCTTTGCTCTCCTGGCTCACAGCTGCTCTCCCTAAGCCCATACATCCCAATTAACATAAAAAATAGTTTATCCACAACACAGAAGATTAATGACTCAGGAGAAGAGGAGGAGAAGGAAAACAGGCAACGATTCAACCCAAACCAAAGGCTCTGCTGTCACTCACAACAACAACAACCTTACAATTAAGGCTGCTTGAAACATTCCAAAGCACTCACATGGCTGTGTTTTTGATGATCCTTCCTTGGTCCATTTTCTGCCCAATGCCATGCACGACAAACACAATGTGACTGGTCTGGGGTGGCTTGTCTTCTAAGGTGGCTTCTTCTACATAGCCTCTATGGAGCCTTGTCCCACTACTTGAAGCTGCAGAAAAGAACATTATCCCACATCAGTGACGTTCTGCAGGGCTCTCATCTGCTGACAGAAGCTTGGCTTTGCTCAGGACAACACATTGAAAGGCAGATTATATAATACACAATTGTGAAATTAAAGGATTAGGATCTATTTTTAAATGTAGGCACTTTTAAACCCCTGAAAGATTGGAGCAGCCAGGTGGTATCAACAGCCATTCCCACTGCAAAGGGGATTCATTTCAGGTATGTTTTGAAGAACAACTCTTCAGAAAACAGTTGTGTAACTGTGCACCCACTTCTACAACACAAAACTCTTCTCCTGAGTGTCTCAATCCATGAAATTCCTTCTGTCTCCACCTTACTCCCCCAGCAAAGAAGGATCATGGAGATGACCTGGCCACATAAAGTGATTAAGTGTTTTCACTTTGTCCACCCCAATTAAGAGAGCTGGTTGAAAACCTTTAAAATTTACCATTTTGGCAGGGAAAACTTGCTTCCTTTCGAGCTGATCCAACCTGAAATTTCCCCCCTCGTCCTCCAGCTCAGTGGCCGAACTCAAAATCAGCTCCCCAGGGTAAATGTGGGGACTTTCACCCCGCTCTGCTGACAAACCCGTGGGCACAACGTGCCTCCATCCCCCTCTAGTGACACTCAGGGGACCACACCAGGCACCAGTGCTGGCCTCAAAAACTGCAACCAACAACTTACTTTGGTTTTAAAGAGGAAGAAAACACCCCAAACCCACTAAGGGCATTTTTTTGACCTAAAACAGGTTTTGTTTACCAGCTGAACTTCTTTTTGATATTTCTCCCCTACAAATAATTTAGGACAGATCTTATTATTTATTACACATTATCCCAATGGTGTTCTGGATAAATTACCTCATTTCCTCTGGAACTGAAACACTGAATGATATTATTTTTTTGGGGAAACATTAATTAAGTGTTCACCCAGGAGTCCTGGGGGGTAAGAGGGCATTAATTACAGGGCAGATATGTAGGTTCTTGTTCTGGAGTCCTCCACAGGACAAGTTCCCATTTTCCAAGCTGGCAATAATCTGCTTTTTCCTTGAGAGACACCACCCTCTCCTCCAACCATCTCAGCTTTGCTGCCTTTCTGACTGGGAGTTTTGAGTTTAAACGAGCCTGAATTCCTACTGGAAACAATTTCTGTCTAAATGCCCTTTCCTGTCAGTTCATGTTTCTGTTTCATGAACAGGAAAAAAAGGCTGGATGGAGGTGGAGAGAGGGAAGGTATGGTCATGTATTTAAGGAATGCATCAAAATATATAAGTACCCAGCAGTAAAATTAAGGTTGCAAAAGCAACTGTAATACTTATATCATTACAAGAATAATTATAATTTTCTAGCAGCTTCTGGATTCTGCCACTATAATATTTTCATGTATTTGTTACCTAGTGCTAACTGCTGCATCCAAACCCATCAAAATACGGAATAAAATTAAAATATAAGAAATCAAATATGTAACATAAACCAAAATTTTAAAATATTCACACCTAATTACAATCATTTACACAAGCTAAGGACTCCTAATACTCACATAAAGTAAAAAAATGCAACGGCCAAAGCAGGCTACTCCCATTAAAACTTGAAATACCCTTTTGGATTTAAAACAACAAACATCAAACGCTGGCATTTGCAATATCCTTCACAAAGGCTGGGAAAGATTTTACCTTTGGAAAACCCCAACTTCTGCGTGACAGTCCTTGCAATTTTGGATGTGGTGGCATCGCTGTACAGATACACTTCATCCACGCTGTGCCAGTCCACGTGGTTGCGGCTCAGCTTTAGACTGTGAATAGCTGCAGCAAAAAGGAACAACACTGAATTCAGGTGGGGAAGAAGGGGGGAAAAAAAGCCTCTTTAAACAAAGACACAAAAAGAGAAAGGTGATTTATATACAGGTTAAAATCTAGAGGTCCATCATGCCGAAATTTGTGTTATTTCTTACCTTGAGGATATTTTGCAGCTGGGTTTAATCTGAGGAGGAGTTTGGAGAACAACTGTGAGGACCCTTCACATCGTTCCCCTCCCATTCTCTTTTTGGGGTGGGAAGTACCCAAAATATTCCCTTAGAGGGAGCAGGGGAATGGATCCTGAAATACTAGAGGCGGGTGTGATGACCAGGTGGCTGCCCCAGGTATTTTCACCACTCAAAAAAAAGTGGAATTTCTGCCCTCTCTCCCACCAGAGCTGCCCTGCTCTCACACAGAGGCTCTCAAGGCTCCCTTGCTACAAGGCTCTACTGCATTTCTTCCCTTTCAGAACTATCTCAGAGCTGGAAATGCAGCTCAGCGAGCCTCTGAATGAGCAATTTCTGGCACAGAACAGAATTCAGCTCTTTCAAAAGCCACTAAGAGCTCCGGCAGTCGGGTTGGTTTTTATTTTTTTTTTTTTTTTTTCTGTGCACTGATTGTGTTTTTCCAGATTTGGAACTGATTGAGCTCCGGGCCCGACCTCATGACACACAGCCTGACTGTCAGGATTAAACAACAGGCACGTTGTGATGCAAATCAAAACCATCTTGGGCTTGGAGCTTGCAGGAGCCAAGCAGTGCCACAGCTGAGTTACAGTAATTTGGTTTTCACCAAAATTCGCTGCTGAGGTCTCGTGGGACGCGGGGTGCAGAGCATTTGGAGAGCTGACAACAGCAACAGCCCTGTGACCAAAGAAATGGTGATTTTACTGCCACTGCTCTTGCTGGAAAGTCCAAAGTCATGGGAAACACCCAGAAGGGCTGTTTTGGGGTTGTTTTTTCCATAGCAAGGAGAGCTCTAACCTGTCTCCTCCTCGAATCACCCGAATGAATTTTTTATACTCTTCTAAAAACATTCTGAGGAAGCCTGAGCCATCACCATTTCCAATTTCTACTCTGCTACAGCACAAACCAGCCACGCTCAGCCAGATGCTGTGACCTCTCTCCTGCAATATTTTTTTGTTTCTTTGCCAAAGCGGACAGACTTGACACAGACTGATGAAAACCTAAACAAAATCTGTAAGGAACACGGGGATTAAGGGAGGATTAGCCCTTGTGTTGCTGTAAACAACCGATTCACCAAAATAACTGGAATTACATTGTTGTTTTACACTGACAGAGCAAGAAGGGGAAAGCAATGAGCTTGACTTTGAGGAGCAGAAATGGTCTGTCCAGGAGGTCTTCAAGAATTGTTCCAATTGTCCCTCTCAGAGTACCATCCTGGGGAAGCTAGCAGGGGAGGGATGGAAGTCTGAGGCCTTTGGAAGGTATTGTGTCCAAAAAACAAAAAAAAGAAGAGGAAGAGATGTGATTGAATCTCTTATTACCACTAGAAAAAAAACAGCAGTTTGTGGAGGAGTGACCCTCAAATTCCTTCTGGAATCAAGTCCACCCTCTCTACTGGAAGTAACATAAGGGAGGAACAAGTAGCTTTTCCCTACCCTGCGTTAATTATTCCCACTTGGGAAGAACAAATTCCTCGCTTTTATGCTTCTCTTCCATGGAAGGAACATCAACATCAACTACAAGATGTGGAAGCACCAAAACACTCCAAATGAAGTTCAGCAGGGCCAAGTGTGAGGTCCTGCAGCTGGGTCAGGGCAATCCCAAGAACAAATCCAGGCTGGAGGGTGAGGGGATTGAGAGCAGCCCCAAGGAGAAGGATTTGGGGGTGTTGGTGGACGAGGAGATCGACATGACCCAGCCACATGTGTCTGCACCCTAAATGTGCCCCGAGCTGCATCCAAAGAAGAGTCACCAACAGAGCTGGGGGTGCTCACTCTGGAGAAGAAAAGGATCCAGGGAGAGCTCAGAGCCCCTTCCAGGATCTAAAGGGGCTCCAGGAGAGCTGGAGAGGGACTGGGGACAAGGGATGGAGGGACAGGAAACAGGGAATGGCTTTAAACTGGAGAAGGCGAGATGTAGGTTGGATACTGGGAATAAATTGTTCCCTGTGAGGGTGGGGAGGCCCTGGCACAGGGTGCCCAGAGAAGCTGTGGCTGCCCCTGGATCCCTGGAAGTGTCCAAGGCCAGGCTGGACAGGGCTTGGATCACCTTGGGACAGTAGAAGGTGTCCCTGTCCATGGCAGAGGGCTGGGACTGGATGAGCTTTAAGGTCCCTTCCAAAGCAAACCATTCTGGGATTCAACATTCAGCACTGTTTCTCTGCACATTTAGTAACATTTTCAAAAGAGATCCTTAAAAATATGGTTGACTATTAACAAAACACCACATGAAAGTGGCAGTGACCTTCAGCAGGACCCAAGTTGTCCCTTGACTGCAGAGGAACTTCTCTGAGATGTGCTGTTAATGTTCACGCTGCATTCACGCTGAGACAAATTTCTTACAGCAATTATCAATGAACTCTTCCTTTCTACACAGAAACGGAACAAACCAAAAGAAATTTTCATGTGTTGGTCCTTGCTTCTCAGTTTTCCTTTAGCAAGAAAACATCAGGAGTTTTTTAGGTAAGTGGCAGGATCCAGAAGAGTACTATGGACAAGGCTTTCCAGAGAATCTACCAATTTCCCAGTAAGGTAACAAATTTTGCAATTTTAATTGACATATTTACATTTCGAGTCTCTCAGTAAATCCTGCTCACCAACACATCCCCTGCTTTGCTTTGGAGCTTTTTCTGCTCCTTTTATTTTTAAACCAAAAATCTTTGGTAAGATTCTTGTCTTCTTTTTAATTTCTATAAACACTGTGATGCCTGTTCATCCTCAAACCCTGGCTGTGATGTCCACAAACCTTTTTCCTCAGGCTGGATGGGGCTTGGAACAACCTGCTCTAGTGGGAGGTGTCCCTGCCCATGGCAGGAGACTGGAATGGGATGGGATTTAAGGACCCTTCCAACCTGAACGTTTCTAGGATTCGATTCTGTGCTTATTTGACAGCGAAGGGATTATTAAAAACCCTTGAGAGTTCAACCAAAAGCAGCTTCTGCTGCTGACAGCCCCAGGGGGTGTAAATAGTGAGACAGGGAACACAAAAATGTGTCTTTGGGGAGGGATTTGACAGCAGTGTGAAAAGAAACAAACTAAAAAAAAAATTAAAAAAAATATTCAAACTGTGCTTTGCAAGCATGGGATTTCTACGACTGACACTGCTGGTCTGAAACTGAACCTGAGGAAGGGAAAATGATGTTTCCTGAGGATGAGGAGAGACCAGGATTCACATTCTCTGTGAAGAAAGAGCAGTGAGTGTCCTGTGAAGCTCCAGAGGGGCTCAGACTGACAGCTCTGGGGCTGTGCACGCCAGGAGGTGTCACTGCGTGTCAGGGAGCCACCAGGTGTGTCACAGCATGTCAGGGAGCCACCAGGTGTGTCACAACCCGGCTGAGGGAGCCCAGGCACAGAATTCAGATGAGGCAGCATGTCTTGGGCTGCAGTATGTAACCAGCAGTGTGTGTTCTGTTCCCATCTGTTGAAAGCGGCTGGGGAGGTGTTTTCTTTATTTCTTGCATAACCCATTCCACATAACTCCGGGAGGGGAGTTTCTGGTTTTGTCTTCTGTCCATGGGCAGCTGTTAAACCAGCTGGGGCCGTGCTCTTTATCCCTTCCAGGACCCGTCCTCCCTCCAGGGGAGATCTGCTGTCCATGGGCCATCCAGGCTCACTGCAGGGCTGAGACAATTCCATCATCCCATGGGGAGAGGCTCCACCCAGGGGGAGGAGCCCAGCATTCCCACCTGGATCAAAGCTGGCATTCAGAACAGCAGCACAGCCTGTCTGCACTGGATTCCCAGAGGGAGCCCAGACCCATCCCAGCACCACTGGACCCTTCTCCAGGATCATCTCTGCTCCAACAGAACCACATCTGTCACTTCACGAGGACTTATTTTGGACTGCTTCCAGCACCCTGACCAACAGTGTCAGGTCGTGTTCTGACTCCGTCAGTGTTTCTAGGATTTTTTTGTTTTGTTTGCTTGTTTTTTGTACTACTACATTTGGATTTTTTAATTTTCCTAGTAAAGAACTGTTATTCCTATCCCCATATCTTTGCCTGGAAGCCCCTTAATTGCAAAATTATAATAATTTGGAGGGAGGGGTTTTACATTCTCCATTCCAAGAGAAGCTCTGGCTTTGCCTGGCAGACACCTGTCTTTCCAAACCCAGACACAGCGGGACAGGCACAGGGAAATCTCTCCTTGCTCATCCCTCTGCCAGCTGTGTCCTCCAGGAGCACAAATTCCACACCCTGAGGATTCCCTCCAGGACACTAGGCTGTGATGGTGCTGAGCTCCACTGAGATCCAACTGTCCAGGACATCTCTCCCATAAATCCACAGGGACAGAAATCTCCCTCTGGACCAGACTTCTCATGGATTTGTTTCCATGTGGCACCTCCCTGACACTGGCAGCATTCCCACAGACATCTCTCCGTAGGTGCATCTCCCTCAGATGCAGAAAACCCCTGCACACTTTCCTGGAGAAGAGGAGGCTCAGGGGAAACCTCACAGCGGCCTCCCAGAACTTGGAGGGGGCTTTTTTAAAAAAGTGGGAACAATTTTTTACACAGGGAAAGAGACAGGACAAGAGGGAAGGGTTTTAAACTAAAGGAAGAGAGATTTGGATTCGATGTAAGGAAGAAGTTCCTCGCTCAGAGTGGTGAGGCTCTGAGGGTGCCCAGAGAAGCTGTGGCTGCCTCTGGATCCCTGGAAGTGTCCAAGGCCAGGCTGGACAGGGCTTGGAGCAACCTGGGCTAGTGGAAGGTGTCCCTGCCCATGGCAGGGAGTGGAATGAGATGGGATTTAAGGTCTGTTCTCTACAGAAAGCCCCGGATTTTGCTCAATTCTGCAGGAGAACTGATGGCCCTGCAAAGTGAAGCACCCTGAACTCATCCCAACACGAGCCCAGAGCCTTCACAGAGCTCCGAGTATCAGAATATTTTAACCTTCCCTGGTTTCTAAACCTTTTTCTAAGGCTGGATCTGCAGCCTCTCGTGCATTTATTGTATTTTCATCTCAGAAACAGCTGCTGAGAGTGGTTTAGATGGGATCTTAGGAAGAAATCCTTCCCTGGGAGGGTGGGGAGGCCCTGGCACAGGGTGTCCAGAGCAGCTGTGGCTGCCCCTGGATCCCTGGAAGTGTCCAAGCCCAGGCTGGACAGGGCTTGGAGCCACCTGGGATAGTGGGAGGTGACCCTGCCCATGGCAGGGGGTGGGGTGAGATGGGATTTAATGTCCCTTCCAGCCCAAGCCCTTCTAGGATTTCTAGTCTGGGATTGAAGGCCAAGTCCTTGGAGACAAGGCCAAATGTTTGGTCCTTTTGTAGCCAGAACTTAGAAATGCAACATTTTTCAGGAATACCAAGACAGACACCTACAGTGTGAGCACATGAAAAGCTCAGCCCTGCTGGAGATGGAAGATGGGATCGAGAAAGGATTTCTGTCAGCTGAAGAAATCGATGGTCACTATCACACAAACCTCCAGTTTCACCAAGACAGATGAACACTGAGGGGAAAAAAAATCCCCCTCAAAAGCTGAAATATGAAAAAAGAACAATAAAACACAGCACAGATATCCCTAAAGCTTTGCAGAACCTGATCTCAATCAGGCTTTTGACTCATCTTGAGTCAAAGGAATGGAGAATAACTGAGGAGCAGAGACCCTGCACTGTGTTTATGCTCATGGCGAGGATCCCGTGGAGGGATGTGCACATGGAAACATCCTCCCAGCTCGAGGAGCTGAACACCTCCTGGGGCCAACTGCTCACAATTAAACACCTTTTTTAGCTAAATACCTGCTTCTCTACTTGATGCTTTCATCCACCTGCCAAGACCAAAGCACAGGGTGGATCTTTTCTCCCCAGAGTTCGACGGTGCTCAAGTCAAAATCAATGCAGGGAAAAGCAGCTTTGAAGTGCTCAGGGCTGACACTGCCTCCAAGGACAAAGGCACTGTCATTCCAGTCAGGGTAAAGACCAGAGGATGGATACAGACTGTCTCAAAAACTCTCCTGCCTTCTTTTTTTATCCCCCAAGGATTTTTAAATTAATCTGTCTTGCAAGCAGCAGGTGCCACACAAAAGCCTGACACACGGTACATGGAGCTGAGAGAATCGTTTGGCTGCTGTTGTAAATGACTCTCAGGTTCTGGTACATAAACCTGTAGATTTAATAACCATTTTTTACTTTTTTTTTTTCTTTAAGGAGCCATTAAAAAGGCCGTTGCTCCTAATTAAAAATGTCTGACACTGTTGTCATTTTTACGTCGCACTCCACCACCTCTCACTTCATCAGTGTCACTGTCTGTCACACAACCACCTAATTTCAATTTCACTTTTCAATTCGAGCACATTCATTACCACAACTTAACACGATTTTAGGGAAAAAAAACGCACAACATTGATTTCAAAATTTCAATTTACAAAAGAAAAGGCACAAGTCCTTTCTTACTGCTGGAGTTACACTGATTCACCTTTAACAGACTTGGGTGAGAAGCAGCAGGAAACAGTTTAGCAGCAAACATTTTGATTTCAGGCATTTTCCATTTGGACCCAATCACATAAAAGAAACAATTAAAGGAAGTCAAAAGGCAAACATTCACGCATGTCAAAATTAATTCTCAGAGTTCACAACACCCCCAGGAGCTACAAGAATAAAAGGTATGACAAGAACAACTCTAAACCTACCACGTTCATTTACATTTTAAATTAAAGGTTTTAGGAATCTAGCTCCATAATAACCGCAGTCAGTGAAAGTTTAATCACTCTGCCTTTCATGGTGGCAGAGAGAGCCCAGTGACAAGAACTTTGGAGCCTTCTGCAATCATTAATGGCTCCTGGAAGATCTCCCCCCCTCGCTTTCTGAAATAAATTTGCACGACATCAGCTGCTGCAAAGGTCAGGGTGGTTTTACAGCCCATGTCCAGGGACTCATCTCATCCCAAAGCTGCAGCAAAAATGAATTATAACATAAAATTAAAGATTATTATCCAAAAGAAAGCAGTAAACAAAACATTATCTGCTAGAAAGCCTCTGTTCCTTCTCTGGCAGAATTAATCTCATACCGGGCCTGCTGCAATCTTAAAAAAAAAAGTTGCTTTTATTTTACTGAAAAAGTCAAACCACACACAAAAGAGCGCAAGAAACAAATGTTTACAGTTTTCATCAGTCATAAACAATTCTAATAAGAATTACTGAGTGACACTATGAGCATCTACTTTTCTCTAGGACTCACGACACTTCTACTTTCCCTCTAAGCTTCAGGATGCTTTTTCCTTCCCCTCGGAAGGAAATGGCATGGATACAGCTCAAAAAACTGAAGCATGTAAATCTAACATTTAACTGAGACAAGCAAACTAGAATTTAAAAGTTTCCTAAGCCAGGAGCACTACCAAAAAAAAAGAAAAAAAAAGAAATCTCCAATTACTGTACCTTGGGAATGCTTTCTCTTAAGACATGCAGCATCTGATTTCTCCTTATATCCTCTCCATTTGAACAAAGAAGGGAGGGAGAAGGGAGGGAGGTAGTAGAGAACTAAAAGTAAAAACACTGAGCTTCAAAGTAAAATTTTTAAAAGGGGTGTCATTTTTTTATCATTAGTATCACCATTTTTAGGAAAAAAAATAAAAGAAGACACAATTTCTAGAAAGAACTAAAACAAAGTAGATATTTTAAAAAAAACATCAGATTTTGTAGCAGAAGCGTCAGGCCCTAAACTCAATTTCTTCACTCTGTTTTTTTTCCCCCAGAGAGTGTAAGAGAATGGTTAAAAGTTAGATTAGACAAAATCTCCTCCTCTTGCTCTGTTTCTGCAAAGTCCCAGCCCTCAGCACTCCCTGCTGCAGTAAAACGAGTGACACTCCACACTTGTGTCACCTGCCACAGTCACCCCAACAGCTCTGCCAGCAGATGCCTCAATACAGGTGCAAATTAAATGTATTTATTGTTGCACATCACTTCTCTGAGGGGGAGGAAAATCAGGCTCGGAGCTCCAGCACTTGGGATTCCACGGTACAATTTCATTTACAATATTCTGTCGGCTGGGGGAATGCAACCCTCAGGAAGAATGGACACGGGAAACACAAGGAAAGCAGAAGAAAAAAATTGCTTTTCATGGTCAGGGTGGTAAAATACTGATCTGGCTGCCTGAAGATACTGAAAATCCCACAGGAAACATCCTGAGCAACCTGCTCTCATCAGATCCGTGGCTCTGAGCAGGGAGGTTGGATCTGAGCATCCCCAGAGATCCCTCCTGACCTGCACGACTCTCCAATTCTATGAACAGCACTTTCCCATCTAAAGGTTAACTTGGCTGTGCCAAAAATCTATAGAGACTTTTTTATACAGTGAGAAAATACTATTTGAAAGTTAAGACAAAAAAAAAACAACCCCAAAAAACAAAACCAGCTCTTCCAAATGCAGTTTTTTTAGAGGTTTTGTGGCCTTGACCACACACTGAAATTCTGTGTGGAAAAAAAAAAAGCAGTAGAGTTCTGCTGTCTCAAAATCAATGTATTGAAAAAATAATTCTATTTATTTATATAATTCTATTTATTCTATATATTATTTATATGGGGATTTTTTTTCCCCCCTTGTATTTCTATCATGGAATCACAGACTTGATCAGAGAATATTTTCTGACAGAGGAACTGCCGGGGTTCATCTGTTCCAATCCTCTCCACAGATCAGGATCAACTTCAAAGTCAGCTCCAATTTCAGGTTTGAGGCAGGTTGCTTTGGGTGATTTCCAGCTGCATTTTGAGCACCTCTCTGTGCAAACACAAAGAGCTCTATCTGTTCCTACCTTCCTATCACATAAATAAAAGTTATTTTATTCAGCTTCCCTTCATCGTCACTGAACGAATAAAACTGAAAAAGGCCATGGAGCAATGGATGATAGGAACCCAACTGGTTTTGTTTTATCTTGACAACAACCTGGATATGTCAGAAATCTCTGGATGGGTCAGAAATCTCTGGATAATGCAGCTCCTTTGATGGGCTACTTCAGATAGGCTCTGAACTCATTGCCTGCCTAAGTATGAAGAAAAGGCAGTTTCTAAATCTTCTGCCATTCTGTAAATTTTAGCTCATTCACTGCTACATGGCTGTCCCTCTCCAGCTCTCCTGGAGCCCCTTCAGGCCCTGCAAGGGGCTCTGAGCTCTCCCTGGATCCTTCTCCTCTCCAGGTGAGCACCCCCAGCTCTCCCAGCCTGGCTCCAGAGCTGAACACAAAATTCCAGAGGGGTCTCACCAGAGCAGAGGGTGACAATCCCCTCCCTTGACCAGCTGCCCAAGCTCCTTTTGATCATCAAATGTCCCATTTCTGCATCCTGCCATTATAATAATAATTTATCCGATGCACTGAAGGGGATCAGGCACTGAGAGGAGTCACTGGCACCAGGCATCATAAACCAAGCTCGTTTTGCAAGGCAGGAAATTCACTACTTTGTAAGGATGAAAATCGAAATGCAGCTGCAGTTTGCTCAGCAAAGGAGTGATCTCCAGGCTGCCCCATGGAAAACAGAGCTTGGGGAATCATCCACTGCCATCTGTGCTTTCTGTTCCCTTCTGCATTTAAAGCTCCTTGTGCTCCCACAAACCACAACTCATCAGCATGGGCAGGATGTTATTTGTGGGCTGCAGGCTGGAGACCCTTTTCCTGAATAATTCTGCACTTTCAGGGGAAGGTTTGCTTGGATTAAGAGTTTAATGATGGGCCATTTATCCCTCCAATCACCACCCAAAGCCCTGGATGAAGCTTGGTGATTTCCTTGTTAACATGTTGCAATCCAGGAGCAGAATTAATAAATTTAATCACTTCCTTTAGTAGTCCCTTTGTGCTATTACAGCAGCTTCTGTTAATTTTGCTGAGGAATTAGAGGACAGAGCCAGTTTTCCATCCCTCACAAGGTTTTATCATGGCATTGGGAACAGTCACTTTCCATCCCAATGATATTTACACATTTATTTTGACTTTTCACTGATCATAAATAACAGGTACCCGTAAACCTTGATGGCACCAAAAACTGCTTCATCCAGGATGCAACCGCAACAAATTGGAGCATTTAAGAAATTTATAAACTGAATTCAGCTAATTACGTTGACTTCACCAGCAACAATGCAACTTGCAGAGCTTCTCCCACTGCAGATGGCAATTGTGGGTGCCAGAGGAGCCAAGAGGTTTTGAGAGAAAAATCAGAATGACAAAAGCACTTTTCACACGTTGTCAGTTGTGACTGCCCTGCAAGTCTCCTGTCACTACCAAAAATCCCTGTTGAAAACTACTGGTGACTTGACAGATATTCCACTGAAGTGATGCCAGACACAGCTTAGGGTTTGTTGGGTTTTTTTTTCCCTGTTGGATTTTGTTGTTGTTGTTTTTTGGGGGTTTTTTTGCCTTTTTCTTTTTTGACTTTGGTTTTAGAAAAGGCACTTGCGCCTGAATTTGGAGTTGCTTTTTTCCCTACATTTTTATAAATATTAGTGGTGGTATCTTTCTTATCACTCTCCCCCAGTTCATCCAACATCAAATCTGATGAAAATTTCTGTTCCATAGCCCACACTTTACCTGAAAAAAAACCCCAACCCTGATCTCTCTATTATTTACTCTCCAAGGAGAATCCAAGTAACACTGAAGCCATCTTTCCTTCCTTCAAAAATTAAACTACCAAAGGCTGGAAGCACTCAGGAACCACCAAGATTTGCTCTCCATGTAAAAACCCATAAATCCCTGCCACTAACAACCCCGAGCTTTGTGCCTGTGGGACAATAAATCAGAAATTCAGGTACAAGTGCCTTGCAGGAGGATATTTGTACAGGCTCGGGGGTCACACCACTTCATGCACCTTTCTGACAGAGCTGTTGAAGCAGGAGATTGTTCTGCAGCCTTGGCCAGGTGAAAAGATCTTTTCAAGGAGCACAAATAGAGAAATAAAAATATTCATAAACTCCTCACTAGTTTTAAAGGGGAGGTAGAAACTCTCTGCAATGCTGAAAAAACTCCCTAAATCAACAAGTGTCACTTTGGTTTTCCTTACAGTAATTACAGAATTACCCTGAGTATTGCTGTGCTTCCAATTTATTGACAAGGTTTTACTTGTGTGGGCAAGCAGTTCACACATAAGAACTCATGGCCAAAACACAGCCATACCTACACTTTAAAAATAAAGTTTCTTTAAAGAAATGAAAGAATAACACAGCTAAATCCCTACTAAAATATCTTGAAGGTCCCTCTGTACTGGCAGCTTGTGGTTTGTGGAGTGTTCAAGCAAGTGACAACCCAAAGTATGAAGGGCAAAACTAGTGAATTTTTGCTGTGCAATACCTGCTCTGTGTGCATTAAATAACAGACCAGTGATTTCAGAAATCTGTTCTTAAAAATGTTAAATGCAGCAGACCAAGATTCCCAGCAACACTACCTGAACATCCTCAGCCTGCTCATTAAAATGAAAGCACTTCCCCAACAGAAGGAATGCCCAAGATTTACTGCAGCTGAAAACTAATAAATCCAGCCTGAATAAAAATGGAAAGTGATGTGTAAAAATGATCCTACTCCCTTCAGGGCAGAATTAAGGATGCTGGCCAGAGAGTTATCAGCCAGTTTGCCCTTGGACACTGACTCCTCTTGTCCCATCAAGAGATTTTAGTTTGAAGTGAGATTTCAAACACAATTCAAAGATAAGAAACACAATGGAAACAAGATGTTTCTCCATGACTCTAATTCCTACAGCATTCCCCAAACGTGCTGCAGCAGGAAATCCTACCCTGGAAAATGGGGAGAATAAACTGACATTCTCCAATTTATTGAATGAAAAACCAACACAGATCACATTCTTACTTAGGAAAAACAGATCCCAGGTGTCCAAAAAAAATGTATTGTAGTGATCTAAACAATCTTACCCTCCTTCCCATCAACAGGTTTGAATATTTCCATATCAAAGCTCTCCTGCAGCTGCTGGCCTTTGAAGCGGTTGAGATGCTCCTGTTCTATTAAGTTACTTTCCTCCTCTTCCAGAGGTTGCCAAGTGCCATCAATAAACCACTGTCCACGCATTACAGGGATCTTTTCCGTCTCTAAAAAAAAAGAAAAAAAAAAACCACAAAAATGAGGATATTTTATGCAACAAATCACAAACTGAGAGCAGGAAATGTAGTGCGATCCGCAAAGCTGAAGGTTGTCCCAAGCCCCAAATGTCCAACCTGCCCTTGGGCATTTCCAGGGCACTACCAACAATCCAAATTACACATCAATTAGCATAAATGGTGGTATTTAAAAATGCAAGGGGTTTTTGGTTTGGGTTTTTTTAAATTAAAATCAATGTTTTCCTGAGGGCTGGTTTTGGTTACTGCCGTTCTCGTTTCGGTTCTCCAAACAAGTGAAGTGGGGGCTCAGCATTTGCTGTGCACGTGGCAAAAGAGAAATCTCTTTAAAAAATATACAACTTGTTGCTTATTCCTCATCAAACTGTGCTTAAATGTTGCCCCCACTAACTACAGGGAGCAAAAATTCCCCTTTTATACCCATCCCTGCAAGCAAAGTGACATCTGTTGTAACTGAGCTTTGAATTTCTCCTCCTACATCTGGAAAATCAAGCAGAAAAAACGGTGTGTGCCTGTGTCCCACAAGCCTTAAAGATCCCAAATCCAAGTTTTCATGGGATCAACAGAGATTTGGGTCTGCTGAGAGCACAGAGGAGTGGGACCAGTTGATCTCCAGTGCACACTTGGAGTGTACATATATATATATATATATATGTA
>VZDJ01007753.1:49593364-49693774 GCA_008694505.1 Cyanoderma ruficeps | reverse complement strand
AAAAAAAAAAGAAGGAGATGAGGGGAAAAAAAAATAGGCTTCGCTGCTCCAAGATCTGTTCTGACCTGGAGATGGGAAAAAAAGCTGGTAGGGATAAATTGGAAAAAAAAACAATGGATGCAAACACGCAGTAAATGAACTTCAGGTGAAAATTAAACATGAAACAACAGATTTCAGAGTTACTGAGCACAGAAAGGATCTCTTTGATCTGTCATCAGAGCTGGGTGAGGTGACCCAGCCACAGACAGTGGTTTTTAGTTTTTAGCCTGGTTCCAATGCTCTGTGAGCACCAGCAGTGGCTCAGGTCACAACAACTCCTGGTTCTGTGCTGCCCTTCACTACAGACACACCATGAGTGCTTGCTCTGCCCAAAAATCATTTCCACACCAGCTGCTGGCAGAGGAGAATGTGCCAGAGAATTGCAAACACCTCCACAGTTTACTCAGAACCTCTAAACTACTCCGAATTTTTCACCCCTCAGACCACTGAATGTACAAGCCACGGAAATAAAAAGGAAAATCACCTCGAAATAATCTCCCCACGGGGCAAGTAACACTCCCAAGGCTCCCGAGCCAGATTTGAACCCTTTGCTGTAACAGATTTAGAGGAAAACACTGTTTCCACAGCCCCAGCAGTGACATTCTGCTCTCACCTTTGTGGCAGGAGGGGACACAGGTGGGTGATGGCACCTTGACATTGAGGAAAGGTGAACAGCAGGAAAACTCATGGCAGGGAATAAAGCAGATAATCAGATTCCCCCTGAGCTTCCCTCACTTGGCCCTCCCTGAGCTCTCCTGAGTGGGAATCCTGCAGAAACACCCCCTGACATGACAACTTCCCGAAAAATCAGCTCAGAGCATCACCACCTCTCTCATCCCAGCTTCCCACAGATCCCAGTTTCTCTCCCAGGCACTGGAAGTGCTGGTTCTCCCCTCCCCAGCCCCTCACTGAAGCTCTGCCACCCCCCTGCACCCTCAGCCCTGCCCCTGTGGAGCACAGACAGCTCAGGCCCTGTGGCCTGACCAAAACACAGAAGTAGTGCAAGACCCAGTTCTGCCACTCAGCTGCTGTTTGCCCTCCTAAAATAGCTGCTCCAGGTAGGAGCCAGTGGCTGTGTGCTGAATTCCTGATGCTGTGGGTGCTCAGGATCCACCAGCTGGAATAAAGAGGTTGGGATGTTCCAAGGGTGTGGTGGGGTAGTGGAAATTAGTCCTCGGAAATAGCAGAAAAAACAAAGCTCTGAGTTGGCTGCGAAATGCAGAAGTCAACAGTGCCTGCAAGTCAGGCAGAATATTCAATTATTTAATGAACATTTAGACCAACTTTGGAGTCTACATCCCATCAATGGAGGGTGAAAGATGAGGATTCAGTTTTTGTGAACTGAGAGTTAAGCACAGCAGCGTCCCCACACACAGCAGCCTCTTTCCTTAACCCCTGCTGTATTCCCAGGCATTTTACACCTGCCAGAAATCCACATTTTCCAGCCCACAGATCCAGTCAGGCTGCCCTCCCCAACAAAGCTCTGTCTGCAGGAAGAAACAAAATGTGAGGGGAGAGATAAAGGCTCCCATTGTGACTGCAGCAGCGACAGGGCAACTTCAGATGTTAATCCTCACTGGGAAAATCTGGGAGCAATTCCTTAATTCTTCACCAAGCAGCCTGATGAGGCTCCATTCACTGAATCCACGGGCAGAGATATGTTTTTTTAAATAATAATCATATGAAGACTACTTTGTACTCCAAACTAAATGAACACAAGACACCTCTTTTTCAGTTTTGAAAGGCTTCAAGTTTTTCACATGGGAATTTCCACCTACAGATTTTTAAAATTCTAACCATCGAGTATTAAAATAAACATTTTCAGGCTCTTTTTGCCCGAGAGAAACTTTCCCAGAGTGGCTCTTTACAAGAGCAGCCTGTAGCACTCAACAGCAGCTCTCAAACATTACTTGAGCCCTTCCCAGAAAGGCTCAACCAGGAAAAATTGTTTGAAATTTAAAAAAAAAAAAAAAATAAGATAAAATCTCTGCAAAACAGTTGAGTTTTGGAATAAATTAATATATCTGGCTCTGGAAAGGGTATTCATACACCAAATATAAATATAAATTATTTTCAGACCTAAAGACAATTATGGAGGTTTGAAAAACTTAAGTGAGGCAATCCTGTTCTCCAGCTCTGTGGGACTTGGGGTGAACCAAGAAATTGCCTTTTTTTCCCCTTCCATTCTCTCCTTTAAACAGTTGCACACTCTCAGAGCAGCCAAACCAGCCTGGACCACAAACTGCTTTTATTTCCCATCACAAGGCTGAGGGGTCAGGTTTGAACACCGAGCTACAGGGAAACCTCAGGAAAAAAAACCACCAGGAAGGAAGAGAAAGCCAGAAAATGACATTTCCTGCCATCAGCAGCACGGTTTGGCTCTCAGAGAACTGAACCCGGCCCTGCAGCACCGAGATAATCAAATCTGTGATCACAGCACACAAAAAAAACATTTTCTGTGGAGCCAGGCTGGGGGTGCTCACCTGGAAAAGATCCAGGGAAACCTCAAAGGCCCTCACACGGCCTAAAGGAGCTCCAGGAGCGCTGGGGAGGGACTTGGGAAAAGGGATGGAAGGAAAGGACACAGGGAATGGATTTAAACTAAAACAGAGGAGATTAGGAGGGAATATCAGGGAGAAATTCTCGTCTGTGAGGGTGGGGAGGCCCTGGCACAGGGTGCCCAGAGAAGCTGTGGCTGCCCCTGGATTCCTGGAAGTGTCCAAGGCCAGGTTGGACAGGGCTTGGAGCAACCTGGGATAGTGGAAGGTGTCCCAGCCAAAGAAATGAGTTTTAAGGTCCCTTCCAACCCAAACCATTCTGGGATTCAATATTCAGCACTATTTAGTAACACTTTCAAGAGAGATCCTTAAAAATTTGGTCGACTGTTAACGAAACGCCACATGAAAGTGGCAGAGACCTTCAGCAGGACCCAAGTTGTCCCTTGACTGCAGAGGAACTTCTCTGAGATGTGCTATTAATGTTCACACTGCATCCAATGTGCACACTTCATTGCCCAGAGAAGCTGTGGCTGCCCCTGGATCCCTGGAAGTGTCCAAGGCTGGGCTGGACAGGGCTTGGAACAACCTGGGACAGTGGAAGGTGTCCCTGCCCATGGCAGGGAGTGGAATGGGATGAACTTTAAGGTCCCTCCAACCCAAACCATCCCCTGACTCTCTGACAACCCCCAGTTCTGTGACAATCAAATTCTGAAGGCGACCAGCTCCAAAAGCAAGTGACACTCGAGTGAATGAAGACAGGGAAGTGCATCAGTGGGAATTCCGTGCAATACCCTGCATGGGGTGGGGAAATAATTCCACACAAGAGATTTCTCAGGAAAATCTGTGACTGTGGGAAAGAGGTTCCTAACCACAGCTCCTCTCTTTAATCCTGCACAGGGGCTGTCACTGAAAAACTCCCGTGTTTAATCCACAAGATTTGATGCAAACTTATGACAGTAAAGAGCTTTGAAAAGTGAGGAACCCAAATTGTCATTTCAGCACCCAATTTCACCAATTTTTTAGCACTCACTTTTCCACCTTCAAGAAATTCATTCATGTCTGGCATATTCAGATATTTCAGACAGCTTAAACTACATTCTTTCAGCTACTTTTCTTTTATGGAAGAAATATGCAATCAGATCATCTTGTAATTTCATTTATTTTTTTGTCCATACAGAATTCCAAATCTATAAATGAAGTGTTTATTTATCCTTATCCCCCCAATCTCAATCCCTAGGAAAGGATTTGCCTTGATTTCTTTACTGCCTTAAGTCTTACACCATATAATCTGCAGCTGGCAGTGCTTCAGACTGAAAGATATCAACATATTTGACTGGTTATACACTTACCATGGTTTATTTATAAAAGAATTTCTAAATAAACCTGAATGGTGGAGATTAAAAGTAGATGAAAACCACTTAATTTTAATTAGTCACACATATTTTACCCCTTTTAGGGGAAATCAGTTTAAGAGATTTGCTCTGCAACAAAGGGTTTATTTATTTTTTTTGCACAAACGGGTCTTTTTCTCCCCTGGAAAATCCAAAGAATAAAAGAATACAAGTGCTGTAATTAATGGTGTGATAACGACACGAGTGATTTGCATTAGGATAATCACCGAAATCCTCTGAATAACGAGAATTATGTTAAAATAAAAACTATATGCAACATATAAACTACTTCACGCATGTGTAGTGTATGTGTATAACCCAGCTACTCCTCCGTCATGAAGATCTTTAAAACTGTGTGATGACATCTAATAAAAACTGGCACAAAAAACTGGCTAATCCATCACAACAAAGTCACAACTGAGCAGAATTTGCCTTAATTTCCCTTCTAACACATCAATTCCATCACTCATTTCCTGCCACCACGTTGCTGGACAGGGCATAGCCTTGAATTCCAATTTTGCACAGCTCAAACAACCCCTTTTCACCTGCCTTGATTGAGGACCACGAAAGTGTGAGAAAACTAAGATAACACAGAGATAAGAACCCAACTGCTGGCCAAGTCCAGGCACTCCTGGCACTCTGCAGCCATTACTCCCAAGACACTTATGATGATTTACCCACAAACGAGATCTAAAAGGTTCATAGAATATTCAGAGGCTCAGAAACTTCAATTAAAGCCGGTGTTTTACCTCAAATTGACAATTCCCAGCTCACCGAGGCCAAAGCCAAGAAGTTAGGCAAGAAACACAAGCTTATAAAACACTGCCAGGTCGAGATGCTTTTCAGTGTAGCAATTTCAGATTCCTGCTTTTCAGTGCTGCAACACTTCCTTTAAATTTGATTTCCTTCTTCCTACAGTGGCAAACGATTTTTGCAGCATGTGAGAATAACATCTGCACAAGCTGAAGGCAACTTTGAGGCTACAAATATGACATCTAAAACTGAAAGTGAGTTAAATAATGAGGTGCTCACACATTCACCAAGGACCTGACCTGAAACACTTCCAGGGATGGGGCACCCACACTTCTCTGGGCAACCCGTGGCAGGTGTCTTTATACCTATATAAATATGAATAAATAAATATATAAAAATATATTGCAGAATAACATCAAGGGTGCTGTTAGAGAATTTTTTAAGAAAAATTTGTTGTCCATTCCTATTATATCAAGCCTAAAATCATGTTCAGGGTATATTTCATCAGGAACTTTAGTGATAGGACAAGGAGATATGAGTTCAAACTGAAAGAACTGGAATTTAGTTTAGATATGTGGAAGAAATTCTTGTCTGTGAGACTGGTGGTGTTGCAACAAAACAGCCACAAACTAAACTTGCATTATTTCGTATTTGCTACCTAACAAAAAACACTTAAACTTTTTTCTTTTTTTAAAAAAAAAGCTTAACATTGCACACCTTTCTAGCTCTCCCTCACGTTATTTCAGAACACAGCAGGTGACTGACTTTTTAAATAAATGGAACCACTTGTTTGATCCCAGCCTGGTGACCTCCCTTTGTTCAACCACAAACACACGTGACCTGTCCTGCTCTTCCAAAAGGAACGAGTCCTGCAGAGGAACACAAGGGTGAAGCCTCAGGAAACTTCAGAGGGACAGAAACTTGGAGCCTGTGACTGAGCTGAAAAGAGATTTCATTCACTGAGCAGTAAAAATCATCCTTTTGCTGGTTCACCCAGTAATTCTAAGTCGCTTCATTGAAGCAATTTGTAAATTCCAGCTTTAAGTTACATTTGAGTTTCATTCTGGCACAGGTGGGGTTTTCTTTCCAGAGCAGCTAAACCTGTGAGCCTCAGTGTTTGCTCCAAAGCTGGATCCCAGAGGCAGGAATAGATGTTTTGCTCTGCTGCAAACACGGAATTGCCTCTGATTTACCAAGACTACCTGAGATATTCCAGCAACAGCCTAAAATTGTTTTTCCCTGAGCTGTTTTTAATCCGTTTACGCTACGAATTGAGCAATCAGGAGTGAAAGGCTGCTCTTTGGGCTGGTTCCAGTCAAACACAGAAGGAACCCCACAAAAAGTGATGAATGTGTTCCAAGTCATCAACGCCGTAAATCATCCCAAAACACACAATCCCAGAATGGTTTGGGCTGGGAGAGAAATTAGAGATCATCCAGTTCCACCCCCTGCCATGGGCAGGGACACCTTCCACTAGCCCAGACTGCCCCAAGCCCAGTCCAACCTGGCCTTGGACACTTCCAGGGATCCAGGAGCAGCCACAGCTTCTCTGGGCACCCTGTGCCAGGGCCTCATCACCCTCCCAGCCAAGAATTTATTCCCAATCTCCCATCCATCCCTGCCCCAGGCAGTGGGAAGCCATTCCCTGTGTCCTGTCCCTCCATCCCTTGTCCCCAGTCCCTCTCCAGTTCTCCTGGATCCCCTTTAGGCCCTGGAAGGAGCTCTGAGCTCTCCCTGGAGCCTTCTCCTCTCCAGGGGAACACCCTCAGCTTTCCCAGCCTGGCTCCAGGATCTAAGTTTTTCAGGAAGGATTTTCCTGGCTTAAGGTAACAGTTTAATTACCATATCCAAAATTGCTCTTTTCCCAGACCTGATGGTCCAAGCCAAAATCCTAAAACTCACTTGACAAGCCATGTGAAGCAGGAAGCACTCATCAAAAAGCAAACAAACAAACCACCTTGGACTGTCGAAATATGAAATGGGCTGCAGCTTTAAACTCAGAATTGTATTTTTATTGAATTCTTATCTATTAAAACAGTTCACTAAACTTGAATCCTAGCGCTCTGAAACACTTCCACCGCTGGCATTTGCTGCTGGAACCACTGAGTTTGCCCCTTATCAGCTCTTTTCCCCCCTCAGGGAGATCTGCATTTTTTTAAAACCACAAAAGAACAACTCCTGTGCCACATGACCAACACGTGAGCACCTCCTAAAAATGAATGTGTGCTCCCAGCCCATCCCCAGCCACGGGGCTCTTGCACAATCCCACCCTCCCACCCCGAGTATTCTCTCCTGAAAACCCTGCTGTGCTCCCCAGCTCCACCAGCACCTGGAACAACAGGTTCCCGGAATATCTTCCAAAATAAAGAAGAGCAAGATTGCCTCAGTGCACACCTCAGACCTGCCACTAATGAACAAGATGACAGCGAAGGTTATTATGTCCTTGGATGGCTTCAACTCCTCCCTTTTCCACCACAGGGATTATTTTTCTGTGCTGGCCTCTTGAACTCCCTCCTTTCCACCTACTCCAGGCCAAGTCCAGAATTCCCTTCCCCTTCATCCCCATGTTTGAATTTTCCTTCCATTTTTTGTAACCTTGCAGGGTTTCCCCTACCAGAAAACCAGGATGATTTTCACAGAAACCCAGAATGGTTTAGTTTGGGAGGGACTTTGAAGGTCACCCAATTCCACCCCTGCCATGGGCAGGGACACCTTCCACTGCTCCAGGCTGCTCCAAGCCCTGTCCAGCCTGGCCTTGGACACTTCCAGGGATCCAGGGGCAGCCACAGCTTCTCTGGGAAAAAAAATGAGTTTCTTTCGCTGTAGATTTCACTGCCTGGGATGCCACTTGCACCTCTGTTCAGTTCATCCCGGTGCTCACTAATCCTGTTATTTACAACATTGATTATCTGTGGAGTTTCTCCTCTCCAGCTCCACACCAGCCACTCACAGCCCACTCAAAACAGATCCGATCACACCAGTGACCTTTTCTCCGGCCAACACTCAAACCACTCCTTCACCCTCACTGTTTTCAACCTCACAGATACCTCTGAGACAACTGCTCGTGTTTCTTATTTTAATTTCTTGCTCTTTTACAGATTTTTTGGGTTTTTTCCATCTAGGCCTTCTGCCTACTAACTGGCACAGTGTCAGCTCTTACACATCCTTGTGCTCCTCCAAGAGCTCTGGACAAGGTCTCTGCTTTCAGCGTTGTTTGTTCCCAAAAATTCACCTCCCATCAGTCCTTAATCCAAGTTAAATCCCATCCTATTCCTTTGATCTCAACACTGTCCACCCCATGTTGAAGCCTGAATGAAGTCAGAGCAGAACTCCTCATCCTCCTCATGCCACAAACATTTCCTGCTGCCACAGAGCAGAAAACAGCCCACAATTTATAATCCAAATATTCCTGCCTTTGTCCTTGGGGACCAAACCCAGCAGGAAAAGTGCTGGGCCACATCAAAGGACAAGCACAACTTTCTAAGCCACATCCATCCTTGGCTATTCTGCTGTAGCCGAACCATCCACTGGAGAATTATTTTGGTCCCATTTAAAGGAGAAAGACAACAGATTAATTTTGATTAAATATGTTTAAATAAAACATGAAAGCTGAGGGCAGGGAAGAAATTCGCCCTCAGAGACACGTCCCAAGGGCTGCCACCTCAACCCTGGCCCAGTGAAAACATCCCCAAAGCCTCAAGCTCTCTCTGCTGAGAGGCCACAAAAACCCCTTGAACATACACACAAACAAATGTGATTTAATACATGGAACATTGCAAATCTGAAAGTTATTTCATCTAGGTGTGTTAAGTCACGGAATCCCAGAGTGGTTTGGGTTGGAAGGAACCTTAAAGCTCATTTCATTCCATGGGCAGGGACACCTTTCACTATCCCAGGTTGCTCCAAGCCCTGTCCAGCTTGGTCTGGAACACTTCCAAGGCTTTTGGTCAGGAAGGAACTGGCCAAAAACTAAGCTAAAGGTGTTTCTGAAAGTAAAAACAGATGCAAAAAAGGAGAACCCAGAAAGATTTTGAATAGTGAAAGCAACGTTTCACCTTTACAAAGTAAACTCTCAATGTTTTTCTTGCAAAAGAATTCCATACCTGGAGATTAAAAAAAAGCCATGAAATAGTATTCAGGATTTCAGCCTTCAATCAAAAGGTCCTTTATTTAAAAGAAATTTAATCAACCAAGTTCAAAGATTGTTCAGCACACCAAAACCAACCTTCTAAGGGTGCTGTGAAATAACTAAAAGCACCGCCAAAACCAGACTAAACCAAATGAAAGTCACACACAGTGATAAACTCTTGATTCCAAACCCTTAATTTTCATCTTGATCAAGAAGGCAGATAAAATGGTCCTTTCAAGGAGCCCAATTCCAGCCTGAGAAGAGAGATCTTAATTTTAAGACCCAGTGGTCCACTCTGTATTCCTAAGACTTTCCAGATTAAAGTCTGTAAAACATCTGTTATATCAGCACATCTTCACTCAGGGATGGTTCTAGTGAACAACAACAACAAAATTTTAACACAAAGATAGGTTTTTTACTTAACAGACTTTAACAGCTGTTAGGTAGAGAAATAATATACATTAAAAAAAAAACAAACAAAAAAACCCCCAACCTTACCAAACCTGTGTCTGGGAGTGGAGTAATTTAAATAAATACAGGCAACTTGACAATATATCCATGAAAAAAAGCCTGGAAAAAGCAAACACCTGACAGGACAATGGTTGCATGGGACAAACCCACAAACCAGAAAACAGGAGAGAGTCACCCAAAAATTCACAGATTTAAGACTCACACAGGACTTCGAAAACTCCACAGCAAAATGGTTTTAAAGCAGCCCTCTTCAACTGGGAGGGCTGAAAAGGGCTGGGTAATTTAAGATTTAAACAGAAGACCCTCATATAAAATATCACTCTTGTCATCTCCACACAAAACAAGAAGCAGCCCTGCTCCAAATTACTAACTTATCTGAAAGCCTACACTAATAATTTTCATCCTCCTGCGCCATTTTTTTGCTGGTTCTACAGCACTAATTAAATAAATCCCAGAGGTCACAAGGTAAGGATAAAATTCTCAGTAATTAATCTGCTCAAATTGTAACTCAGGCTGATATTCCTGATGTTACCTACAAATCCTGCAGGGAGCTTAAAATGCAGATATAAAAAAAAATGATTTCTGCACGTGGCAAGCTAATAACCAACGTTTTCTTGGTATTGTGATGCCCCAGGAATTGTCAGCTGAGGAAGCAACTGCTCAGTGTGGTGGCTGCGTGAGAGGAGCCTGCCCTGGAGTCCAGCACATACAGGAAAAAGGTCAAAATAACAAAGAGAAAAGCTTTTGACCTTTGCTCTGAGCTGAACTGTGAGTCAGCAAAACCGGCCAGTAGGTTCTGTACTCTTCAACAGGCACCTCAGCACATTTTAAGTCAGTTGTACTCATCATATCTCATGCTTGTGTGGTCAGAGAGGAGAATTCTCCTGCCTTACTCAGAGCTAGTTTGACACTTCCATGTCAGTGCAGCAGCCACCCTTTGCATTCAGAATTACACACACGCTACCAAACAGGAATAATATGGGAATTATGGCTCCACCAAAGGCTTCAAAGGCACAGATAAGACTGAATCCTGGGATTTGACCTTGCTGTTTTCTCAGATCTGGATGCAGCAGTCAGGAATAATTGGAGAAAGGCACTCACAGGGAATAGAGGCCAGGAAATGTGCAGTAAGGAAGTTAAACCAGAAGGCACCAGAAGACCTTTGAAAGACCAAAAGTTGATCTCAGCCTTGCAAAGGACTGGACCTGCTAATAAGAAAAGACTTGAGTACTGCCCTTAATCAGCTTTCTGAGGACTAGAAATCATCCCCGTCATTAGTCTGCTCAGGCCCAGGAGTTTATTTCTCCCATCTCTGGTGCTAACCTCTGGGAATCTCTCCTTCCCAGCACCAGAAATGGTCTCTGCACAGCCTATGCTGTCATCTGAAACATCTGCTCCTCGAGCTTAATGAGACTGAATCAGCTTCCAAAATGGACAAGGCACAGTGTCAAGAAATTAAACCTTTAAGCTGCTGACGAGCGCAGTCTCCTCGCTCCCATTACCAGGAGCAATCCTGCCTCACCTGGCAGCTCTGCTGGCTCCTTTCCCCTCTCTCCCCATGGCACAGTTACAGGGATGGCAGCACTTTCTTCCTCCCCTGCATGTCCTGCACCTTCTCTTCCCAGGAACCATGTGGCAGGTGCCAGCAGCAAGAGGCTTCAGGGTGGTGACAGGGAGAAGCAGCTCCAGTTTCTGCTCAAGGAGCTGTGCCCAGGCTCCTCTAGCTCAGAACTCCTGTGGACTGAGACCTCTGCTCGCTCCCGGAGCTCAGTGCCTGTCCGCTGGGGTGATGGTTTGAAAGACAAATTGTCACACAAGTGAACTGTACCGCACAGTATTGTCATTTGTGGAACTCCCTCCTGTAAAGAGGCTGGTAAATAAAGAGGCAAAACAACAGAAAGCCCTGGTTTTCATCTCTGAAACAGCTCTGCTGCTCCCCTGAGTCTCAAGATGAGAGAAACCTGCCTGCCCCTCTGCCGAGCCCATGCTCAGCTCCTCTGCAGCTCACTCTGCTCCACATCTCCCTTGTCCTTGAGGGAATGCAGTTGGAAAGCAAGTCCTCAGGAACAGCAGGGGAGCAGCAGCACAGCTGGCCAGCCTCAGGAAAGCAGGGGTTCACTTGTCCAGCAAGACCATGGGAGCCCTTCCCACCAGAGGAAAAGTGCAGGGAACTGGGGTCTTTGCCCCTCTTTCACTTCTGCTCCACAAGGTCTCCTGTCCTCCAGCAAAGGACACACAAATACAAGGAGAAAGGTGGCAGAGGGGGGGTATTCCCACCCCATTTTGAAGCTGAGGAGGTGAAATAAATTTCCCTCTATTGGAAGGGTAGGAATTAAGGATTGTGTGTGTATGAGATGCCTGTTGCAATTCCTCCAAGAGAAAGCAGGAGAAATCTCACCTCGTGCCCTTCCCAGTGGGCAGGTGAGGAGAAAAATACAAAGATCATCATTCCCTCAGTGGAGAGGACAAGGGTCACAAAGGGGAAGCCAGGGACAACCCTCTCTTCCATCATTCTGCACTGAAGATGAGGGATCAAAGATACTTCTGTGGGGACGAGTGGACAAACAACTGATGTTTCTACTCTGCTCCTTCTGAAGGAAAGGTGTGCAGGGAGGGAATTGGGAGAGTGCTGAAGGCAAATATCCACCCTCACTCAACCCTCTGGTGAGGAAAAGCAGAGCATAAGAAGGTTCTCAGCCACCTTCCCTCCCACTTTCTTCCACACATGCCAAGAAACGAGCAGATGCCCAGACATCCCTTTTCTGGTCCCAAATGTGCATGCCCCAGATCATCTCCTTCAGGTTTGTGTGCACGGGGAGCTGAGAAGGGGAAAGATGCTCAGTTCTCACTGGCTGGAAGTGGCTGATGTGCTCAGTACACCCTGACTGCGGGGGTACCGCTCATCCTGGGGGAGGAGAATGGCCCAGCGTCCCTCTCTCCGGGATACTCAAATCTTTTTCCCCTTACAAGTGTCCCTGGCAGGGTGTGATGCCCAGCGCCGCGGAGGGGAATTCCCAGTTCCCTCCTCGCTCAAGTACGTGCAGGAGATGGGCACCGCGGGTCCTCCCTCCCTGGACAATTTCTCCTGTATCCCTTACAAAGGAACACACCGGCAGCGAGCGCGGCCGGGGCATCGAGGGCCACCCGGTGTCCCCGCGGCGGGGTCACCCAGCGCAGGCTCCGTGCGCACGGGGGATGCCCCGCATCCCTCGTCGGGACCACGGGGCATCCCGGCCACCCCCCCGGCCGGCACGGCGGCACTCACGGTTCCAATAGACGGGGTAGCTCTCGGCGTTGGCCACATCCACCTCGTAGAGCCCGCTCCGCACGCACACCGGCTCCACGGCCGCCGGCTCCCCCGCGCCGCCGCCGCCGCTGCCCAGGGCGCGGAACGCCAGCTCGATGCGCAGCGAGTCGTAGCCGATGAAGGGCTTCCAGGTCTTGCGGTCCTCGCGGTAGAACCAGCGCACCTCCTCGGCGCCCAGCTCCCGCACCACCTCATAGCGGGGCCGGCCGCCGCCCGGCCGCCGCCTCTCGGGCAGCGCGGTGGCCGCCAGCGAGAAGCCGCTGCCGCCGCTGTCGCTGCTGCCCAGCCCCGCGCCCTCGCCCTCGCTGCCCTCGCCGCCCGTGCCCGTCGAGTACCGCAGAGACGCGCCGGACTCGGCCGAGTCGAAGTCGCCGGCGGCGGCCTCGTCGCTGAGGCTGCGCTCCCGCGGCGGCGCCGCCGGCTCGGGGTCGCCCTCGGAGGAGGAGGTGGAGAGCGCGGCGCGGAGCGGCTGCAGGCGGCGGGGCGGGCGGGCGCGGGCAGCCGCCTCCTCCTCTTCCTCCTCTTCCTCCTGCTCCGCCGCTTCCTCCTCCTCGCCGCGGCTCGGCCGCTCGTAGCCGCCGCTGCCGTAGCCGCCGGCTTGGCCGGGCAGGTGCCGAGCGCCCTGCGGCGAGCCGGGCTCGAGGTAATCCATGCCGCAGCGCTCCCTGCCCGGCGGGGCCGCCCGGCCTCGCCCCGCCCCGCGCCCGCCCCGCTCCGCTGCCCCGGCCCGGCCGCGCTGCCGCAGCCGCCGCCGGCTCCGAGCGGGCGGGGGCGGCGCCGCTTCGTCACGCGCGGCGCGACGCGGGCGGGGGCGGAGCGGCGGCGGGGCGGGCACGGCACGGGGGGACACGGACACGCGGCGGGGACAGCGAGAGGGACGCGGAAACTGGGAGTGTGGGACATAGTGTGTGACACTGAGAATATGGGACATAGTGTGTGACACAGTGTGGCACTGCGTGTGTGGCACGGACGGCGGGTAGGACAGAGAGTGTGGGACATAGTGTGTGACACTGAGAGTGTCACTGTGTGTGTGACATGGACAGCGGGTGGCACTGAGAATGTGGGACATAGTGTGTGACACTGAGTGTGGGAAATAGCGTGTGACACTGTGACACTGAGTGTGTGACACAGACAGCAAGTGACACTAAGTGTGGGGCATAGTGTGTGACAATGTGAGTGTGTGACACAGTGTGACACTGAGTGTGTGACACGGACAGTGGGTGGCACTGAGTGTGGGACATAGTGTGTGACAATGTGAGTGTGTGACAGTGTGACACTGAGTTTGTGACATGGACAGCGGGTGACAAAGAGTGTGGGACATAGTGTGTGACACTGCGTGTGTGACACGGACTGCAGGTAGGACTGAGAGGGTGGGAAATGTGTGACACTGAGTGTGGGGCATAGTGTGTGACACTGTGACACTGAGTGTGTGACACAGACAGCAAGTGACACTAAGTGTGAGGCATGGTGTGTGACACTGGGAGTGTGTGACACAGTGTGACACTGAGTGCGTGGCACGGACAGCAGGTGGCACTGAGCGTGGGGCATGGTGTGTGACACTGAGTGTGACACTGTGTGACACAGGCAGCAGGTGACACTGAAAGTTTGTGACATAGTCTGTAACAGTGAGTGTGTGACACGGACAGTGGGTGGCACAGAGTGTGGGACATAGTGTGTGACAATGTGAGTGTGTGACACAGTGTGACACTGAGTGTGTGATGTGGAGCAGGTGACAAAGTGTGGGGACATAGTGTGTGACACTGAGGATGTGTGACAACCTCTGACACTGTGATATTGAATGTAACACTGAGCGTGTGACAGTGTGACACTGACATAGCATGTGACACTGAGTGTGATACAGCATGTGACACTGAGAGTGTGGGGTGTAGTGTGTCACGCTAAGAATGGGACAGAGACAGCATGTGACGCCGAGAGTATGTGACACTGAGTGTGACAGTGACACTGAGTGTGTGACAGCGTGTAAAACAGTGAGTGTGACAGACTGTGACAATGTGACATAGCATGGGACATTGTGTGTGACAGAGACTGTGTGACACTTAGTGTGTGACAGCATGTGACACTGTGTGACACAGAGTGTAACACTATGTGTGACATCCACAAACACAACGTGTGACACTGAGTGTATGACATCTTCAGACACAGAAGGTCACACCCTGTGTGTGACACAGCGTGTGACACTGGGTGTAACATGCTCAAACACAGTGTAACATGCTCAGTGTAAAACTGTGACACACTCAGACACAGCCTGTAAATCTGTGTGTGACACCCTCAGACACAGCCTGTGTCCCCATGTGTGTGTGACACCCCCAAGCAGGGTTGACAGCCCCTAGGTCTGTGTGTGACACCGTCAGACATGGCCTGTGTCCCTCTGTGTGTGTGTGACACCCTCAGACATGACCTGTGTCCGTGTGTGTGACATCCCCAGTCAGTCCCTAGGTCTGTGTGTGACACCTTCAGACAGAGCCTGTGTACCTCTGTGTGTGTGTGACACCCTCAGTCAGTCCCCAGGTCTGTGTGTGACACCTTCAGGCACAGCCTGTGTCCCCGTGTGTGTGTGTGACACCCCCAGTCAGTCCCCAGGTCTGTGTGTGACACCTTCAGGCAGAGCCTGTGTCCCTCTGTGTGTGTGTGACACCCCCAGTCAGTCCCCAGGTCTGTGTGTGACACCTTCAGGCACAGCCTGTGTCCCTCTGTGTGTGTGTGACACCCTCAATCAGGGTGAATGCCCGAGGTCTGTGTGACACCCTCAGACACAGCCGGTGTTCATGGCTCCTGACACAACCCTCTGTGAATGTGGCCAACGACCTCAAGACATGGCAGTGTTCCCTCCCCATGAGGGTGACAATGGTCTTAAAGCACATTTTGTGGCCTTGTGTGCGTGTGTGTGTGTGTGTGTGTGTGTGTGTAAGGGGCCACATCCAACAGCCCCACGGGGGATTGGGGAGAGGGATGAGACACCCCCAAAACTCATCCTGATACCTCAAGGGGGGTACCTGATACCCCCGAAACTCATCCTGCTGCCTTGTGGGGGACACCAAACACCCCCAGCACTCATCCTGATGCCAAGGGCGGGTTCCTGACATCCCAGCACCCCTCCTGCTGTCACTCTGCACAGGGACACAGGCTCAACCACCCGCAGTCACCTTTGTGTGAGAGAAACCCTACTCCTCCAAATTCTTGCTATGCCCCCCACAACTGGAAAAGGTGGGGTTCACCCGTGCTTGTTTGTGTGTGTGGGAGAGAGAAAGTTGTTTCCGCCCCCCAATCCACACCTGGTAATCAGCAGGAGAGGGTGTTGAAATGTTTATCTGTGTGATAAAAACACCTGGCAGCCCCAAAGGATGAGGGAGGGCTCCCAAGATTTACAGCTGTGTGGGACAACTCCCCGTCCCAAAACACACCCCACAACTGACGAGGGGCAGCCATGGATCACTTCCAGGGTGCTGGTTCCCCCCCCAGCACCCTTTCCCATGGGCTGAGGGTTGGTGTGGGAAGGAGAGACTCCCAGAAACACACCCTGGCTTACTGGGGTGGGGTCACCTGTTTATGAGACACCCCCCTCTTTTTGCAACATGCCCAGGAGGGAGGAGGGTAGAGTGATACTGCTGTGTTGGGAACACTGGGATGGGCAGGGAGCTGATAGCTGCACCTCTGTCACCCCTGTGTGTGCAGTGTCCCCTGTGTGTGTGCAGTGTCCCCACACACACACATCACAGCTGGGCCAGGGTGCTGCTCTGTGCCCACCAGCCACTTACACCCTACAGAATCGTGGAATTATTTAGGTTGGAAAAAGACCTCCAAGACCGTTCATTCCCCATCTTGTCACCCAGCCCAAAGCACTGAGTGCCATGTCCAGTCCTTCCTTGGACATCTCCAGGGATGGGGACTCTAACATCTCCCTGGACAGACCATTCCAATGCCTGACAAGCCTTCCTGTGAAGAAATTCTTCCTAATATCCAACCCAAGCCCTCTCTGGCACTACTTGAGGCCATTTTCCCTTGCCCTGTCCCTGTTCCCTGGGAGCAGAGCCCGACCCCCCCAGCTGTCCCCTCCTGTCAGGGAGTTGTGCAGAGCCAGAAGTTGCCCCTGAGCCTCCTTTCCTCCAGGCTGTGCCCCTTTCCCAGCTCCCTCAGCCTCTCCTGGGGCTCCAGACCCTTCCCCAGCTCTGTTCCCTTTCTTGGACACGCTCCAGCCCCTCAATGTCTTATTCCAAAGGACCCAAAACTCCCCTCAGGACTGGAGGGGTGCCTCCAGTACCACGCCCAGCACAGGGGACAGTCACTGCCCTGGTCCTGTGGCCATTCTGTGGCTGGTACAAGCCAGGTGCCCTTGGCCTTCTTGCCTACCCGGGCACACTCTGGCTCATGTTCAGCCAGCACCTCCAGGTCCTTTTCCACAGGACAGTTTTGCAGTCTGTGGGGTTGTCGTGACCAGCAGCCTGGCAGGGGCTGTAGCTGTGCACTGATTGCAGCCCCAGCCTCACCTTCACACACCTGCCCACCTTTTCTAGGGTAAGAACAGGGGAAAGGGGATGACTGTGAATTACCCTGTGCTGGCCTGTGGGGCTTTACCCCCCAAAAAAGGCAGCTAATGTGTGCGTGTGTGTGTCATGTACATTCTTGTGCTCCCACCCTTAAAAGTCTCTGTGTGTGATTCCCCTTCTGAATTTTCAACAAAACCCCTCTTACAGCCCCCCACTGTCAGTTGTGGGGGGGGAAAAAAAAACCAAACCAGGGTACAGAGCATGTGTTCCCTAATTCCCCCTTCTCCCACACATCCTGCTTGTCTCCGTCCTCCAGTCTGCAGCGACACGGGGACTTCTGTGCATTGCATGGTGTTGGATGTCCAAAAATAGGCTCGTGCTCCACCTCCTACGTTCGCTTTCAGCCGGGGAATCCTGTTAATGGAGTGTGTTAAAACCCAGAGAGAGGCCAGATTGAGTTCAGGCTGGAAGGGGAGGTGAAGCTTTTAAAAATGTTCACTGCTGGCGTGGTGTTTCCCTGAGTCATTAAAATCCTGCTGAAACGCTGCACGTGGACCCTTGGATGCATCAGCAGCGCTTTCCAACCCCAAAAGCTCCAAGGACTTTGTGAATTCAACTGAAGGAGCTCTGAGCAGTGCTTTTTGTCCCTTTTCAAATGGAGAAAGAGGGAAAAGAGAGGAGACAAACAAGGAACAAGCAAGAAGCCAGAGGGGGAGGCTGTGCCAGGGTGTTTGGCCCCATTGTTTTAGCAACGGGGACATGATCTGTTTGTTTGACTTATCTTTTGATTTTCTAATGAGCTGCACGAGGTAACCTCACCCTGAAGCCTTGTCCCAGATTTTTCTCCACACTGGGGAAGAAGAAGGGAATGTTCTTTACGTTGTAGATCGATTTTTAGAACACAGATTGTAGGATTCTCACTTTTTATCCCCATTTCCATCAACGCCGGTGTGGTTTCAGCATCTTTTCTCCTCTGACAAGTGTTTCACCCTTCATGTCATCCTACTCAAATTCTCCTTCCTTTTTCTCCTTGTCTCAGATCAAGGAGATTTTGGAAGATTTTCCAAATGAACAAGGGGCACTCCAAATGTTCTTTACCTGTCTTATATATTCTTTCAGATCATGGAATGGTTTGTGTTGGAAGGGATCTTAAAATCCATCTCATTCCAACCCCCTGCCATGAGCAGGGACACCTTCCACTAGCCCAGGCTGCTCCAAGCCCTGTCCAACCTGGCCTTGGACACTTCCAGGGATCCAGGGGCAGCCACAGCTTCTCTGGGCACCCTGTGCCAGGGCCTCACCACCCTCACAAAGAAGAATTTCTTCCCAATCTCCCATCCATCCCTGCCTTCTGGCAGTGGGAAGCCATTCCCTGTGTCCTGTCCCTTTATCCCTTGTTCCCAGTCCCTCTCCAGCTCTCCTGGAGCCCCTTTAGGCCCTGCCAGGGGCTCTGAGCTCTCTCTGGAGCCTTCTTTTCTCCCCTTCTCTAAGGATGAAGAACCTTAGGCTTAACTGAGCACCAGATGTTCATCACTATCACAGTCATCATCATCATCATCATCATCATCATCATCATCATCATCATCATCATCATCATCATCATCAAGCTGAAGCACAGCACGGAGGGTTGTGATGTGACTGTTCTTCCTTGGAGACCTATGGGGACACATGGCCTCAAAAACCGGTTTATTGACAGCTAAATTAAGGGAACTCCAGAACCTGGAGCCCCTCCTGCAGGATTTCTGATGGATTTCACTTTGATTTTGGGAGGTCTTGGCTGGGGTGGGCTGGTATGAATGATGTTGGAAGCCCAGACTTCTCTCATTTGAGCTCAAAAATGGACCATTTCCCCATTTTTACTTCTGGCAGCTCTGAGCTCACAGATGTGGAGGAGCTTGAAACTTTCTGGCATGACATGGGACTCAGGTTCCATTAGCACAGAGTTACATGAAATGAAAAAATAAGACCNATTTATATTTATATTATTTTTATTTTTATTTTTATCCATGCTTTCTCTCTGCAGAGTTAATACAATTGGGAATTTCCTGGGAAAAGAGATCCATGAGAATCTCCAAAGGATCTCCCTTTGACCAAGAGGATAAGGAAAAATAGTGAGAATGTGTGTAAATGAAAAAAAAATGCTCTGCAAATAATTTCTGAATATTTTAATGCTACTTAAAAAAAAATGAATGTACAAGAAGTGGACTCCTTCCTGCAGGGATTTAAAATCCATGTGGATGTGACACTTGGGGACATGAGTGGTGGCCTTGCCAGTGCTGGGGTGATGGTTGGACTTTGTGATCCCAGAGGGCTTTTCCAAACTTAATTTTACTCACATTCTTACTCATTTTACCACATTCTTCTAATTTTCCTCATGGCAGCACTTTGTTTACAAATAAACTGCTCTGATCAGTGCAATTTCAAGTAGTGAAACTATTTACAGTTTGGAAGCTCTCCCACGATGTGATCAACTTTTATTTTCCTGCAGTTCCTGCACGAAGCACAATGAATAGCACAAGTGCAAGTGCTTGCAAGAGTCCATTAGAAACAGCCTTTATTCATTGATGAATCCTTTATTTCCAAGCCACTTTAAGATCTTTCCATGAGCTATTTTTAAACCATTTGTTATGCACTCACATTGATTTTGTCTGTTTTTTTTTTTCCCCTCAAATCAGGGTATTGCACAGCACCGAGTCAACACCGTTCCTGATACCAACTGTACTTGTGATTTTATTAAACAACAAGATGAAGTTTGTTCTGTGACAGGAACCATTTGCCATGAAAACTGCTGGTTGCTGTTCCACTACATCCCCACTCTCCCTCTCCTCCTTAGCTGGTACAAACCACTTCATCCTACCAGGGTCAGGACGAGGCAAACTTTGTGGACTCACCTGAGTCACGCTCTTCAAATATTGACTCAGTGCTGTTTTTCTTCTTGGGAATGGTCTCCTGGGCTGTTCATAAACTCTCACATTCCCACCTGGTGTGAGAACAGCTGTCTGAAGAGCCAGCTCTGCAAATGATGGCACACGTGTCCTCTAGACTCGCTGGTTTTAGAGCGTTGGTTGTGCTTTTGATGTTCTTTTTAAAGTTGTTTGGGTAGGAAGCATTTCATCATCATTATATAACGTGGAAATGGCATTCAGCTTTGTCCCAAATACAGGCAGGAAATATTTATTGGACACTTCTGGGGTGGTTTTTTTGTTTGTTTATTTGTTTTGGTTTGTTTTGTTTCACAGCTATCCAAATATGTTTGGATACACAGAGAGTCTTGGTAACTGAGCTCTGCTAAAATACTGTTCATCAAATGAGGCAGAGTTCCAAAAAATCTTCGCATACAATGTGAGAATTTCTGCACAGGGAACATTAACTGTCTGGCTGGTTTAGAAGGGATATTGGTCAACTGGTGTAAAAATCCCCTTTTTGAGTGTTTTCTCTGCTGCCAGACATGAGGCTTGTCTGTTTACGTTTTTCTTTTCCCTGAACCCCAGCACTATTGGCACTGCTCTCAGGCCAAGGTCAAAGTGCCTTTTGCTGGATCTGAAATGTTCTTCCAAAGCCACAGATCCACATTCCTTCACTCCTGTTCCAGGGCAAACAAAGGAAGAAAGCAATGATCCCCGACACAAATATTTACCCTTTCAGGCTTTGATCTGGTGAAATCCTGGTGTTAAGAGTTCACCTTTGTGCAGGTGAGGCTCATGGGAAGAAAGGCCCACAGAGATTCCTGACAAAGGGAGGGCTGAACTGAAGATGTGCTGCTGGTGTGGGCTCAGCCACCACTCCAGGCTCCTCCTTACCTCATCCTGGATCTCCAGGATTGTGGATTTTGTCCTTGGAGTAAGGTAAACTGGCCATAGTTGATGGGATAAAGGAAGAGTTTCTGACTGTGAGCCTGGAAAATAATATTGTCAGAGAAATGTGGGATGTGAATTATTGCTCTCTCTTTATGTAAAAAAATGGTCCTGCACTCTCCCACTGGAAAAAAATGGACAAAGATGTGAAAAGTATAAGAGCTTCAAATTTTGGGGCTGCACCCAATCTTCTAGCCAAGACCCCCTGAGCATTTTCCTGAGGATTGCTACAGAAAAGTTGGTTGCAAGGTCGGCTCACAGAGGTGGTTAAAATACCTCTCCCATAAGTGGGATTGTAATCCAGATGCATGTCCTGCACCACAGGACACAGAATCCCAGTCTGGTTCAGGCTGGAAGGGACCACTGGAAATCACCTGGTCCAAGCCCCCTGCTCAAGCAGGACCCCCCAGAGCCTCCTAGTGAGGATTGTGTCCAGGTGGCTCTTGGATATCTCCAGTGAGGGAGACTCCAGATCCTTTCTGGGCAACTGTTCAGTGCCCAGTCACTGAACAATAAAATTCTTCCTCATATTCAGGTGGAATTTTATGTGTTCCATGCCCTGCCTGTTGCCTCTTGTCCAGTTGTTCAGCACCACTGAGAAAAGCCTGGTCCACCTCTGATCCCCTCCTTCAGATACTTCAAGCCCTTCGAACCCAGGCCCCTCTCCACTTTTCCTCACAGAGCTCTGAGGTGTCCCATGGCCAAGGATGCCAACAGCTGCTCTGTGAACAGGGTTAAGTGGTGCCATCTCACTCCTAAGGTATGTCCCTTCTTTCCAAACTGCTCTTCCAGGAGAGCTTTGTCACACGTCTCTTGGCCTTGGGATTGGGGCAGTTGCCAGTGTTAGAGGGGTTGTAATCACTGATTTCCTTGCTAGAGGTGGTGAATAGATGGATTAAAATAATGAAGAAAAGGTGATTCTGGTGTTTTCAACCTGTTAAAACGGGACACAGAAATTCCACCAAGCTTCATTTTCTTCAGGTCTTTCATGTAGCCAAAGCTCTCAAAATATAATCTGAGAGTAAACTTATTTCTTTGCATTTTTTTTCTTTCTGTTATTTTTATTTCCAAAGGAGATACTGAGAGTTTGGACACAAAAGGGGCAAACAATTAGTTTTGTAGATCCAAGAACAATAAATGAAGGTGAGACAGACACTTTTTAAGGACAAAAGGAGAGGTGTTGTGTAACGTTCCACTCAGTGTTGCCTGTGGACTTGAAGGCACCGAGGCTGAAAACAAAGGCTCTGTATTTTCACAGTGCCAACCCCTAAGCCAGGAGACAAAGCACTGAGATCCTCCAGATGGAAACCATCCCAGAACTTTGGGAAAATGGGAAGCTGGCTCCTTTCTGTAGATGCTGAAGTAAAGAGTAAGAGGTGGCTGTCTCTCCCGCACACGTTGCTTGTTGGATGTCTGAAAGGACACAACACACACAGCAAGAGCTGGAAGCACCACAAGGAAAAATAAAACCCCTTTTTATTCTACACAAAACCCTCTGTCTGATGAGTGGCTGAGAAGCCAAGAACAAGACACGGTTACAAGTTGTGAAAAGCTCCTGCGCATAGAGATTAAAAAAGGAACAAATGAAAATTACTCCCTCATTCCCTTGGAGCAGGGTTGGAATACACAGGGCCAGGGTGAGAAGAGTTTTGTAGGGGTGTGGGGCTGTGCCAAAGTTCACAGCTGAGGATCTTGAGAGCAGGGTCAGATGAGGAAAAATGACATTTTATTGCCCTCAGGGCCAGAGTCACAAGGCCTGGAAGGTTACACAGAAATAGTTTGTCTCAGTAATACCCAAAAGCAGTGCTGGAGTTGCAGGACCCTGGGAACACTTGGCACTAAAAGTGACTTTGAGGTCACTGTCAGCGTGGTCATGTGTGAAATCCTGGCTTTGCTGCTCCTGCTGTGAGAATTTCCATTGATTTCAGCAAGGTTAAAAATACACCTGCTCTCTGGGGGTTCACCCTTTCCCTCCCCAAATATTTATTATTGTCAATTGATCCCAATGCACTGGATGCATTTCTGGGTCAAGCCTGCCATGCCTGTTTTGCACAATGAATCATAAGAGATATTAAATGTATTGCCCAGCCCTGGTGGGACACTCTGTCCTAGGAAAGCACGGCAGCAATGCTCATCATCCCATCCTCAATGGAAGCACTGAGGGAAATATCTCCCGGCATGAGACCAGCGCTGGAAACACTCACATAAAGCCAGGTATGACTTAAATACCGACTGAAATAGCCCCTGATTGAGAAGACCTTGAAGTCTGCACGAATCTGCAGAGATGAAGACGTTGCAGTCTCTGTGAGGTGTCACCTGACAGCAGGTGAGTGATCCTGGATCATTTGGCACGGTCGCACTGCCCCGAGGGAACGGCCTCGTGACTCATGCTTTAGGAGAGAGAGCGGGAGCTTTGCTGCCTGTGGCTGCAGTGTGTCACTGAGCAGGAGGCTTGTGCAGCCAAAGCCACCCTGCTGTCATCTGTCCTGAGCTGCTGGACCCTCAGGTGGTGGCTGGGACCACGTTCCAGCTATAAATATTTCACTCGTTACATGGAAGCGCTTCCATCAAAAGCCTCCAACTCCTACAGGACACTCCGGTTTTGCTCTTTGATGAATATTCCAGCTGCTTTGTTCTGCCTCCGGTGCCAAATTATTCCCTTCCACTGCTAAAAGGTCCCCTCTTTTATGTCATAGCTGGAAGATGGATTGAGCTGTAGTTTTGAGAGGGACTGAAGGCCAAATGTTCTTTCAGCCAGGCCAGTGGTGCAGGCAGGAGATCTCCTTTCTATTTATAGTGGAAGTTCTATTTTAGCAAGTAGTGAAGAGCCTGGCAGGGAAAGTCAGGAGAGGCAAGCTCCTTCCAGTTAAACTTATTCAACTTTCACATTTTCCAAGGTCCTGTGGGCTGAATTGAGGCAGTCTGTGCTCATATGGTACAGAGGGATCAAAAAAGGAAAAAAGAAATAAAGGAAAAAAAAGAAAAAAAGAAAAGAGAGAGAAGAGACAACGATCTGATGTGGAAAATCCTCCTGTGGTAGAAAATCTGACTCTGCTAGAAAACCTGACTGTGGTGGAAAACTTCCAAGGACTCGGATTATGGAAAAGGCCACTTGAGGAGATTTCCTCCCTGTTTCTTTGCAGAGGTGGACAATCATCTCACTGTGAAACAAACTTTTTGCTTCCCATCAACTTGCATGCACTTCTATCCATGCCCCAGAATTTCTCATTTATATAATTAATAGTGACATCCAAGAGTATTTCCAACACCTCCTGTCTGAGTGCCAGAGATGGGGACGTGTGTGGCCACTCAGGGGACTGAGTTCCTCCTGCTTCTGACCATGGATATGTCCCTGGGCTGGCTCAAATGCAGCAACCAAAACCCTTCAGTGTATTTTCCCTTCTTTAGTGGGTTAAATCATACCCCCAAAGTATCCCAAAGGCTTCCAAGGAAAGGCGGGTTGTTCATTTAAATCCCAGGTCAGAGTAGCCCTCTCCCTCCAGGGCAATATTTGAGTTAGAAGCTTTCGGTCATGTACATCATGTTTGTACGGCAGGGTGGATCTGCAGACCGGTGTTTGTCTTTAATGATTATTTTCCTGCTCCCCAAAGAGGTGCTTGCTCTGGAAAACAGGCACCTGCCCTCTCAGATTGGCTCAGAGCAGGTGTGGAATTTCGGGTGGATGAGGGAGGAGCACGCGTTCGGTGTCACTCTCACTGCGGCTGATTTCACGCCCCGATCTCAGGGTTTGTTTGTGCCTTATCACTGGGTTGTCACCTGGGATTTGTGTTTCACGAGGGAGGTTCTGGTGACACAGTGCCACAGCCAGAGCTGGTGTCAGCACTGCCATCAGCCTGATGAACAGCACGAGCAATGACAGGTTTAGTGAAGTGAACATCCTTATCCAGGCCACGGTGTCCTGTGCCTTGCTCTCTTCTCACACTGATTTTAAGTCAGCAGCTCTGGATGGAGGGAGAATAAAACCAAAATTACATTGTGTGTTCCCACTCCTCCTGGCCTGAGTGGGCAGCCAGGAGCACAGGTTGTGGCTTGGGGAGGTAAAGCACAGTCGGACAAGGTGTTCGAGCTGTATGGGCAGAGAAAACCCCGAGCAGAGGGTTTGTTTGTCCATCACTTTCTGTTCAGGTCCTCAAGAAAATGGAGAGAAGATTGGACCTTTCACTGTCTCATACCTGAGCCAGACCCCAGTAAGAGTCACCCAGCAAAAGGTTCTGTCCTTTCTGCTGCCTCCTCTATGGGCTGAACATGACTCAAAATGAGAGGCACAACTTCTCTTGCTCGAGGAGAGCCCTTCCCCTCCTCACAGACACTGCTGTGTCCTGCTCTGGGGTCCCCAGCACAGGAAGGACACGGAGATCTTGGAGTGAGTCCACCAAGGATGACCAAAGGGATGGAGCACCTCTCCCACAAAGGAAAGGCTGAGAGAATTGGGATTGTTTGGCCTGGAGAAGGCTCCAGGGAGAGCTCAGAGCCTCTTCCAGTGCCTTGAGGGGCTCCCAGGAGAGCTGGAGAGGGACTGGGGACAAGGGATGGAGGGACAGGACACAGGGAATGGCTTCCCACTGCCAGAGGGCAGGGTTAGATGGGATTTTGGGAAGGAACTTTTCTCTGTGAGGGTGGTGAAGCCCTGGCACAGGGTGCCCAGAGCAGCTGTGGCTGTCCCTGGATCCCTGGAAGTGTCCAAGGCCAGGCTGGACAGGGCTGGGAGCAGCCTGGGCTAGTGGAAGGTGTCCCAGCCCATGGCAGGGAGTGGAATGAGATGGGCTTTAAGATCTCTTCTAAGCCCCACCAACTCTCAAATTCTAGGATTGCTACTGGTCTTGTGAATTTTTTAAATTCTCCATCAATTCCATATGCTTCCCTTCTCTCTTTTCTCAAGGTCCAGGCAAAGCCAGCCAAGAATCCACATTTTGCAACTGTTGTAACTTCTGTAACTGTTTTGGATGCTGGAAAAGCAATACCCCAGGAAAGAGGCCAAAGCCAGCAAAAATGTGTCAGGTTTCAGGGCCGCTGATAAGATGGGGAAAGGATCTGTTTCCCTGGCAGCCAAATCATAAATGACAGTTGAAATCAAGCAGTGATTTCTATTTTTATTCATCTTTTCTCTTTACTTTACCTTGCTTTCACTAAATCTTTTTGTAGAAAGGAAGAACCTATTGCAAGTACTGCCTGGGGAAAGGCTTTTTTCACTGATCCTCTGTCAGTTACACAAGGAAACTGCAAACACATCATCTCTCCTCCTTTATTGGTCACTTCATGGCAAACACTGATGCAAAAGGCCTTCAACAATTAATTTTTCCTCGTTTCCTTAGTCTGCTCAAGCTCATTTATTTCATCCAAATTAAACACCACGCTTAGGGAAAACACCCCTCTGCCTTGTGGCTTTCTCCAAGGGCCATACTGCCTCCCTTTCCCTCACACCCAGCTTTTCCTGGCCTGTGGATGCTTCAGCTCATGGGGAACAAAAACCATCTCTGTGTCTCCTTGTCACCAACAAAACACTCCCCTCACAGTTCTGCTGTTTCTGGTTCTGGGGGTGGCCTCATCCTCTGACAGGAAGCTCGTCCCCTCTGGGGTCACTCCATCAGCTCAGTTTGGAAACATTTTGCTCCCAGCAGTCAGGAGAAGCTCCTTGTTACCACCAGGTGCCTGTTATGAATCAGTCAATAGTGCTCAAGTGGAAAGATGCTTTGGTTTGAGGTGAGTGCATTAGTGAGCTTCTCTGAGGGCTTGATTCAGTCAAGGAAGCAGGAGCTTCATGTGCTCTTGCTTCATTTTATTTTACCCAGCTGTTGGTGCCTAAGGCATCTCTGGTGCCCTGAAGAGACAATCACAGAATCCTAAAATTACAGAATCATAGAAGCACAGAATCACAGAACCACCACCCATCTCATTCCAACCCCTCTCCATGGGCAGGGACAACTTCCACTATCTCAGGTGGCTCCAAGCCCCATCCAGCCTGGCCTGGAACAATTCCAGGGATGGGAAAATGACATGAGGGTGGGTTTTTTTTGCCTTCATCCAATCTTGCTGTGGGTTTCCTTCCACACCCACTGCAAAAGTCAGAGCTGGCCCTTTGCAGCCATCCCCCATCCAGTGCCCTGGAGGCACGAAACTGGTGGAGGAAGGATTGCCCCACAAGCACCCAGCCCTGTCCCCACCCCTGCTCCTGGAGGAAGGAGAGCTCCCCTGGGAACTGGCAGGAACCAAGCTGCTCCTTGGAGACCAGAAGGACAGGGAAATGCAAGGAGCAAACACAGCCACCCTGAAAACAACCCCCTTGATGCTGCAGAGCAGCACAGATCACCCAAACCATCTCCACACAGCCCCCTCCTCCTTAACCCCACAGCAGCTCACCACAACTACAAAGATGTGTCAAGGCAGTAAATTTTGGAAATTCAGCTTCCTTCTGGCTTGATTTCAGCCTGGATTAACTCTTCTTTAAGACCTGAAATAGCTCTTGTGTCAAATTTGATTTGTACAGGTGATGTTTATTTATTTCAGATCATTCTTTCCCCCTTTTTTTGGCAACAGCATAGCCAAAAATCCAGATATACCTGCTCAAATGATAACATATCTAGAATGTTCGGGAGGCTTTAATAGCTCTTAATAAATATGATTATGTATGATTTGAAGGCCTTAACCAAGACAGAGAATCACTGGCCTGGGTGTGGTGCCAAACAGAGAAGTGCAACCATGTTTGCTCCCCAAACTGTGCAAACTCCAAGGAGAAACTGAAAAAAATCAAGAAAAAGGAAGTATTTAAACATTTTGGCAGAGAGTAAAGCGAAACACTGAGTGATCAAATGGTCTGTGGGAGGGCACAGAGGGCTCTGACAGAGTCTGGATGTAAATCCAGATCAGAAGGTATCCCCAAGCCAAATAACTGCTGCTCCCTCTCTCACATCTGTCTTCAGGGCCCCTCTTAGAGAAGGGTTAGGGAAAAATCACCGTGGTGAAAACACCACTGCAAGAAAGGGCAGAAGAAAGGGCTCGTGTCTCCTGCAGCCCTGCTCCTGCTCAGTCCTCTCCCCTCTGGGCAGGAGGAGAACAGTAATGCTGGGGAGGCAGGAGATGGATGCACAGACCTTCCAACCAGCTCAGGCTGGAGGTTTGGTTGGTTTTGGTTGGAACTGTGTCCATGCTCCATGAAAAGCAAGCTCAGACATGTGTCAGTACAGCTCAGCTGACTGCACTTCCATGGCAGATAAACAGTGATTGATAAAAAAGCTGCCAACTGTTTAAATGACTGCCATAGGAGTCTATATTATTTTTGTTTTATTTCTTTTTTTTTTTTTCCTACTGGAGTTTGCTGGTTTTTCTGCAGCAAGACCGTCCCAAGCATTTGGAACCCATCTGCAGCAACTGCACATCCAACGTTGTCCAAAAGGATGTGATGGAGGGATCAGAGATTTCAACTTCCTATCCCCTGTGGCTCCTTCCAGGAGTCATTAAAAGCAGGCTTTTCAAACTTATCCTGTGATGATGAGACACTGCCTTTTTTCCCCATCCAATCTCCACATTTTCATTTACAGATCTGCCCTTTGGCACAAAGAACTGCTCATGGAAAGACAGTCCTGCCTCACTGTTGGTAAAATGCTGATTTTTTTTTTCCCTGTGCCATGTAGCTTCTATGAAGTAGGAAATATTACAGCCTTTAGAAATCCTGATAGAAATTGTAGTAGTTGGGCTAATTATGAAAAATTTCTGCACCTCACATACAAATCTGCATTTTTTAGATGTGCCTTTTGTCTCTGCAGGAGTCTGACTTTAAATGAAAGAAAATACATCTAAAAGCAATTAGAATCCTTATTTTTCCTAAAAGATTTTAGGATTTTTTTTAGGATATTTTAGGATTTTTTTCCTAAAATAATCCATCCCAAAGACATTGTGTACAGCATAAAATAATGAAAAATACACTGTAGTCCTGAGGAATTGGAGTTGCACCTGAATACTTGCTCTGCTAAGGGCACGTAGATATATTTCAATGCAAAACTTGGAATTTCATGAAGGTCAATGACCACAGATTGAAATTATTTTATTAGGCAACACTAATCAGACTGAGGCTGGTCTAATCAAAGGTGTGAGGAGTCGGCTTTGGCTCTGCTTGGCAATGCAGAGCCTGTTAATCCGAGTGCCAAAGATGCTGAAACATTCCTTGGCATGAGCCGAGCCCTGCAGGCTGCCAAGAGCTGCCTCTCAAATTCATGGGAACTGGGAGTGTGTGGCACCTGGCAAGACGAAGCTTGCTGTAAAAACCCTCTTTGGAAAGGAAAGGAATTGCACACCAGGGCCTGGTGCAGTAAACCGGCTGCGGCCTTGGCTGGCACGAGCCGGCACCAGGATCACGGTGTAGGGGAGCTCATAAAGCAGCGTGGGGAGCGTGCAGCCTGAGCATTTACAGCCTGGAATTTCATTCATACAGCCCTCATCACACAGCTCGCTCTTCCATGGCTTTGCAATAAAACCTTGGGTTGTTGTGGTTTGGGCTGCGGTCCTCACTCATTTGGGGTCACCACTTGTCGCTAGCCGAGACTAGGCTGGCTGTGTCCTACTTTAGGGACAGAAAGAGAGCAGGCAGACACAGCAGCAGTGAGGGGATCAAAAACTCTCTTCTACTTTATTTACAATTTCTACTTTTATACATATGTACAGAGGTTCAGAGATTGGCTAGAGAGGTCACCACCTCTCAAGCTGTGTGGTGGACATCACTATTAATCAATTCTTCTCTCCGAGGAGAAGTATGCAAACATTCCAAGAATAAACTTTGTTTACAGAAGAAGGCTACGTGTGAAAGTTCTGCACAGATTTAGAAAGGCAGAAAACTGAGGGGCAACAGGTCGTGTCTCAGGAAAGTTGATTTTGCCCGGAGAAAGGAGGAGATTCCCCACCACTCGTGCTGAAAAACACCAGTGCCACTGCACAACCCTGCTGGGAAATGGGAAGAGGCTCCCAGCAGCTGCTGAGCCAGTGCCCAAACTTGGCATTGACTTGGAGAGCACTGCAAGAGAGTTGAACTTGGTTAAACCTTCACACCAAGTCCAGACAGAGAAATAGAAAAAGGCAGATTTTCCCTCTGCCACCTGTTTAAGCCCCAAAGTCAAGGTGCACAAAGACAGCCATGCTGATGGGATGTGCACTCTCATATTCTCACTGCTGAGGCACCTCCAGTCCTTGGGGCAGTTTTGGGTCCCTTATGACAGGACATTGAGGGGCTGGAGCTGGTCCAGAGAAGGGAATGGAGCCGGGAAGGGTCTGGAGCCCCAGGAGAGGCTGAGGGAGCTGGGAAAGGGGCTGAGCCTGGAGAAAAGGAGGCTCAGGGGGGACCTTGTGGCTCTGCACAACTCCCTGACAGGAGGGGACAGCCAGGGGAGTCAGGCTCTGCTCCCTGGGAACAGGGACAGGACAAGAGGAAACGGCCACAAGTTGTGCCTGGAGAGGTTTAGATTCAATATTATGAAAAATTTCTTCCTGGAAGCATTTGTCCAGCCCTGGCAGAGACTGCCCAGAGCAGTGGTGGAGTGCCCATCCCTGGAGGGATTTAAAAGCTGTGTGGATGTGGCATTTGGGGACACGAGCTAGTGGTGGCCTTGGCAGTGCTGGAGGAATGGTTGGACTCCATGATGTTAGAGGATTTTTCCAACCCTAATGAGTCCCTGATTCTGTCTTCCCAGAGGTTCCTCACAGCTCACCAGCCCCTCAGCTCTGCAGGAGGGTAGCTCAGAAATTGCTGGAGCTGTTGTAGTGGCTGGAAATCACCAGGAGAGGATGAGGTCTCTTGGCCAAGACCAATGGCAGAACAAAAACCCAAAGGGCAGAAATGCCCTGCGAAATCTTTTTGCTGATATTTTGTGTTTTGAAGCTCATCCCTGCAGGTATTTCCTGAAGCCAAATTCACTGGAGCTGTCATGAAGGTTTTTTCTGCCATTCCTGCAGCAAACCTTGCTTACCTGGCACCTGACCTCCTTTCTTACCGGTGATTCTTATCTCTGAGTTGAGCAAAGCACATGAAATATGATTCCATCTGCTCAGGAAGCAGGTAAGAAGGATAAGAAGAGATAAGAAGGAACTGGTTGGCCAGTGTGAGATGCAAAGGAGATTACAGGGACTTGGCATCACTCCTGCACAAACAAGGTGACTGATGAAGCCTGTGAGAAGCAATGATCAGGGTTCACCCCAGAATATCTGGTGCAGCTGATGTGCATTTTGATGGGACCAAGTGGCTTTTTTTTTTTTTTGGTGGGTGTGTGCATGTTTTGATTAAACACAAAATACCAAAATAAAATCAACAGAAAATACCCCATTATCTGCCCTACTCCAGCCCCCATGAGCTGGACAATGAAATTTCCTAGAACCACAGAATGTCCTGACTTGGAAGGGACACACAAGGATCATCGAGTCCAACTCCTGGCCTGCACAGGAACCCCAAGTGCCACACCATGTGCCTGAGAGTGTTGTCCAAAGGCTCCTGCAGCTCTGGCAGCCCTGGGTCCATGACCACTTCCCTGGGGAGCCTGTTCAGTGCCCAACCACCCTCTCTGTGAAGAAATTTGACCCAATTCTGAAGACATGTAACCCAGTCCAGCTCTCTGGCATTAGAAGTCAGTTTAAGTGACCTCTTCTCTCCTTACACATTTACTGCCCTATTTCAGCCAGTAGGTCCCATTCATTTTATTGTTTTTAGATCCCGGTTTTACAAGGGGAAATGTTTGGATTTTATTGTTATCATATGCTGCGAAGGCTTGACCCAAAATCTACTCTAAACAAGAGCACTGTATAAAAAGAAAGTGGCCTTTTCTGTTCTGAGGACCTTGCACAACGAGCCGTGAACATTTTGTAACAACAGCTGGTCCAGGGGTCCTGCCAGGACATGATCCTGGCTTGGCTTTTGAGAAGGAATTCTTGGCTTTGAGGGTTGTGAGGCCCTGGCACATGTTGCTGTGGCTGCCCCATCCCTGGAAGTGTTCCAGGCCAGGTTGGACAAGGGCTTGGAGCAACCTGGGCTAGTGGAAGGTGTCCCTGCCCATGGCAGGGGGTGGAACGAGATGGATTTTAAAGAATTCCTTGCAATCCAAGCCATTCTGCGATTCCATAACAAGGCAGCAGAGTACCACGTGGTGTTTACTCACACTAGGTAATTTCTGGACCAGAGCAGCTTTTGGAACGTGCCTTGCTTTATGCCCAGAGCAGCTGTAGATCCTGCTGACACACTGAGTCACACTGAACAAGGCTGGGAAAAAAAAAATAAAAAAAAAAATCCCTTGGTCCTGTTGCAAACCCAGCCAAACTCCCATCATCTTCCCCAGAGCCAGGATGGGAACTGGGACTCTCCGTACCGCAAGCTGTTCCATGCAGATGCACCTCTGATCTTCTTCAAAGCTCTGCTGGTTTTCCTGGGGCTGCAGATGGCTCTGGGATCTGCTGCTGGAGCAGGGCTGGAGCAAGTGCTCAAAGGAAGGAGCCAACACACAGCGAGTCCAGCTCAGAGGGGCTGCTGTGGCTTTGCAGATCCTCCATCCCTCCAGAACCCTCCTGCCTCAGGGGTAGGCAAGAGGGGATCCATCAGGAAGAAGGGAAAGACAGCAGCAAAATTCAAACCTGAGAGTGTTGCTGAACACTGCTTGAAATTCCCTGGAGGTTTCAAGGATGATGACGAAGGATGTTAAACACGCCCCCTCCCTTGAAATCGCCCTTTTCTAAACATCACTGCTTTCCACACAATGGAAAATAAAGTATTCTTTCTAATGTGTGGTGAAAAGGTCAAACCCACTGCAAATTGGGAATATAATGCTTCCGACCGGGGCTTTCCTGGGAAAAACATTTCCCAGAAATTTTTAACGTGACCAATCTTGGAAAAGTACTGCTTGAGCCATGAACGGTGGTAATCAGAGGAGGGAAAAAATAGGCGGATGTCTTGTGTGACCACGAGATGGCAGCTGGAGCCTGGGAAGTCCTTTGCAGACACGGTAGCTCCTATGGAAAACCAAGTCATTTGGCAACTCAGTCCACGTTTGGGAATACGCACCTGCACCGTGCTGCCTTTGAACATTTCGTGTGTGTGCTCCAAGCTCCGGAATATCTGATTACCCCTTTCATTTCCCTGCTCCTCTGAGCCTTCCTCGATTAGTCAGTATCAAATAAATGGTTTTAAGCAACATAATCCCTGCTGATATGAAAACAGCAGCACATCTGCTCTAACACTGCTGTCAGGATCCAGTCTGCTCTGACACCTAATTCAACAGGGACCCGGAGCCAGACGCTCTGCCCACTTCGTGCCACCACCACTCCTGCCTGCAATTCCTTCTGGAGCTGGCTGATTTAAATGGCTGATGATGTGGGACCACATTTCAGCAGCAGTTTAAGCAGGCCCAGAGATGCCCTTCATCCCTGCAATGCAATTTGGTGGGGCTCGGGCTCTGCAAAGCTCTGGTGGAGATGTCCCACCGAGATTTTGGGAGAGGATTCACAAGCAGTTGAACAACACCTCGATGAAGGCAGTGTGAGTCAGGCCTGAGGTTTCTCAGCCTTGTTAAGGTCCTCACAGGGACCAGAGAAACGTGAACTGGAAAGTGGCAATTTAGGGCAGAAATTAATTATCCTGGAAGAAGGAAGGAATGATCACTTACGCAGGTGGATTTTAAGACTCTGGAAGAAGCACATGGCGTGGTCAAGGTAGTAATTTGGAAATCCTGCTGTGAAACCATTTGGTTTGGAGCCAGCCTACATGAGAAGTGTCAATGCACTTGGCTGCTTTCCCCAAAAATGACAGCTTGGGGATGGACACTCCATCCCCACCTTCCCCAGCTGTTCTGCATATGCCAATGCTGCACAGGAATTCTGCCCTTTGCATAATGGAAAACATGCTAAAATTTCCATACTTCTGCCTGTGGGAGCTCTTCACATGGTGTTCAGCCATCACTGCTCATCTCTACTCCCTTCCAGCTCTGTAAATCCCTGTTGAACTGCTGTTCTCTCAGCTGGGGAGTTGATGATCATGACAAAAGCTGAGCAATTTCTCGGCTGAGCCAGGTAACAGCACCTGCCACTTCAGAACCACCTTAAAGAATAAAGGAAAATGGTATTGGGTTTGTAATTCCCGTTATTGTGCTGGTTGGTACAACTGGAGCTAGAGGAAGATGGAATGATTTACCCACATCCCAAGCTAGGACAGATCCAGCCCCTAAAGCCTGACCACAGTGTCCATGATATCTCCTGCTAGAAGAAAACGTCCCTGCTCCTCTCCCCCCTTGATTTCACACACAATGAGGAGATATTTCCTAGGAACTCTCATGTTTCTCACAGCAGCAGGAGGGATTTCTTGGCAATTGGGAGGTGGCAGGAAGGAGTTGCAGGGGGAACGCTGAGCAGAACAAGGGGGAAATTGTTACGGGCCCTGGAAAAAGGTGAAGAAACATCACAATGATTTCTGCACTTCTCAAACAGTTTGGTTTGTGGGATGGGAGCTGCCACTGCTGTGGGTGAATTTTAGTGAGCCTTCCTCTTTCTGAAGGGCGTAAGCTGATTTTATAGGACAGGGGAACACAGCCAGATCAGAGCAGTTCAATTCTCTTTCCCCTGACCCATTGTGAGTAATTTACAAAGGTTTAGACTAAGTTAAAGCAAAGATGAATTTCAGAGCCTGCGGGTTTATATTTTGCAGCTGCTTTTCTGAGGCCTGATCCGAGGACTATCAACGTTACCAGGCACCTTCCCTCTGACATCAGAGGGCATGAGGATGGGATTTATGCATTTGGGAGAGGTTTTCTAATAATTTATTTAAACACTGGAGAGAGCAGCAGTGATCCATGTCAGGCTGAGGGTTCAAGATTAGCATCCAAGAAGAGTGCCAAAACCTGTGGATTTGCATGTACTTCGGAAATGGGGCACTAACCTTGGGAAAGGTACAGTCCTCAGGAGGAAGGGACAATTCCCACCTCATTCTCCCCTCATCTTCAAAGCTTTTGCATCCCAATGACATCCCTTGCTGTCTCTGAGGCTCTGTGGGCTCTCAGGAGCCAGATCATAGAATCATGGGGTGGTTTGAGTTGGAAGGGACTTCGAAGATCATCTCATTCCAACCCTCTGCCATGGGCAGGGACACCTTCCACTAGCCCAGGTTACTCCAGCCTGGCATTGAAGGTTTCCAGGGACGGGGCAGCCACAGCTTTTCTGGGCACCCTGTGCCAGGGCCTCAGCACCCTCACAGTGAAAAACTTCTTTCTAATCAGGTTTCACACTGATGGACTCATACTGTTCCTGTCCCACTGCTTTCAGAGCACTGTCCATAACTATCAACTGCTCATGGATGCAGACACACTTCAGCTTCTGGAGATGGTTCACCTGTGCAATGGAATGCATTGGCTCTGTGTGTCTGGATGAGAAAGTTTTGCAGCCAGGAGCTGGGATGCCACTTGATGTCACATGCAGAAGAAGGAGAGAATTAAAAAGCAGGAAAGCGATCTTATAGATCACATCAGGGATCGTGAACTGCAGAATTTGAAAGCCAGACAAACTTTGAAAATTTGAAAGTAAGGAATCATAGACTCATTTAAGTTTGAAAAGCCCTCTAAGATCATTGAGTCCCACGACTCCCCCAGCACTGCCAAGGCCACCACTAACCCATGTCCCCAAGTGCCACATCCACAAGAAATTGAAGGGATGCATTGAGAAAAGTTATTGCAGAGGGCAATAACTCCCTGCAGCAGAGCTGTTTGCAGGCTCCAGTGATGTCACTGGGAACGCCTGGCTTGCTGTGGGATGGGACACTGGAAAGGGAATGGGCCTTTGCTGTGCTAAAACACAGATCAAGTGACACTTTGGGGTCTCCCTCAGCAGCTCCTGCTCAGTATGAGGCAGACCTGTTCCATCACAGCAGTGCCTGCAGGTGAGAGCTCACAAGTGCACAGAGAGCTCCCAGCACAGCAAACCTGCTCCAGTTCTGCTCCCCCAGGGCAGAGGCAGTGAGAGGATCAGTAGGAAGAGCTGTGGGCTGTAACATCCTACTTATGCCCTTGTAACATCCTAATTATGCTAGAGAAGATCCAGTGTGAGACAGATGGAGTGTTTAATGGAAGTGGGGTTGGAACTAGGTGATCTTTAATATCTCTTCCAACCCAAACCATTCTGATTATTTTTGCTTTCCTGCCCAGGTAGTGTGGACAAAAACTTGGTAGATGTCCTGGCTTAAGACCAGGGGCATGCAAAGAGTAGCTCCATCATGCAACCTGCTCTCTTGAAGCTGTTGAGGCAGCTGAGATCTCTTCAGACACGAGCATCCGTGTCTTGCTGGGATGCTGCTTCTGCAGCCTGGCTCAGGGAAGCACTTGCACAACTTGCCAGCCCATCCCTTGGCCCAGCTCACAGAACTTGGGCTGCCATGGATCCTGCCTGACCAGGGGCAGGCTCACAGCTGTGCCCCACTTGTGTGGAGAATTCGGGATCATAAAAAGAGCCGAAAACTGGGACACCCCTGAGGGTTTGTTTCCACAGTCATCCCCAGCCATAAATACAAGGGCTGTGATTTCTAAATCCCATCCTGCAGATTTCTTCCTGGCAGATGTCTGGGTCCTTTTCTCATTGCACTCTTTCAGTTTTGTGCTGCCTGGTCACAAATTCCTGTGCGTGGCATGGGATGAATTTGCAGATCCAGGGTCTTGGAGCAACCTGGGCCAGTGGAAAATGTCTCTTCCACTTGGAGCAAGATAAACTTTAAGGTCCTTCCCAATATCCAGATCTTTCTGTGAAACAGATTTGTCCTCACCCTCGGAAAACTGGACCAGTTGATTTCTTCTCTGAAGATGTGCCCATTGATGCCACTTCCTTATCTCTTTCCAATAAACAGAAAGAGAAATCAGTGTTTTGTCTGCAGTGCCCACAGCCAGAGTGAGATTCTCGGTGTGGAAATGTCACCATTGTGACGGTCCTTCGACCTCTGCAGGACAGTGCACTCCTGCCATCTCATGGACATCTCATGAACAGGGAAGAATTCCTCAAAAGGAAGAGGGGATTATGATGAATTTTTCTTCAAATCTATTTCAACAGTTGAGAATTTAGCTAAGTATTAACCAGATTTTTTTTTTTTGCCTTTTTGCAGGCTTTTGATTATGCAGTTTTCATAATGAACTCAGTGTGGTTGTTTCCGATTTGGCCCCGTAGCATCTGGCAGGGAGCCTCTGTCTGAATGCGAGACTTGCTGCATCCAGATTTGATTCCTTTTCCTTGGCACGGCTTTGCCTCCTGCTGATGGAAGCTTTAAAGAAAAAAAAAATACCATGACATCTGAAACACTGCCAAAAAACATCAACATGCTTTCTGGCTGCCATCTATTGTGCAATGCAAACCTCTTAAGATTTAGTATTTCTAAAACTGTGTTGCACCTGTTTGCAAGAGAAACTACCTTGTCACATGATGACACGTTTTGCCAAATCACTTTGAAAAAAAAATCTTATTTATTAGCTTTAGAGTGTGAGTTCCCTCCCTTTCCCCCCTCTTTTTCCTTCTCCACCCCAAATTTCTCCATGCAAAAATCCTTCTTCCAAGAATTGCTATCTGTAATTATGCGATGCGTTTCCCACCCTCCGGTTTTTACTGATCCTTCTACCCTCTGCCTACAGTGAGTGCTGCAATGACTGGGTGCATTTGTCTGGCAGACACTGGTGCCTGTTGTACCCAGTTTATACCAGATAAACCCCAGTTTGGCCCAACTGGGAGCTTGCCAGTGCCTGCAAGGTCACTTTGGTTCAACCAGCTCTTCACTACCCATCACCGGACTCAAGAGGGCTCTGCCGTCTGGCCAAACCTCTCTGTCTGCCACAAAAGAAAGTTTCTTCTTCAGCTTGAGTTTATTTCGGTTGTTTTTCAAGGTAGATTTCAGCTCCACAGCTGCTTGGCTGGGATGGGAATCTGAGACAGAGCTGGATGTCGCAGGTGGGCTCGGGTGGGTTGGGAGAGCTTGGAGTGAAGAAGCCACCTGAAAAACAAGTGGCATCACTTCGTTTTGCTCCCACCTGGTAGATCAAAGTATTGCTCAGTGATAACATCTCACAAGTCGCCTTCCAGGTGTCACAGAGGTAAGGTGTTTTGCTCAGGTTACACTTGCCTGTTGCTGGTCTCCCTGTCACTAGAGTGAACACAAACAGAGTGTGCTCACTTCAGAAATTGTTCTTGAAAGACCTTCTCCTAGTTTTCAGACGAGTGGCAGCACGGTCTCACTTCCACCTCCCTTTGCCCAATTGCTTTTCTGCTCTTCAGGGAGCAGAAGGGTGCAAATTGGGAAGCTGCAAATTGGCAGCTTCTGGGTGCAAAATGGCTTAATTTCAGGTCAGAACCAATTCAGCACGGTAGGTCTGGTTGAGCTCAAGAAGAGAGTACACAATCTAGGTTCTAGAAGAGGACATGTTATTGAAAGACCAGGAAAGATGGTTTTCTTCTTCTTTGTGGTCTTTTTGTTGATAATTTGCCAAAAGTTTGCTGCCTTCTGCCTAATTTCTGGCCTGTACCTCCACATTTTCACCCTGTCTAGTTATTATTTAGCAAAATTACTCCCGCCTCTGTTTCATACTTCCTCCTGTCAGCCTCTGCTTGAGTTCTTCTGCCCTCTGCTTCAGCTCTCCTGGCCTCAGCTCGAGCTCTCCTGGCCTTTCCTCCCTGCCTTATTGCTTCTGTTATGTAGATACTCCAGAGCCTGGAAATCAGGAGCAGCACCTCAGTAGAAGTCCAGAAGGGACATCCGTGTGCAGGAATAAACACACCTTTCCCTCAGATGGGATCTGCTGTGGCAGGGACCCCTCTGGTTCTCTCCTCCATGGAGCTGTTTGCATTCAGAGGGTGGGACTGATACAACCTCGGTGTCATCCTCCCCCGTCTTTGGGTTCCCCTTCCAAAGACTCATCCCCTGCGTTCTGTCAGGGCCCCTGGGAAGGTGGGATATTCCCTGAGGAGAGGTGCCTGCAGTGTCCCCATTCCCCCTGTGCCTTATGTGCATGTGTTCAGGTGGGCACAGAGAAAATGGGGACTCTTGCCTGCTGCCGAGCTGCGGGAGCCCAGGGCTCTGTGCTGGCCGCCCTGCAGAGCTCCCTGCTCCAGCTGCCGGGGCCTCATAGCCCGCCCTGTGCCCTCCCGCACGCTCGGACGCGCCGGGCCCCGTTTGCTGCCCTCATGGTGGCATTCCTGGCCCCAGGGCTCTCCAAGGGCTTCTCCAGGGCCCTTCCTGCGGCCTTGCCGTCCCTGCACCAGGCCCGGCAGAGACCTGCAGAGGGGCCGTGTACAAGGGCCTGCGGGGACAGCACCGGGGCCAGTGGCTTCCCGTTGCCACAGGGCAGGCCGAGATGGGCTGTGGGGAAGGAAGCCTTGGCTGGGAGGGCCCCGAGGCCCTGGCACAGGCTGCTGAGAGAAGCTGTGCCTGCCCCGGCCCTGCAAGTGTTCCAGGCCAGGCTGGATACGCCGTGGAGCAACCTGGCCTGGCCAAAGGTGTCCCAGCCCCTGGCAGAGGGGAAGAACTGGATGGCCTTGGGAGATCACTGTGGACACTCACAGACACAGCGTTTGTTCAAGAAGTGTCTTTATTGGAACTTTGCACTGACTGCAGCTCCCAGAGGGAACGGAGTTCCCCAAGAAGGGAAGGCAGTCAGTGTCATTTTGAAAAACCTACAATGAACTTTGAATATATTCAATAACAAAAAATAATCAGAATCATCCTTTTATTTACAATTCTTTTCTACATTGTAACAAGTGATAGACTAATTAATACAATGATGAAGTTTTTTTAATCCTGAAGATTACAAAAAATTGCTTATGATAAAAATATAACATACTTCAATTTTGTTCAAACAATTCACAATAATTATTATTATAAATGATAATTACTATATAGTACATGGTATAATTGTTCAAATAGAATTAGTATTTCTTCCTACTATAATTACTGCTACACTACACATCAAAGTGATTTTACATAAAACCATTAAAACATTTAAAATATTTTTAAACTAATCAAGAAGTTAAATCAATGTCCAGGTATCTGGGCCAATCCTCCTTCAAATGCCTCCATTCTGGGGTAACTGCCAGGCTTCTGCAGAGGAAAGCATTAATAGGCACAGTCAATACAGATGCAGTTTAGAGACACAGAGAAGAGGGGCAGGCAGCTTTTCTTCACACAGGCCACTCTCTGTGCTCCTCCAAAAGCCTGCCCAGCTGGCCTTCACCCTCCGGCTCACCTTCCTACTCATTCCAACCAGCCTGCCCATTTCCTTCTTTATCATTTTCATGGTCCTCCACATCTCCTTCAAGTCTCTGACCCGCCTCTTAAACCGAAGCCTTCTCTGCTCGATTTCCCTCCTTTGCCTTCTCGCCTCTTCTTCAGCTTGCTGGGCTGCTGCTCTCTGCCTCATGGCTGCTCTTCTGCGCCTGAACCAGAGGTACAAAGGCAGTAACAGGAGATCAGCAGCAGCCCAGTAGGGCCCTTGCTGCAAGGCTGCTGTGAGCACGGGTCCCCATGCAGGCTCAGGTGGCTCTGGGGTAGCCTGCTCCAGATCCTCAGCGCTCATCTTGGCATCCTCATCCAAACCGTTCTTCACGGGCTTTGGCAAACCGAAGATGAGCAGCGCAACCAGGGCAAGGACTGTTTTATGCGCCATGGTCTGCAGGAGGAGAGAGACAAGGCTTTCAGTGGGGTGACCAAGGGAGCTTGTGGTGGCTGAAAGGAGTCCCAGAGGCGCAGGGATGTGAGGGCAGGAAGCAAAGGGCCCCAGACAGCTGGCAGGCAGTGAGGCCTGTCCCCGTGGGCCAGCAGCAGCCCCGTGGCCTGCCCAAGGCACTGGCACCGGGGGCTGGCCCTGGATGCAGGGGGACGATGCAGCCCCGGCTGCGGCACTTGTGCCCCAGCCCTGGCCCGGCCCAGCCCCACCACGTGTGCACTCACCGCTTGCCCAGGCTGTGCTGGGCCAGCGTTGTCTGCGGGGGCCTTTTATAGCTGCCCCCATTGTGACACCTTCCCCTGATGTCACACGTGCCAGAGGCATCACAGCTGGGCCAGCCCTGCCCTTTGTCCCCACCCCAGCTCAGGGGCTCTGAGAGGGCCCAGCAATGAAAGGCCTGGCACCCACCAAGTGCAGCCCCTCGGGGAGGGAAAGGGCACCCAGGGGCTGCCATCACAAGGCAGGCAGAAGCCCCTGCTGAGCTCTAGTCAAAGAGAAAAGAATATAATCAATTATATGGAATATGATACATAATATCAACTATGAAAGCACCAGAGGTGCTTTTGTAATGGGACTGGTTCTTCTGTGAGTGGGGTTGAGTGAGGGTTGCTTAGTTTTTCCTGATTGACCATGCCTGGATCCCGCCCCTCCAAGACCTCTCTTAAACCTTCCGTTTATCGAACATCAGAGATAAGGAAGTGTAGCCAAACCACTTCCAGTCTCTTTCAGGTTAAGAGACTGCAGAGGGATGGTTCTGGCCGACAACTTGAGCTGCTTTGCACAAGAGTCACACAGCTGTGTTAGCTGGGATTGGCCACTTCTGTTGTGTCTGAGATGAACAGAATCTTCAGTGTGTCCCCAGTGAACACATGGAGGTCACAACAGCAGCACCTTTTGCCTGTTCCCTGCCCAGCCAGACCTGCCAGTCCAGGTGAAATGCCCAGCATGGCCTTTGAATTCAAAGGGATTGCAGAACAAAAAGCATCTGTGTAGGTGCCATGGTCTTCAGTGGCTGCTGCACCAGGGAGGCCATTGAGATGTGTTTCACATTTGACCACCTTTCTGCCTGTGGTCTGAGGTCAGGCGGATACCATCTGCTCCCAACAGACCCAGCTGCTCCAAGGTAGATCCACAATCATGGAATCCAATACTTTGAGTATCCCCTGAGTAGCCAACCATTCAGCTGTTTAGTTTGTCCTGGCCCATGTCAGGGGTTGAAACAAGATGGTTTTTAAGATTCCTTCCAACCCAAACCATTCTAGGATTCTGTGATTTCCCCATGACTTACTTTAGTCTCCTCAAAAGACCTCCTATCTCCTCTCTTCTCTCCACCTGTGGAGAGTGCATTCTGGTGCTGCTGGTGGTGTTGGGACAGGTTGGTGGATACTCTTCCTGCCAGCCCATGAGTGTAAACCTGACTCCTCTGTGAAGTCCTTGTCCCTGAATCAGTGCCTTCAAATGACAGTTATCTCCCCTCCTTCCTTTTCCATTCAGCGCTTGAGTAGACACAACATTTCTCATCGTTTTCCACGGAACAGCACAGGTCCCAGTTCCCATATTGTGGAGCCCTCTGCCATAAATCAGCCTGATAGGTTTATTCTCTACGTAATGGGAAATTATGACAAATGCAGCTGTATAATCTAGTTAGTAACTCACCATAATGACTGCTTCTGAGGTGATTTATGGGTTTTGTCATATGTGAGCTTTCAGAACTTTAGAGATTACATTTTTCACACTTTTTTGTTGGAATCTCAGTTTATTAGACTTTACTGCAGCATTAATCACTTGCAGTACAACCCTGGACTTCACAAATGTATCACATCAGCATGAAAAAGGCAGAGAAAACAAGAACTGTTGTGAATTAATGAGCCGGGTAACACATGTCTCACAACCAGTGATGAAACAACCTGTGTTCTTCTTCAAGCCGCAACAGAAAGCCCCAGAGTCTGGCTTTTTAATTTTTTATTTTTTTTCCCCTCACAAAACACAGGCAGCAGTAAAGAACTGAAACAACACAGCCAGGCTTGAAACCTGAAAGATCTGCAAGGCTGAGTCTATCCTAGTTAATGGTGAAATGATGTGTGAATCTGTCCTAGATGTTCAAATAAAGAAGATTGATTCACAGTTATAATATGGCTTATAAGCAAAACACTGGGATTATATAGGAGAAATGCATGTGTCATGAAACAACCGATAAATCAGAGAGACAGTTCCAAGCTCTACTGTGAAGGTCTGGGAAATGTTCAGAGTTGCCATCTATGGAGTTTGATGCAGGATAAACTGGAACAAAAGGCCATCATTACCCAAATTGCTTTGGTTTGGGCTGCTTTTTTTTTAATTTTTTTTTTTTTGTCAGATAATGTTTTATAATACTCCAAGAAATATTTGGAAAAGGTCACCGTGATCCATCAGAAACAAGCAGGGCAGCTGGGGCTGAAGCAACACATTCCTTACACTAGGAGGGTGGACAGAGGGAAGGCCTGTTTTGGGGTAAATCAGCATGGATCAGGGAGGTGTCTCAAACCTGGGCTGGCCAAAGCCTTAGAATCATGAAATATCCTGGCTTGGAAAGGACTCACAAGGATCATCAAGTACAACTTGTGGCCCTGCAGAGGATACCTCTCTAAGAATCCCACCCTGTGCCTTAGCAGGTGCTGGTGGGCAGGAGCACAAAGCTGGTTGTGGTTTTGGGTGGATGGGTGAGATGATCTGCAGATGTTGAGGAGCATCCCCGTTCCCTGAGCTCCTGGAAGGCTGCAGACACTGATAACTGGTAAGGACACCCACCAGGGGCATGACTTGGGGCTGGTGATCTGGTGTCTCCTTTCTGCTGCTGCTTTCTGCCGAAGATAACACTCTGTTACCAAGTTCGTGCTGCTGAGGTGATAAACGGCTGGCGAGATTCCCTCTCTGTTTCTGTCTGCACAACTTTTTGTGCTCGGCACCAAAGGATTGGGCCAGAATGGAGGGATTTGGGGTCACAGAGCTGAGGCTGAGCTGGGCAGCTACGCAGAGCAGCTCCTCTTGGCTGATGCAAAAATTAGCCCTGTGCTGGCCAGGCCAACGATCCATAGTTATGGTGGTGCTGGGTATTCACTGGGGGAAGAGGAGGTAAAATGAAGCTCCTGAAACTGGCTGGTATCCTGGAAGCTGGTCAGACCCCACCTGACCACGGTGGTTGTTTGGCCAGCTGAGGTGATGGAATTTATTGGGCTGTGCAAGGACAGTTATCTGTGGAAACATGAAGGATGAAATATGGCCTCATAGTAGAAACAGCTGGGCTCAACCCTCTTTATTCCAGCTATGAATCTTTGCTCTCAGGAGCAACAGATTCCACCTTTTAAACCAGAACTTGTTTTTTTATCATTATTTTTATTTTGGGGAACATAAAGGACCTTACTTGTTTATTTTATTAACATTTTTAAATAATCTTCTTTAGGTAATGCAGGACACCCATTGCATGAGAAGCATGAAACATTAGATGTTACCAGAGTGTGGCACTTGCAACGAGATGTAAATGCTGAATTTCCTTTTGGAGATGTGGGAGTCACAGGCTCAGGTTCTTTAGTGACCACCAGGAGATGGGAGACAGGCATTGCACAGACACAGAGGTCATGGCCAGAGCTTCCCTGTTGGGTAAAAGCAACTCTGCTTGTACATGTTTTGATTTTAAAAACACAAAATGAGGCGAAGCCATGCTTCTGTGTTTTCTGCCTTTGGCTTGATAGAGGCTGGGACATGTTCCCATGAGGATGTTGCACCCATTCCAGACTTCAGGCACCAGTGCCAGCCCTCCCCAGATAAAACTCTGCTTTGTAGGAGGCATCACCACCTCGGATGGAATTTGGAGCAGAAGTGTTTGGTTTTGAAGCCTGGGCAGGGACAGCCCTGCTGGGCAGCTGAGAAATGGAGGCAGGGCTTGGGAGAGTCACCTGTGTCCTGCTGGGAAAATGGGGTGGAAAGAGGGTGAAGGCAAGTATGGAAACAAATCCAGGTTTGGGGATTTGGATTGAGATGGTCAATATAGAAAACGTGGGGACTTCAGTGGATAAACCCCAGCAAGTGCCATTCACTGCAGGTCCTGGATGATGTCAGTGGGTTTTCTGTGGAAACCCAGGGATGAGACAAGCAAGAAGAGTATCGCAGTGACTACAAAGTTGCAGGTGCTCATTCCAGCATCACCTCAAGCCCAGGGAACCAGAATGTGCCAGCAAAGCCTGACCTGTGCCTGCTCCTGTGCACAGCCAGAGGCAAGGTCCTGCACCAGCTCAGCCCAACTCTAACCCAGCTGTACCAGGCCAAGAACAGGACCCAACCCCAGGCTCAGCCTATGTGACATGGGAGAGATTTTAGCCTTGATCATCACAAACACATTCTATGCCTTACATCCAGAAATGACCTATGGATGGAGGATAAAGGACATGGACACAGCAGAAAACCCAAAAAATCCACCATGCAGCACCAGACCTTTAGGTCTAAGCGGTGTGGCAAGGGACAAATCCACCTCAGAGCTTCTCAGTCTGTGCCTGGTGGTCTTCAGGAGGAGAGTCAGGGCGAGGAAGGAGAGTGGGAGATCTTGGTGTGCTGCCCTGGTGGCTGCTGGTGCAGGAAGTGATGGATGCTCCTTCCCAGCCCTCCCTCAGTGGCAGGAGCCCAGCGGTGTTCCAGCACTCCAGCACAGGCAGGGAGGCCCTGGCTGCTTTGGGCAGCTGCCTGATTTCCCTGTGCCTTGAGCCGTCCCGGCTGGATGCTCTCAGCTCCGACATGGTCTGGAGGAGAGAAAACAAGAGACATTCCTGCTGTGTGAGGGGAGCACAGGGAGCAGAGCTGTCCCACGGCGCCGTACGTCACGTCCCGCTGACAGATCCTGGCTGCAGCAAAGAGGCTGCAACCCAAAAATAGCCCCATTCCTCACACATGAAATGAACAGATGGGAAGGCCTACGTGCACCCACACCTCTGTGTCCTGTGCTGTGCCCCAGCAGAGGAGCTCAGCAGCAGGAAAGGGACGGTCCCTGTGGCCTCCCAGGAATGGGGTGGATGTGACAAGGATGGTGCAAAGATGCCAACCTGGCCCGGTCCTGCATCTACCCACTGTATTACCCAGCTCTTGGCCTACAGCACCGTGTGCATCTCCCATCTTCCACCACCTCTGAGGCCTGTCCCCATCATCTCAGAGAGCTTCTCCTCCTGGAAGGTGTTTCTAGTAAGTCCCATGTGATGTTTTACCCATATTTTTGGCTTCATGCTGACAGAGGGCAGGGTTACATTAGATTTGAGGAAGAAATTCTTCCCTGTGAGGGTGGGGAGGCCTTGGCACAGGCTGCCCAGAGAAGCTGTGGCTGCCCCATCTCTGGAAGTGTTTCAGGGCAGGTTGGATGGGACTTGGAGCAACCTGGGATGGTGGAAGGTGTCCCTGCCCATAGTAAGGGGTTGGAACGAGATGATCCTTCCAACCCAAATCATTCTGTGATTATGATCTTAAGACTTTATGATTTTCTATTGCAGCACAGAGCAAAATGTTCCCATTAGGCTTGCTGGCATCTTCCTGTTGCTCTGCTGAAAGCCTGCTCTTGCTTTGCTTCTTCCCTTCATCTTTCTTGGAGGAAAACTGTCTTTTATTTCCTGCTGGAAGAAATGGAGACCACTTTTCATCCCCAGCCCCTGAACACAGGGGAGTGAAACACAGGTGGTGGACTAATGCCATTAAAATTTCTTTGTCCTCATGCCCACATCTCCGTGTCTGCTCCCAGCCCAGGGGTGCTGGGTTTCCTCCTGGGTAGCAGTGCCCAGAGGGTGGAAAATTGGGGATGAATTGTTGAAAAGGCTCCGTTTGCAGCTCAAGTTGACGGCTCTGCTCTGAGGTCAAGGACCTGCTGCTTTTGCCAGCAAAAAGAGCCCAGATGTTTTTCAATTTACACAGTCGAGCTCGCCAAAGGCAGGTTAGCACTGTCATGCTGCATGTTTGGGAAGGTCCCCTTCTTCTCCAAGCCCCTGGCATAAAACCCACTCTGTGAAACAGGAGGTCAGAGTGCTGAAGTGATTTAAGAGCCTTTGCCCTGACTCAAGGATTTTGAAAGGGTCTTCGTGTTTGTTGTGTTTCTGGATTCTAATATCAATGAGAGAATTAAATCATTATATTAAAACATCAAAACACTAATGCTTTGTTTTCATTGGCATGAACCAAAATGATCTAACTCAAAAGCCATGAAATATCAGCCTTTTTTTTTGCCGATGAATAATAAGATCTCTGGCTGCATGTGATAGTAAATTTAATAATGTCAGTGATTTGAAAGGTTTGAGTCCTAAACGTGAAGAAATGTGTTTCACCCCCTCCACCCTCTACCTTTTTCCTCCCTTCCCCCCGCACTACTGTCAGGAAGTTTTGTGGTAAATAAGCCAAAATGTGTAGATAAGAGCCCATCTCATGTACCAGGTGAGTGCCAAACTCCACATACCCAGTGCAAACCTCCATCTCCCAGGTGGTCTGAATTTGCTTATAGCTGGGTCCTGTAAGCAGATTTAATATTTCATAAGCACTGCTCCATCTCATGCCTATATTATTGACACCACATGGAAGTCAGGAAATTGGTTCTTTCTGGGAACAGTTTGCAGAAATATGCAGCCTGTCAGCTCCTTTCTCATGGGGTGCATTAACAGAGGGGCTCGCAATTACAAGTAATGAACCTTCTCCAGATGTCTGCAGTGACTCAGCTCCAACTTCATCTTCGACGGACGAGATGGACTTGACAAGACGGATTATTTGTGGATATAATGTAACAACTTCGCAAGACGCGGAATTCCCAATTATTGCAAGGCAAGGAGAAGCATTCGGTAGGAGCGAGAACGCCGAGGTTTATCCACTAGGTAAACAACAACAACCCAAAAGGAAAGAAGCTGTGCCATTTCCCCCCCCTCTTGAAACCACCAGTGTTCCCATGCTGTTTTAATTCTTCCTCTTTACGATGTCGTTTATGTTACACACATTAAAGTTAAGTCATGTCTTTAATAAGATGGAAACTGGAAGTGAGATTTTGAAGGCAAAGGAGCTCGGAGTCCTAAATTTACTCTGCGCTTGGAGGGAACAGAAAAAACAACAGAAAGGATGGGATATACCAAAGAAAGCAATTTTAATTGTCGTCTTCCATGGAAAATTGAATCCAGTCATTCCCCACCGCTGTGAGTGCCAACGTACTGTGCTATATATGGCCGGGTGCTTATTTTAGCAGTTCAGCTGCGCAGAAAAAGTGCAACCAAAGTGAGATTTCTCGGGTAAAGTTCTGCCTGCAAATGATGCATGGGGTTTTCTGGGTTGTAAATTTAAAAGCAGGTATTTCAAAGCCTGCGTCAGATAATTGGGACAAATCTCTTTCACTTTGGGTTTGACTAAGAGCGATAATTTCATGCTAATGCCCTCTTAAGGAATACTTGTCAGGTGTGGATAAAGAGACGCTGAATTATCTTTCTTTCAAACCTGAGGTCTCCTGGTACCAGAGTTGTAAGACTGGAGTCTCCTTGGGGAAGTATTTGTGGATCTTCTCGGGGCTGAGCTGCAGGTTTGTTTGATGTGGATCTTCAAGATAAAATTACTGTGCTCCAGATGTTCCAGTTTAAATGTTTGTACATAGGGATTTCCTTGGTTGTTGAAGAGAGGAGACTCAAAACAGACTTGATCATTCATGCATCTATTCCTAGCACATGTTTTGCTATGTTTGAGGAGGCAAATGTCAAGAGGAGCTTTTATAAACAGGCCTTTCTTTCTCAGAGCATGGTTTGTTTACCAGGTAACGTGCAGAGCAGGCTTCTGCAGTGCTAACTGCAAACTGTTGATTTAAACTATCACGCCTCTCCCACCAGCTCCAAAAAATCTTCCTTTCTGGTCAGGATGAGAAAACAAAAGGAGAAGTTCTGCTCTCCTACCTGTTGCCTGCCAAGGGTGAGATGTGCTCTGCCTGCATCCCCACTGGCAGCTGTTGCACCTTCTGCGGTGCCTTTTTCCAGATGTGGGAAAGACTGAACTCTGGGGATGCTGGACCCAGCTCAGCCCCAGGTGGTGTTGATCCATGAAACTCTGCTCCTACCCCCGCTGCAATCAGGCTCTTTTTCCCCCTCAGGGTCTCCTGAGGCTCAGAACATTAATGCTTTCTCAACAAGAACTCAATATTGTTCCCGCAGGACACAAACTCTGCTGGCACTTGGGAGTTTTTTAGGAAGGAGCAGAGACCTTTCCCATGTGGTTTAGTGCCAGAGGGGAGGCAGTGGGTTTACTTCCCTCCAATGACTCTTCATGGGTGTCCTCAGCAATTTGGGACAGTAACGTGTCTCCAGGCAGCAGCAAACATCTGTGGAGACAAATGACTTCAAAGGGTGGCTGATAATTATCAAAAGGAAGAGCCAGCTCTTTGTCAATAATAAGAAAAAACAACCCACTGCAGGATGGGGTCTGTCCTGATGCCAATTTTGGTGGCATTACATGCAGCAGTGGGGGAGCAGGGTTGGTCCCCTTTTTTGGGTGTCTGCAGAAGTCAGTGTAGGGGGTTGTGCTGCTTAAGGGGGTGCCAGAGGCTGCCTCAGCAGTTCCTATTCTCATCTGGTCATTTAGGTTGGCCTTGGCATCCAGAGTAATTTTGCCAGCCTGAGATGCAGAAGAGGGGTTTAATGCTTCACTTCCATGTATCCACAAGCCCTGGTTTTGCCAATAATTCAGAAATTGGGGGAAGAACAGACAAATTAATTCAACAGTGTGGCAAAGCAGATGCAGGGACAAGGGGATGATGGTGGAAAGGAGCCCTACTCTGAGGCTGGTGCCAACCCTCTGTGCCCCTCGGCGAGGTAGGGAGGGGGCTGTAAAACCCCGTTTGAGCTGAAAACATAAAGCAACTGCAGTTCTCCCCATCTTCTGGGGGAAGAGGGAAGCGAGCACCGCGTGGAACTGCAAAACACACCCCTGCAGCAGCACGCTCCCCTCTCCCCGAATCTCTCCCAGTGGTCACAGGGCAAGGTGACCCCGCTGCCTGCGGCCACCTGCGCCCGACACACGCGGCGATCTCCAGCCGGAGCATCTGGGGCTCAGGCTGCCTCTTTCCGGGCATCTCATCCCTCTCCATCCGCGGTGGTGGTCTGGGGTGAGCCTGCGGCCGCACAGCGCAGCATCTGCCGGCGACAGGAGCAGCGCTGCCGGCCGCGGGCTGCGAGCGGGCGGCCTCGGCGGATGTTTCCCAAGCGGCTCAAGGCGTTTGTAGTGAGAAAGGAATGTTCTTCCTGTCCCGCCCCATCCCCTTTCAAAGCCCTGCGTTTCCCAGCCAGCCATATGATTCCCTTCCCAATACATTCTTCCCTTCAGCTGTATTTCAGTATTTTAAGGGGTTTCTCTAGGCTGTAGTAACATAGACAGTCTTTATGATGTCTTTGGGGAAACAGTTCCCTGCAAGACCCACGGGAGAAGAGCTCCATCTCCTTGCCCAGGTGAGGGGATTCTCCTGCAAAGTGCATGTGGACACCTCTGTGACTGTTTTGGGTACAGCTCTTGGAAGAGGTTGCCCAGAGAAGCTGTGGCTGCCCCTGGATCCCTGGAAGTGTCCAAGGCCAGGCTGGAAGGAGTTTGGAGCCACCTGGGATAGTGGAAGGTGTCCCTGCTCATGGCAGGGGGTGGAATGAGATGATCTTTGAGGTCTCTTCCCACCCAAACCATTCTGGGATTCTGTGATTTGTCCCTGCTCAGGCATGTCCATGTGGACACCTGAGAGTTGAGCTTTCCTTCCCTTTCCCACTGGAGTGGCAGGAAATGTGCTGGCTTGGTGGTCTTTTAAGTGCTGCTGAAATCCAGACACAGCAGGCCTCATCTTGAAGAAAGGCAAGACTGTTCCGTTTTCTTGTTACTGCTGCCAAATTTTGGACGCTCATTCTCTGCAGCCAGAAGCAGAAACACATCACCCAGCTGAGTGGTCAGCACAGAGGGAAGCAGAGCAGCTCTGTGCTGCTGCCTGTCCTCTGCAAGGTGACACTGTGCAGGGTGACAGCCCTGCCCCAGTCCTCACAGTCCCTGGTCAGCTGCTCTGGGCATTGCCACAAGCTCCTGGAGTTTGGTGCGAGGTTTGTTGCAGTGCTATGGATGTCAAATCCTGCCTGGCTAGATGGTGGCTTGATAAACTGAAGACCTGAAGAGAATTTAAAAAAAAAAGAAATGAAGAAATAAAGAAGAAACAGGCAGCACAAGAAGAATTTTAGCCCAGAGATGTGATCTTTCCAAAGCTGAGCAATGAAAGCTTCTTGATGCTGCTGGATCTTAGACTTTCCTGTGGATGATAAGATGCATTTTTGCTTGGCTTAATTCTGACTTTTGCTTTCAGCATGTGATGATTTTTAAACCAAAAATATGCTAGAAACTCATCTGCACTTTTGCTATCCTGCACAGGCTCTCCCCAAAACCTCTCTACAACATCACTCTGCAGCTCTCAGTAGTGCTGTTTTAGGCACAGAAACATTTGATGTGTGCAGGTGCTGACAAAAACAGTGGGAAAGTCACAGGCTAGGCTCCAAAAACTTGAAAGCTCTTTTTTTACAGTGGTTACAGTGACCTTACATGGGTGAGAGAGAGGAGGTTTGAACCTCTTCACAATATCCATTCCAACTTCCCAAAGAGGAAGATCTTCCCTGGGAGACTCCCACAGGGTGAAATACTCTCGCTGCAGCTGAGGGCAGAGGTTGTGTTTAAACAGGAGGGTGAGGAGCAGGCTCACTCAGCCATCCCATGTGCATGAAAAGCAGCTTCAGACCTTCTCTCCTGATTTTTCAGCAGCTCACAGGGCCATGGAGCTGCTGGATGTGTTTTTGTGATCCCCTCACCCAGAGGTGGATGAGCATGAGGGTCCTGAGTCCTCTGCCCACTTGGCAGAGAGAACAAGTGACCAAGCCATCTGGTGGATCTTCAGGGTGAGCTTTGAGAGCAAAGCCCTTGGACACACAGCCACAAAAAAGTGGTGCCTGCCAGCAAAAACTTTGAATTTTTTTAGTATGGGAAGATGCATCTCAGGATTGCCTCATTCCCACAACCTCAGCACAAACTCAGCACACACCAGAGCGACACAGGGGAGTGCTGTGAAAAGAATGGGCTTTGCATTTTTGACACCTCTCAAAGCTCACGTAAAGGATTCCCTGGGGAAAATACTCCTGGCTCCATCCATACTGACTGCACAGTCACTCCTGGCATTGCCACAGCTTGCTTTGTCCAAGTGTGGATGTCTGTGGCTTTTATGTCTCAAAAGGGACAGTCCTCCACTCCAAAGTGCTGTGTTTTCTTCATTGAGTAGATTATTTGCTTCACTCCTGAGGTGAAAAGCGGTGTGCATGCAAAATGGGCAAAATTGGTTTAGGGGATAGAATCAGCCAGGGAATAATGGGCTGGGAAAATGGCAATAATAGTGGGAAAACCAGCCTGGCAGTATAAATGCAATTCTTAGGGCTCAGAACCAGCAGGTGACAAACAGGTGCAATTTTTCTGGGATAAAAGGATCTGTCCCACTTCAAATAGCGTAAAAACCTTGCCTGCGGTTGGGTCTCCACGGGCTGTGCCTCTCTCCCTTTAAGCCATCCATGTGGGAGACTGACACCGTGGAAGGACAGTCCCAGGTGTCCATGTGCCTCGTGTCACTGTCCTTGGCTGACCAGCCAAGGTCCCCTTTGTTGCCTGGCGTGTGGCACAGGGGGCTCAGACCCCGCCACGACCGCGCAGCCGGAGCAGCAGGATTCCCACCGCCCTTGTCCCGGAACACTTTGTCCTTGGATGCCGCTCTCGGTGCGAGGACAAAGACCTACGAGCCAACATAAATCATCGTTTGAAGTCTGCAATGACAGCATGGAGAAACACTAATGGGATCATTTAATAAAATCCACATTGTTTCCATCGGGAAGCTGTATAAACAGCGCTATCAGGAGCTGCCTCAGCCAGCCCTTGAAGGCCAGCAGTGCGTGCTGTTCGGATCGTGCTCCTTGCACGCGGAGGGAGGCAGGGAGCTGGATCGAGGGGCTGATTAATCAAACGGTAGTTTGGCTCTGGGATGGCCCACATGGAAGCTGGGATGCTGCACAAACACACCCTTCCCTTCGGCAGTGAGCTGGCCACCTCCTCGGGCCCAGCTGTAGGTGAGGGATGCACAGAGGAATGTGTGACGCCTCTTGTTTGCATTCACCCTCTCATCCAGGGAGGACCTGGTGTCCCTCTGTGGCTGGTCCTGGCTGAGAATCCCCCTCACTGCTCTTCCTCACTTAATCTGTGCCAGTTTCATCTCTTCCTGCCCACTGTTGTCTGGGGACTGCCAACCCCCTGTCTCTACTTGACACATTAGGAGTAAGACTGGGTGTGGACAGGTTCAGGGAATCCCAGAATCCCATAATGATTCAGGTTGGAAGGGACCTTAAAGCTCATCCAGTTCCACCCCCTGCCATGGGCGAGGACACCTTCCACTATCCTAGGTTGCTTTAAGCCTATCCAGCCTGGAATTGAACATTTCCAGGGATGGGGCAGTCACAACATTCACATCCACAAATATTAATGAATTTTGACCTTGATCCAGCACCTAAATCCATTCCTCCTTTATGAATCTGATTATAAGATGCAGTATGATCCAGGGGAATCAAGGAGTTCTCAATGCCTACCCTTATATCCCAGTTCTTGGAGTCATGTGACTGAGAATTTCAGTATTTGCTTTAAAACTTTTCTCAGATAAGGTGTGAAGCCTGAGATCACTTCAAGACTCAAAATTTTGCTATCAAGACCAGAAAATTAGCTTTTAAAAAATTATGCTGTTTGAGTGAGCGTCACAGTCTCAGGGAGTTTGAGGTGAGGGGTCCACAGCCCCATCAGTGCCAAGCCTTTCCTTCTTCTTAGAACATCTTCCCCTTCTTTTCCTCCTCTCCCACCTTAAAGAAATAGCTGAGGAAGCTGGAGCCAGTGGTTCTGTTGCCATCACTGCTCCTGGAATTTCCTTGGCAAGTTTGGCATTTCTCCCATTTCTGTCCCTGCTGAATTCGTCCTTTCAGCCCCTCTCCTACTTCTGGAGGTCTTGGTGGACTCCCTCCTCCAAAACCTCAACTGGCCTTTTAGGAAATCTAACATTTCTTCCTGTGAGTCCTCAGCTGAAACCTTGTGGCCATTGCACCTTTCAGTGAGACCAAAAACCTCAATTTATATCACTTCAACTTATTTCTGACTCCTGTAAATAGTTTATCTTGCATTGATGGTTGCCCATTCTGAATCATGGATCTATTGCTGTGACATTCAGTGTATTAAACTACCCTCTGATTCCCAAGGGGTCTCCTGATTTTCCTTAGTGCTTGGACTCTGTCCTGGTGGAGTTTTCATCAGGTTTGAACCAGAGGGTGTTGGACACTGGAACAGTCCTCAGGGAATGGTCACAGCCCCAAGGCTGATGGAATTCAAGGAGTGTTTGGACAAGGCTCTCAGACATATGGTGGGATGTCCTGTGCAGGGCCATGAGTCAGACTCATGATCCTTGTGAGTCCCTTCCAGCTCAGGATATTCTTGGGTTTGTTGGAGTCAGTCATGGATATGGACAGGACACCTCAGGGTGGATCCCTTCCTCTGCTCTCTGGTATTCTGCTGTTTCCTGGCTATCTCCAAGAAAATTGCTCTGCACTAATCTTTTTTTATCAATTGCAGCAGCTTGCTGGGTTTTCTTCTAAATCTTCCAGATGTCTTTGATCAGCCATGCAAAACACTGAGGTGTTTTTATTTTCTCCTGAACTTTGCTTTTCTCTTGAATAAAAAGTGCAGCCACGCTTGCTTATAAGAGGCTTTCTTGAGACTTTCTTTCTATCTTATGGATCATGTTTTTCCTTTTAATTTCAGCAAGGTGAGTCCTTGGTAGGACAGGGTCAAGTGATATCTGCATTTACATCCAGTGGGGCTGGGATTTCCAGCNACAAAAAAAAAAACCCAAAACCAAAAAACCAAAAAAAACCCCCCAAAAAACCCCAACAAAAAAAACAATTCACTTCCTGGGTTCATCATTAAACCCAGACACAAATCCAGGGGATTTAGACAATGCTGTCAGCAAGGTGGAGGTTGTTCCTGCCCTGCTCCACCTCCCCAGAGCTCTGGGAACAGCACATGGCAGAATAAGCTGATCTTTATGAGAATTTGCTGGTCGGTTTATTAACTGTTTGGCAGCCTTCAATCTGCCCAAAACGACACTGTAACTTAGAAGAGCATAAAGGAAAACAGAAGAGAGAAAGAAAAAATCTTTGTTGAATCTAATTAGTTGAATCTAATCAAGGGCTACAAACACAACCGTGCTCGAATTATAACTGCGTCATTATTTCTTGACTGTAGGGCAGAGTTAAAGAAAGAATATCCTGAATGAACACACCCTGGACTGGTTTGGATTTCTTTCCCATTGCAATTTAATTCTGATTTTTCTGACCCTAGCTCCTGGGGCTTGGGATGAGTCCAACATCTCTGTAATGGTGTTACTCCACCTGCAGCTTCCACTTCAGCCTGGATCTCTGTTAAAGACTGCTTATTTTTCAAAATTGCCACAAAATTAGGGAATCACGGAACGGTTTGGCTTGGAAGGGACCATAAAGATGGTCTTGTTACAATCCCCCTGCCATGGTCAAGGGTGAAACCCACTTCATCAAGTTGCTCAGAGCCCCAGAATCCCAAGACCCCCCTCCAGGACCAGACCCCACTGTGGAAGAACAAGCACACCATCCCTTCAGTGCCCTCTCTTTGCTTCATCCTTCTGCTGTCCTGGTGACTTGGATCACACTGCACCATGCACATCCACCCCAGCCTGTCACTAAATCCCATTTTGTGCCTCTGCTCTGCATAAAAGTGGCAGCAGAAGGGTCAGCAGAGCTAAAACTGAGGTCTTAGGATTCATTTAAGTCTGTGTCTACTATTTGAGGACTGAATAAATCACACAGAGAATACACTGTGATCCACGAATATAATTTCTGGATACATAGAAGAACCTTCCTCATGATGAGGAGGGTCAACCATCAGAGTGAGTGACCCAAGGAGGTTGTGCAGTCTCCATCCTCAGAAGTTTTTAAGACTGGATAAAGATCTAGGTTGAGCTCAGAGGTCAGATTAGGGACCTCCTGATGCTCTTTTCAGCTCAAGGGGACTTGTTTTTAAGTCCCCCATTGAGTTAATGGGTTGGACTTTATGATCTTCAGGTATTTTCCAACCTAAAAGGTTTTGTGGTTCCATAATTTTCCAGACCATGTGGCCACCTACAGCTGATGTGCCCTGTGACACCTTCAGCTTGGTCCCTAAATGTGGTAGAGTCCAGGACAGCAAGTGCATGAACTTCATCTTGTGCCCTGGTCCCAGCTGGCAACTTCCTTGGGCATTTGGGCCTAGAGGTCATTGTTCCCACCCAATAATGGCCATCCCATCATCCTCATTCACAGATGTCTAAGGCAAGGACAGACCTGAAGGGAAGAACAGACAGAATCCAAGGGGTCCCACATCCCAGGGCTGAAGGTAGTCCTTAAGATGCGCTGGCATGGCATGGAAAACAGGGACTGGATGAGCACAGCCCCAAAAATCAAGGCAGCATAGCATCCATAGCATCCCTCTGGGATTTGGGTACAGCTGCACCAGGGAAGGAAACAAGGCCTGGGAAAATTCTTACCCCGTTGGGCCAGATCTTTTTGGGTTTTGAAGCAAAATACTGGTTTGAGTTGGAAGGGACCTTAAGACTATCTTGTTCCATGGGCAGGGACATCTTCCACTAAACCAGATTGCTCCCAAGGAATGTTTGATGGGAATCCATGACATTATGCTTGAAGGCTGTGTTCCCTCCCTCAGCAGGAGCATGGTCCTGGGACACTCAAACCTCCAGGGATTGCTCCCACACTGCTGAAAGTGCCAAAGCTCAGCACGAGCTGCAAAAAGAGCCAAAAACCCTTCAGTCAGAGAGGACCCTGCTGATAAGAACAGACCCTGTCTGGGGCTGGGGTGCACTGGAGGAGGGCGTAGGGTATCACGGGCTGAAGAGGAGCCAGCAGTGCTCTGCCTTTTGTGAGCAAAGCACACATCAGGCTCGCAGGAAGACATGCAAAGTGATCCATCTGCTCTGCACAGCTCCAGGAAGACCTCGGCTGGGATATTGAATCCAGCTTTTGGCACCACACTTGAGAAAAGATGCGGAGTCCTTGGAGAGGATCCAGAGGGGAAGAACAAAGGGGAACGGAGCTCTAGAAAACATGACCTGCGAGGAGGCACTGAGAAATTTGGGGTTGTTTAGTCTAGAGAGGAGAAAACGGAGGGAAAATATGATAATAGCCTTCAAGTATTTTGGATTTCCCCACTGGATGGGAGATAGGAAGTTCCTCTGTGTCTGCTGGGGCCAGCAGATAAAGGGATTAGGCTAAGGGCAAGGGTCACCAAGGTCAGACTTTGGGAAACATTTTCCAAGGGCGAGAACCAGGATTCCTGGTGTGGGAGGAGGTGTAAACTCCATCACTGGAAGTTTTCAAGAACAAGTTATTTAGCCTTATGTCTGGACGGACTGGTGGATGAGAAGACCTGCAGGGCTTGGACCTCTTGAAGTCTCTCTGGCCAACCCTGTTCCACATGAATTCTCTCTTGCTTTGTCCGTGGGGATTTCTAGGAGTGCTGGGCAATCATCCTGTCCTCTGGAATTCACATCAACAGCTTCTTCCACATCTCACATTAGTGTTACCCCAGCAGCTCTGAAGAAGGAGTGAGGACAGGGCTTCCCAAAGCACCAATCCTTGGGCCACCTGCAGCCAACATCTCCAGGCAGGAATGCTGAGGCTTGCAGGGAAGCTGGACACTGCTGCTGCTGCAGAGCCGGGTGTTGGAGGAAAACAGTCGTGTCAGGGGCGGGAGGTGCTGTGGGTGGTTTCATTGTAGTTGTTTTTTTGTAATTTATGGCTGGTGAGCCTGGAGTCTGGGAGGAGTGTTCCTTTTTATGCTCTTTTGAATAAATCCAAATAAATAAATTCAGGGAGAATCTCTTAGGCAACCAGGGCCCGGCCAGCATATAGCTGTTAAGATTAATATCTGCCTCTTGGACTGTGCCAGAGGACCAGAGAGGGAGCTGGCAGGCATCTCAAAGCACTTTGTAGAATGTGTTGGAAATTCTGGCGAGTTATATGGTGCTCCGGTGGGAACTGAGGCGTTGGGCAAAACCAGTCCCAGCAGAGGGTGAAATATGGGACTTTCCAGCTCAGAGTGTTTACCTTGAGCAAAAGCTATGAGCATTTTTAAAAGCAGAGGACATCCCAGCTGGGAAAGTCACACTGCTTTGCTCAGCCCTTGAAATGTCACCATTATGTGGAGTGGGGGGGGTGGGGGGAAACATCATCCCTCTCTGTCCCTTTGGATGTTCTGGGAAGGGGAGTGAGAGATAAACCAGGCGGCCCCAGGTTCACTGCATCCCCACCATGGGTTTAGCAGATGGAGGAGGACACCAAGGGTTGAGCAGAACAGCCAAAAGACCAAATTCTTTTGGAGGGGAACAGGGTTCTGCCAGTAAAATGTCACCGCCCAGCTGAAGCAGTGACAGAATAATGGATAAGGGTGAGCCCCGAGGAAATCTTGGATCCTGAACGCTCTCAGACGCTGTGTTCAATAATTTTATGACACGGGTGTTCAGGGGAGTTTCTCCCGGAAACATTTGTTTTATAAATGGCTCATTTTCTAATTACATTCTGCAGGGCTGAGCAGCAACAAGAAAAAGGATGAGGGGAAAAAAAAAAAAATAAAGGGAGGGCCACGAGTCCTGCCAAAGCTGACTTGACGCACGCTTGCTGCAGCTTTCACTTTGATGTGAATCAGAAACATCCCTCGAACGCAAGTGATAGCCCTGGAGGGAGATCTCCCACACGGGGAACCCTGCACCTGTGAGACCAGGAGCAGTGGGGTGGCAGAGATGGCTTTAACAGGGAGTGCCCGTGGTAGGGGGCCATCGCTGCGGGCGGTCACGGCTGCTCTCCACAGGCTTCCCAGCCAGCCTGGTTCCCTCCCACACAAACCATCTCTGTGGTCGCCTTGCTCTTGATTGAAGAGGGCATTTGCAAATGAATCCCATCGTGGGGCGGTGAAGGAAGAGTTAACCACTTCCTTCCAAAAAAACCAAGGAAAAGGCCACCGTTTCCTGACATGGGGCAAGCCGAGCCCAGCCGAGCAGCAGGGGATGGCGGGGAGACCCTCGCCCGTCCCCTTCAAAGGAGCAGGGAGAGGTTAGAGCTGTGCTGGCCCCAACCACCTCCTTCCAGCCCTTAACAGAGGAGCTTTTGGCTCGGTGCCGTGAGCCCAGGTATCCCGCAAAGTCAGGAAAGAGCAGCTTTAAAGGACGGGGGAAAGAAGGGAGGTGAAGGACGCGGCCCGGTCTTCCCGCTGGAAGGGAATCTGGTGGCCACATGTATCCGCGTCCTCCGCCTTGATGATGATGATGAAAGATGTCATGCTAGGAAACTCTGGAGATCAGAGGCACGCGGACCACATACCGGCATTTCAACATGAGAACACAGCTCCCAGCGCCTGCCCAACCTCGGAATTTGCACCTTGTAACACTAGGAACGGACATCTGTAGACGAAAGGAAACCCCTGGTGTACACACGGGTTTTATGGAGCAAAAGGGAGGGGGGGGGCCTCTTTCATCCCCCCCCAACGCTGCCCTGCTGCCAGCTCTTCCCTGCTGGATGAGAAATCCAAGTTTTAGCAGCGCTGGGGTGCGTGTGTGTGTTTGTGTGTGTGCCTACGTGCGTGGGTCCACGCGTGTGTTATTCTGGGATTAGGAATCTTTTCCAGGCTCAACAACAAAGGGTGGCACATGGCAGCTATTGTCCTCGCTCAGCCAGGGTGAAGTCGGGGGAGGTCACAGATGTCTTGACCATATTTAGCTCTCAGAACAGGATTCATTTAGTTTAGCTGAATTTTTTTCTTCTTCTTTTCTTCTGTTTTTTTCCTCTCTAAGGAAGAAATTGCTGGCTGGCTGACAGTGAATGCAAGTCACAAGTTTCAGGACCAGTAAAGTTGTTGCTCATCCTGGAGAAGGTCTCAAGAAATGGCTGCTTCTCTGGGGAAGGGCAAGATGCTGGTGCTCACTGGAGCCAGTCTGGTTCACTGGTCACCTCTGATAAAGACGGAGTTTTTTCATACAAAATCAGGAATTTTGGCTGAGCCCTTTCTGAGCCAGCACTTCCATCTTCTCCTGAGCCTCCATTCACGTGGGGGGACAACATTCCCCAGAGCAATTCCTTCTACCAACTGTTTGCAAGCCTGCCCCCTTAATGAAAATACGAGGGAGGAAAAAAAAATAATCCCCAACCCAGTGACCCTCCTTCTCCTTGCCAGATGAGCTGTTCCTCAGAAACACCTGTCTGGTAAATTAGAGTGGGAATTGTAAACGCCAAGCACAGCACATTTTCCTTCGCCACCAATATATTGAAGTTGCGTATGGTGCCCTGGGGGAAAGGGGATTGTTTCAAGTCAGATTTTCAAATCGTGAGCAAATCCTTGGGAGAGAGATTCGCTGATTTACAGTGGAGCTTGAGAACATATCACCATCCCGTGCTTCCAGTGAGGAAAACACAGAGCAGGAGCTGGGGGTATTCACCAGGACCAGGATCAAGATCACCTTTCTGGCCAGGTCAGTGCAGAGGAGGACGGTACCAAACAAACAGAGGCTGAAATTAGATCTGGGGTGATTTCCAACTCAAACACATGTGAATTTTAACCATTATGAATTAAAAACCAGGAGGGATCTCCTCAGCCTTCAGATGTTGGGGTTTAAGGCCAGGGAATGGATTCAGCCACATGCAAATCGCCATCCCTGGTGGGAAGAAAAGTAGCAGAGAAACCAAGAGGTGTTTTATTGTCCCCTTTTTTGTCCCTTTTCCCTGTGCCCATAAGTGATGAGTGTGACCAACCCCACCATCCCACAGATGGGAATTCCCATCCAGGAGCCGTGCAGGAACCCTTAATACACACACACACACATAAAGGCAAAAATGACCGAGGCTTTCAGATCATTCCTGAATAAATGTTAATGCAAATAAAAAGCATTTAGGTAAGTGTTTTGTCGTTGGGTCCCTTCCTGGCTGGAGTAAGTGATTGTTCCAGATTTATGCACTACGTGTTGTTTTTCTTGGCACTTTGTGCAGCGCCGTGGTCTCCCAAGGCTTGCAATTTTAGGGATACTTTTTTGATATTTAAAGAGAGCCTTTTGGCTGAAATCCACACACTGCCTACAGTCACAGACGCTAAAACTTCTTTCCAGTGACTGCCACTAATCAGGCAACACCTTTGTGCTTAACATCTTGCCCTCGGGTTGACCCAGGGACCAATGGATCCCCATTCCTGCACGCTGAGCTTGTGGCTTCCCCAAAAAATGGTGTGTGGATAAGTCCAGTAAAGCTGGAGCAGCTGGAAAGCTGCTGCCTCTAACAGGTACTGGCTGCAAGAATTCAATAAAAAATAATAAATATTCAATAAAAACCAAATTATATAGGTTATTCAGTGAAAAAGAGAGTAAATACCTATACGTGTATTTATAGATATAAAATGAGAATATTAATTTCTTTCTGACTATGGGACATTGGCAGGGTTCAGTGGAAGGGAATAACTGAATGGCAACATGGAATTGTAGAATCATAGAATCATCTAAGTTGGAAGAGCCCTCAAAGGTTGTTAAGTCCAACAATTAACCCAGCACAGCCAAGCCCACCACTAAACAATATCCCTAAGTAATAATATAACAATAATGCAATAACATAATAGAATCTATTGGAAAGTATTATAATAATGCACAATAATGTAATCTAGAATAATATGTACAGTATAATAAAGGTAGAGAGGAATCAAGGGAAAGACAGGTATTTTCAGTTATTACCAAATGTGGTGGGGCAGATTATTTTTGAGATTTCAGTTTGTTAAAAGAACCTTTTATGTCAAGTTCAGGCATTTATATCCCTGCCAAAGCCTTCAAAGGGGAAGGAGCAAACATGGATGCTGTTCCCACCTATCCCAGCTCCAGGCCACGCTGCTCCATCCTCTCATTACCAACCCCGCTAATTTTATTCCTGATTATTTATGTTTTTTCATGAGCGGCCATTAAATGTTCATTTGTTAAAGGCTTAACACATTCCATTACACCACAAAATTTATATTTGCAACAAAACGATGCCTCAGAGTGATTCAGAATTAAATTAATGTGACACGGACTATTTATCAATATGGCAGCTGGGCTGCTCGGGAACGAGGGATGATTTAGTGGCCTGGATGTGTGCAAACCTATGGGCTCTGCCCTGGTATTTCTCTCATACTGCAGAGAAACTGATAAAATAATCCTCCAAAGTACCTCGACATATGGTTTAGATCATCAAAGAGAAAAATACTTGTAAAAGCACAAAGAAGGAAACCAATAAACATGTACATCTTACCGGTTAACTCCCTCCGTAGGAAATGTAAACCATGAAGGATGGTGGGGTTTGAGTCAAATTCTGTCATTTGTGTATTTTTTTAATTACAGTAACATGCTGGCTTAAATTACAGCGTGTCCGTGCAGACAATGGCAGTGCAGGGAGGAGGCAGGAGCTGGTGCAGATCAGCAGCTGATTTACACCAGCAAATGACTGAGCCCGTTCTGCTGCCCCTCCAAAACCTGGAATCGAATGGTTTGGGTTGGGAGGCACTTTCAGAGGTCATCTGGTCCAAACCTGCGTGGGTTTGTCACTCTCCCAGGCCTCGCTGGGTTGTTTTTGCTAAAAGAAGAAATTTATTCCACAGTGCTAAGTTTTGCAGTCTTTTTTTAAAAATTATTTTTAAATAAGCAAGGTTTCCTTGTATGTGAGATTTGATGTTTCTTTTTGGAGAGGAGCAAGGCTAAATTCAACCTGTGTAGTGGCAGATTCATATCAACACTTGTCATGCATTTTATCAGCTTCCTATTTTTTTTTTTTAAGAAATTGGAAATCTTCATATTCTTGTGATTTGCTCCACCATGTACCAGACTTTAGGTAGTGATATAGACTAAGCATATTAAGATTATTCTTTAAAAATAGATCCATTTTGGCTACGCAGCATTAAGTCAGCAATCTGTTTGCAAGTGTGCTATGAAGTAAAAATAAAAATCTCCTTGCATTTATTTGCTTATTCCAGCACCAAATTAAAGCAGGAAATGAAGTGAAGCACATCATGACACCTGAGGCACTACTACAGCACACATGAATTAATAATATCCTGAATTTTCCAAAATAAACTGGGTGATTGCCAAACACTTACCAAATTTCAAGTGTCAGACAATGTTCATAGCACAGATGAGTTCAGGAACAGATAAATCTTTCTTCTGGTGGAATTATCTTTATTTTCCCATTTTGTTTTAGCCACATGGAAATTATTCTCACTTTTGAATTTCAATGTGTTGGAAGATCTTCTTTGCCATGACGTGTTTCAAACACTTTTTACTCTTCTGAAGGAGTATCTAGAGTTCTCCGTGGATAAATCAGCCATTTCCCAACAATTTTTCTCTGGACTCTTTTATATTTTGTCATGTCAAACTTTGTGGTTATAGCAGTGCAGGAGTTATTTACGGCTTCCCTGAACGCCCTCCATTTCCTAGAAGACAATGCCTGTCACCTGCAGCAAGCAGAGAAATTTATGGAGCACATCCCAAGCTCCACTTGTGATGATGTCACTCTCTCTAAATGGAATGACTCCTCCACTTATTGTCAATATTTCAAATGGGAAGCACCAAGCTCAACCTTAAATGGATTCCACTTGGATTCCTTTCTCATCGATCACATAGATAAGCTCCGTCATTTTGTTGTCCCACAGTCTCAGTCTTCTGGAATAAAGAAATGGGATTTCTTCCAGCTCCGTTCTGCATGTGTCAGTCTGAGCTCAGCCAAGAAATTCTTCCTTTGTACCCCTCCATTGCACCCCAAATCCCAGCACAGATCCAGGATGTGAGCCCAGACCTCACAGGGACCCCACCACATGTTTTAGCCTGGAGAAAAGGAGGGTCAGGGGGAACCTTCTGGCTCTGCACAATCCCTGACAGGAGGGGACAGGCTCTGCTCCCAGGGAACAGGGGACAGGACAAGGGGAAACGGCTTAAGTTGTGCCAAGGGAAGTTTAGATTGGCTATTAGGAAAACAATTGTCATGGAAAGGGTCATAAAACATTAAAACAGACCGGGCAGTGTTGCAGTCACTGTCCTTGGAAGTGATCAAAAGACATGTGGATGTGGCACTTGAGGACATGGTTTAATTGCCAACATTGGGGTGGTGCTGCAGTGATGGCTGGACTTGATTATCCTAAAGGTCTTTTCCAACCTTAACAATTCTGAGTCTGTCTCTTGCCTGCTCGTTTTCAGCAGGTTGAATTGTATCTGGTAACTAAAGACGCTGCTTTTACACCACCCTCGTTTTTGATTTTATCATGGAATCCCAGAGTGGTTTGTGTTGGAAAGGACCTTGAAGCCCATCCACTTCCATCTCTGCCATGGGCAGGGACACCTTCAACTATCCCACGCTGCTCCAAGCCCTGTCCAATCTTGCCTTGGACACTTCCAGGGATCCAGGGGCAGCCACAGCTCCTCTGGGCACCCTGTGCCAGGGCCTCCCCACCCTCACAGGGAAGAATATGTAACCTGCTGGTCTCTGAAGGAGATGGGAAATTCTTGGGCAATGAAAGGAAATACAACTGAAAAATGTTTTTTTTAGCAGGAATATACAGATTTGCCCTTACATCCACTGAAAAACACAGCTATTACTTACCCAGGATAACATTTAGAGACCCCAAACTGAGACACAGAGCTGGGTTTAGCAGCACAGTTTCTACGCTTACTGATTTCACACCAAAATGAGGAAAATCCATTAGCAGCTGGAAATCCTCCTGACCCGGGGATTTCACCTACAATTAGAGAAAGCCGACAACTGTGTTAACCATCTGCTATTTCTTTTCTGAGGACGATCAAACGCTCGAGAGAAAAATGCTCCTTTTGTAAAGTGTTGTCGGGGGAACAAGTGCATGACGTGGGTCCATATTTATCTAGGAAAGCAAATAAACCGCTCGTCTTGCAAAGGGAATTAGCTGGAAACTCCCAAGGACAGAAATCATGTGTGGAGTCAGCTGCAAGCCTCGTTTTGGGGCGTTCGTGGCCTCAGTGTGTTGCTGTTGTGTTTTTCTTCAGCGCACACCTGACGGGACCAACGTCATTCAAGTGCTCTGCAGTTGCTCCTTCTCCAGCCAGGCCCACACGTCAGGACGTGCACCTCGAAGTCTTGAAATCCTCAGTGGCTTCTCGTGTTTTTTAATTTTTGCTTTCTGCTCTTATCTTGGGGCAACTTCCTTCAGTAATGTATTTTTCTGAACAAAATTCACGCAGCATCCCATGGCTGCCAGCGCTTAACCACTTTGCTGTGAGAAAACTGGTGAACACTTGCTGGATGGAAAAGGGGAGCATATGTTTGGGTTTTTTTAACCCAAACACCAGATTTTTCATAAATTCTTTCTTTTTTTTATACATACATTTATTTTTTTTTTAAATTGAAGATATTTATTTGTTCTCCTCTCCTCCCCACTGCCCTCACCTGCCTGACACTCCAGGCAACCCCAGCTCCCAACAATGCAGTTGTGCAGCTTTTGTGTTGTCAGCCTGCTGTGGATCAAGTCCCTGTGTTGGTGTCTGAGGTCACTCTTGTTTATTTTTTCCATTAAATGAGGCCTTTGGACTGGGGTTTCTTCCACTTTTGATCTCTTTTGTGAAGACACAGAGCATCTCCCCTGGGTCAGGGATGGAGGGTGCTTGTTCCGCCCTCACATTTGGAAAAATACTGATTTCCTGCTAATGTGAGCTTTTAATGATTTGCCTGGAAAGCCTGCAGGCATCACAAGCTTCCATACACAACCCCAAGCCAGGAGCTCTCGCCGTGCAGGCTGGTGCCATCTCCAGCCATCAGGAACTGCTTGAACAGTCTGTCTCTCTCGACCACTGCTCCAACTCAGGCTGCCTTCATCACATCTCCTCAAGGAAGGACCTTACAACCCCAACACGTCCCACTGTGGGCAACAGGAGAGCGGGTGGGGTGCTGGACTGGGGGAAGCGATGGGCAGGTGGCCAAGGGACACCCCATGGTACCCCAGCTGTGTCCACACCACGTGGAGGTGAGTCTGGGTGTGTGTCTGGCCAAGCCAGAGGAGCACAGATGAAACCTCTTTCCAATACATAATAAAAGGAGAGTGAAGCCAGCTGGAATATCCTGTACATTAAGTGTGATGACTAACTGTAGCAGATGTTGGTGCATTTGTTAAAGTTTCCACCAGAGAAGGAGGGACTGGAATATGAGCATTTGAAAATCAAAGGTAGCCCATGAGAGAGGAGAAACAGGAGATGAAAGGGGAATGGAACTGAAGGGAGGGGCAGGAAGATGATGGAGAAATTGTGGTGTGGGGTGAGGGGCCAGGGGGAACGTGTGGGGCTGGGGCTGTGTGTAGGGCTCCTTCCCCAGGAGGGAAGGGCTGAGGAGCCTCCTGCAGCAGGAGGATAAATGGCTGCATTCCCAAGGGTGGAAGAGATGGAAAATCAGACACATGGCTCTGGGCAGACACGGGAAGCAGTGCTGGGGAGCTGTGCAGGCATCGCCCACCCTGTGCCACCCCCAGGGGAAACTCTGAGGTCCCTTGTCACACCTGGAGCCGAGTTGTGCTGCACCAAGATGCCGCAAACCAAGAACCTCCCTGGCAAGGAATCTCCTTTGCCTGCTCTGGAATTTCAGGTCTTCCCCCTTAACAGGGATATTAATCTTGGTGGAGTTACACTATTCCCAATCATGAGCCCCAAAGTAACATCCTATTTACAAAAGAAAGGATAAAGTCATTTAGTTCATTTTATCACTATGTAGAGGTCATTAATGTCCCTCCTTGTCAGTACAGTTTTCTGAGGAGAATCCATCCAGGAATTCGGATCCAACTTCTTAAAACATGAATTTTCCCGACTGTTCTCTCTTTCTGACAAAAACAGAAAAGTAGATTATAGATTGCTCAAAAAAAAGCAAAACCTGTTTCAAAAAATACTAAAAGACATATTTTTTGTGTCTCAAAAGAGACCTAGACAATGTTGTTTTATCCGTTTTATTTTCCCAACTCTGTCACAGATTCAATATTCTGCTTTAGAAAAAAAATTTGTCTTACAGAAAACTCAGTTTCCAGTGAGCAAAATTAACCATGCAAAGAAAATCATAGTTTTATGGAGAGGTTTGCAAACTCGTTATTTCTTCAGATTCTGTTAGTAATTTTTTAAAATGCTGTAAGTTTTTTTTAAAACTGCTAAAAATCATAACCAGTTCTTGACTTCCCCCTTCCCTTTCACCAGTCAAATACTTTGCAAGCATAGGTGTGTTCGACAATATTTCAGCAAAATTCAAAGGGAAACCTTATCCCCTGAGGAAAGGCTAATGCAAATGGAGCAGGAAGCACCCCAAAAATAATTTATTAATACGGCTGCACACCTATCCAAACTGATCTTTCCCCCTTTCATGTTAAAATAATTTCAACATGATGTATCGACTGATGTATGAAGCAATTTCCCTCAATAATTAGTAATTGCCTGTTGCGGGTCTGATGTAACAGTTTGTCAGGTTTATTCAGCCAAGTGTTCCCCTCCACACAGGGCAGCACAACCCGGAGTTTAAATTTCTTATACACAAAATTATAAATGGCAACGAGTAGAGAATGCATGTAACTGATCTATGTGTTCCTGAAAAAAAAAAAGAGACCTTCTGGTTATTCCACAAAAATATAGATTTGTCTGTGTTACATGACACTGCCGGTGCTTATATGTGAGTAGTTTCAGCAAGACCAAAAAACCCCAAATCTCTCAATTTAATTCTTTTTATCTTTCTTTTAGAAACTAACCAGATCCAGTAGTTTCAGTTCTTATGTCACAGTTACCAAAGTTAAAAGGAGAGGTGAGTGTTTAGCTCTGGTTAAGACAAGTTCTTCTCTTAGCCCGGTGCACTGCACTAACAAAATAATTTTCACTTGGAATATAATGCAGGAGTGCCTTAGCCTTCCCTTGGCAAATGAGATGAACATCAGGGGAATAAAAAATAAAAAAAACCAGCACCAAGGTTCTGCTTGGAAAAATGGAATTTCTGGAAGAAAGATTAAAATAAATGAAATATCACTGGCTTGGCGAGCAGCAACTGGGGGAGAATGAAACAAATATTGGAATGACATAAATCCTGAGGAATTACAGTGTTATGAGGAAAGGCTGAAAGTGAAGAAGGTAAAATTTTGGCTGTCTAGCCACAGAAGTTTCCTGGTGCAGATATCCATTAGTGAAGTGGTCTTACGAGGAAATGGTGAAGGATATATAACGTATGACATTTATAACCAGACTAAACAAAAACTGCACAGTCCTTCCTTCACAGACAAGTGGCCCACAAATCCACCTCTACATCCCATGGATCCCATGTGCTGCATGAGCAGCCACATTCCACAGGAAGCACAACATGGAGTGGGGACTTTTTATTTTGAACCACAGCCCATCCAAACTTGGGCTTTAAATGATGCTGGACTCTGATTAGAGTGGTTTGAGCTTGAACTTCAGAAAGAAGCAGTCCTGAAGCTAAATATCCCCTGGCTCAACTCCCTGATACCAAGCCAGGGTTTGAGAAGAGGTCAATAATAGAGCAAGGGTGATTCCACCACTTCTTGGTACTTCTCGCACCAAAGATCTTTGATGATGTGTTGGGATGGCCTTGGGCTTGCGCTGTGCTGGAAAACCCTGTAAGCTTTGGGATTTAGGAAAGTCTTCCTCTGTCTCTGGCAAAGATTTAGGTTCTGCTACATTTAGGGTCTCATTAGACCCCAGCACTGCCAGAGCTGAGCGTGCTCCAAGAACACAGCTCTTGGGTAATCTTCCTTTCCCCACTCTCTGGTGGGGTCAGGAGGTCACTGATGTGACTCCATTTGCTCTGTGAGGGTCAAGGTGGGACCCTTCTCCGGCAGCAGGAAGTTAGAAATCTGCTTAATTCAAATTCATCCTTGTTTCTTCCACTGTCCAAGGCCTGGAGAAGGTTTTATCCAAGGAGACCAATGGAACTGTGATGTCTTCCTCATTGAACACTGAAGAGATCAGCTGGGAGAGATTCCTGCAGGGATAACCCAGCTCTCAGTCCCACATCCCTGGTGCTGGTGGTCTTCTACAAGTCTGCTCCTTGTTAAACATCCTGGAACAGCTTTTATTGTACCTCAAGGCCCAAAATTTCTTTTTGTCCAGAATTTGGAAGTAATTCTCCTTACTTTATCCTGCTTCTTGGAGGTTTTCTTTACTTTAGAAACCAGAGACACACTTGCAGAGCAGGATGAAGCTCTTGGGAGCTATTTTTCTCTTCAATTTTTCTGGCCTGTATGAAGCAAACTTGGCAAAAATTGAAGGGCAACGTGCATGGTGTGGCCATTTGGGAGAGGGAGGCAAGTATGCAACCAGCTGGAATGGCTCATCTGGGACTATCTGGATGCCAGGACAGTGTCATCTTGTGGTCACTGTGCAAGGCCAGTGACTGGGACTGAGGTGGGAAGGATGGAATTATAAAATTGTTAAGGTTGGAAAAGACCTCTGAGATTGAGTCCATCGAATCCAGAGCTGCCAAACCCACCACTATGCAGGCAAAGCTTCATCATCAACAGCAGCTTCATTTCCTTTCTCCTTTGTCAATGACTTTTCCATGAGGGAGAAAAATCCTGTCACTCTGATAACCAAACCAGATAAGCACCCAGCAGTACAGCAAGCTGACCCTCACAGATTGTTCATGGCTAAAGTGAGATTTCAGCTTCCAAAATCATCCCTGGACACGAAGCAGAGGAGAATCCAGCTGCCTGTGGCACTGCCAGTTCAGTGTGCAGCAAGGGAAGCCTCACACATCTCCCACACATGTCTCCTGAAAGCGAGGGGAGACAATGGGGCCCAGCTATTGTCTTGCAGTTGCTCGGGATTTTTTTTTTTTTCCCAGCCAGAAAAGAACTGCATTTTGTATGGTGACTCCTCTGCATCCCAAGGGGCAGCAGTGGGAGAAATGTTCTCATTCTTGGAATACTATTGTACTGAGGTTCCCTCTGCAGCCTGTGCTCATAAGCTGGTGGGACATCTCTCCATGACGCTGGCAGTTCCACCTCCTCCAAGAATGGATGGGAAAAGATCTGTGCTGTTCCTCTCCGCAGGAGTATTGTTAAATAAGAGTTAAATACAGAGCCAGGCTTACTGGCCTTTGGAGGAAATCCTGACAGAGCTTTCAGGCATCAGATGTGTTTCACATTCCCTCTATGCCACAGGATCCTCAAACAGCATCTCCTAAAGCTGATGGGGACAGCAGAGAGGCATGGTTTGGTTGAGTCCAGTTTCCATGTTCAGGAAAGCTTCTCATGGACTGAATTTTAGAAATCCAATGTGTTTATGTAGAGAAAAAGTGTGTGCATTAATGTAGGAGGTATCTCAAATAAAATGCCAGAATTCTGTTATTGGTCAGCCACACAAGCTGGAACTGCTGAGTTTGTCTTGCCTCTTGTTCCTACTACAAAATGTCCCTTTTTGGGATCTCTTGCCACCACTTTAGCAGAGGTCACCAGCATTGTGGCTGGTGGCACAAAACACAACCCCTCACCTAAGCTGGTCACCTCTCCAAAAGCCACTCTCCTGGAGACCCCACATGTGATCACTGAATTCATTATCCGGGATGGAAAGTCCTAGGAAGAAAACCATAATGCCCCTGTGGACACTGCCCAGGAGAGATTTAGTCTGGGGCTGTGGTGTCCTCATAAACATGAAAAACAGATTGTCCTAAAATTTATGGTTTTCTGGCAATTTGATCTGGCCTCTCTGAGCCGAGTGACCACCAGCCTGAAGGTGAATACTGGGATAAGAGTAATTCTGGTCCCAGGCAGAAGCCCCTGCTGTCAGGATCTCCAGGGTATTTGTTTAATGGGTGACCATTTTGTTCCTTAAAGGTTTCCTTCAGTGTGACAGAGAATTGCCAAGAATTAATGCCAGTGTTTGTCAGAGATGACTCAAGGCCAACTGTCACCGTCTCGGTTTGGGATGATGGCAGGATCCCAAAAGTCTGTCCTGCTCATCTGGGAAGTCCAAGGCAAAATGGTCAAATCATAGAATCACAGAATGTTTGGATTGGAAGCTACCTTAGAGCTCATCTTGTTCCAAATCCCTGCCATGGGCAGGGTCACCTTCCACTATCCCAGATTGCTCCAAGCCCTGTCCAACCTTTCCTTGGACACTTCCAGGGATGGGGCAACAACAAATTCTCCAGGATCACCTTCCTAACACCAAATCTTTTCTTCCTATCGACAAATTATCCCTTAGCTGGTGCCACTTTCAACCCCACTGCAGGGAGAGGGCAGCATCCTGTGGCCTGGCATTCCCTGGAGTGTAGAGGGACAGGGAATTAGCTGTTGGCATGGTTAGAGAAACAAACCCTTTCCTTAGGCATCTGAATTGCTGACATTCCTGTCAAATGCTAAGTGGGGACCTTTTCAAGAGTGGCAGCTGGGTCAAGATGTGCAGCCTTAATGAGTTCATGCAATTTGGTCCTCAACAAGGAAATGATTTCTCTTTGGGGAGGTCTCTGGTGTGAGGAATGCTTTGGGTTGTTCCTCCAGAAAGGGGAGGATGGATCCAGCTGGGTGGGATGAGCATGGGAAGAGTGTGAGGCAGCTGAAAACCAACCCCCTTACAACCACAGTGTGTCACCTTCCCAAAGGAGATGGCTGGGCATGGGGGAAAGAACAAGGACACTGATGGCAAACACCTGATCCTCAGGCAGTGGATGGAAGGTGTTTGGTGAAAAGGGAAATAAAACAGGTTGGGGAGGCAGTTCCCAAGAGGACTTCTGCAGTTGTAGCTAAAAAGCAAGGTTGAGACTTGGCCCCCTGTGTTATGGCAGGGTGGCCCTGGGGCACAGACGCCTCACAGATGACACACAGGCCAGGTGAGAGCTCCTGATGATTTCCAGCTCTGTTTCACCAGCCAAAACATTTGCTTTGGGCTTTTTCCTCTTTTTGTTTCTTTCTGTCTTGACGAAATTAATACCTACTAAGAGCAGAACACTTTCCTTTCCTGATAATCCTTCTTCTTGTAGTAATAGATTCAGCAAGGACTAGAGAGACAGGGGGAGCAGCTCCCAGCTGACTCTCAGGGACAGAAAAGGTGATGGCAGCTCAGGTGCTGGTGGCAGAGAGGTCTTGGATGCAGAAATGGGTGTCCTGACAAACAAGATAAACTCATTGCACTGAGTCTCAATAGCTGCAGCATGAATAGAAGGAGAAACATACCAAATCCCTTTGTTATCCTTGTTTTCTTCCAGGAAATACAGGAGAACAGCTCTGATGTTTGCAAAGCTTGAGCTGACTTGGGCATCAATTGAGAGGCAGGATAAGGGTGAGGAGGTTTGGGGCTTTTCCACCATTATCTGGACTGGGACCTGGAAGAGTAGAGCTTAACAGGAGAGTTTTAAAAGGCTCTAAACCCCGGGATTTATCCTGGAACAGCAATAAAACCCACTGGAGTCTATGTTATAGAGGCAGCTAATACACACCTCGGGTGGTGAGACGCAGTCAGGCCATTGCTGTGTGGATTAATGTCCCCATAAAACACGTCCCGTGGTGTGACATTGTTGTGAGGAGAATGGAGCAATAACTCTGCCCCAGCCCCAGCTCCGTGCCGGCACATGGATCCCCACCATGGGGCTGGAGGCTCTCAGGGCTAACACAAAACATTTGTTAGGAAGCTGCCCCTGTCCTCCCATCGGAACAGCCCAGCCCAGGGCCCCTTCCCTGCCGGCTGCTCTTCCATCCATTCCCGCTGCACCACCGGCATCGCTGGCTCTCGGGTCCCCATCTGGGGCTGCCTGCGTGGCCAGCTCCAGGCAATCCTTCAGCAGTCGGGTATGTCCCTGGACAAGCCCAGGCCATGGCAAACAACAGGTTTGGCAGGGCTGAGGGTGTAAATAAAAGAGCCTGACTCAGCCAGGGCTGCTGAGCGGCCGCCACCGAGAGCCTTGAAAACTGGAAAGTATTATTTCATTTATTAATAGGCATTTCTGTTACACTCCCCACCAGAGTGTGCGTGTCCCTGATGACAGAAGTGCTTACTGGTGCTAATGAGGCAGAACGGAGAGGAAAAAATGGCCCTGTGGGTCGGGGACTGGCTGGGGAGCCGGGAGATGTGAGCTCAGCTCCTGGCGCTGCCGCCGCCTCCGCCGGTGACCTTCCCCGGCTGCCTGAGCCGCTGCCTCCAGCCCTCCCTGCCAGCTGGGGATGGGGATGCTCTGCCTTTACCTGGGGGCTTCAGGCTCTGGAATTAACGAGGATTAATCCACGAGCTTGTGGATTTGCCCACAGGTTGTGCTCTCTTTCCCCCCTCGCTTCTCTTGTAAGTATTTCTGGGGCCAAAGTCTCCTCCGTCTTCCTCCTTGGGCTTTGCACCTCCTGGAGCTTTGCACCACGGCAAAAAGGGGGTTTTCTGTAAAGGTGAGAATGCAAAATGCACAGGGGACACACAGAAATGGGAGTTGGAAAAGACAGACACTGTCCCTCAGCCATGCACCCTTTGGATGCTCCCAGCTAACACAGGTGGATGGCTCAGCCCTCCCAGGTGGATCCCAGGGATTTGCCTTTCCTTCCCGGGTACTGTTTGATAGATCAGACACCAAAATATCCCCTAGAAATACCCATCACCACTAAAGGGCTCCAGAGCTGAACTGTGCCCAAGATGTGTCCAGAGCATGCCAAGGAACACTGACTCCTGCACCTGGAAAGCTGGGAGGGAGTAATTGTTTTCTGGATGGGATCACAGATGCCTCTGGGGGATTTGTGGGTGCTATTTCAAGGCCTGATCCCAATGCAAATTTTAGAATCGACAGAGAGCCCATTAGGATGGGATGAGATACTCCATGTTGTTTGGAAAAGCAGTGGGCTGGGCTGGGTTTGTCCTACAATCCCTGCTCAGTCAGGTGTAGGGATTTCCTTGGAGAGGGATGCTCCAGGACACCCACTCCCATCCTCCCCAGGGCTACAGAAACTCCTTCCTCTCCATCCCTCTGCAGCAGAGCTTCCCTTGGTGGGTGCCAAGTTGGGTTGGGACAGAAAACCTGGTGCGAGGTGGGACTTTTACCCTGTGGACAAAATCCTTGTGCAGTGCTCTGGGGAAGGCTGCAAGGGATGTGTGAAGGGCCTTAAAGAACCACGGTGCAGTTCCTTTGTTGCTGACCCACCTTGGCGAGCTCCAGAACCACACAAGAAGATGTGAAGGTTTATCCCAAAACCACTGGAGGTATCCAGAGGCCAGGCTGGCACAGGCAGGCATGAGACTCTTGTATTACATGCTGGGAAAGGCAAATAATGAGCAGACTGCAGTGAATTTCCACATCTTTAATTTTCTCCCCTTCCTCAGAGTGGCAATGTCTGCTCAGCACATCTTGTGAGCAGAAAGCGGCTGAAGTAGAGCAAAAATAAACTGGAGAGCTGAAACAGGAGAAGAGAGCACAGCTACAGCACAGCTTTGTGTAAAACCTCATTCCTTACTGGTAGTAAATAAAAATAGTTTTGGGTTTTTTTGGGGTTTTTTTTTGTTTTTTTTCTCAGTGACTCACAGCGCAGACATTGCATGGAAAGGGCACTAGAATCAACAGCCAGGGGAAAAAAAATAGAGAAATGGAAAAATGATCATCACAGTGCATTTTTCCCATTCCCCTTTCATCTCTTACACCTGTGTTTGACTCCAGCCAACCTTACATAAATCCTTTAAACATCTGTTTAAGTCACTTATGAAATAAGCTGGAATGGCCTCAGCCAGGCTCACAGCTCGTTCTGCTGGATATCTGAGTGTTTAATCCCAAACAGGGCCGTGGGCTTTGCCAAGCCAGGCGGGCAGCAGGCTCTTCCCATCAAACCCTGCTCATTCAGAGTGCTCCACACTGTTTGTGCCAGGACTTGTGCAGGCCCTGCCTTATGAAAGCCCCTATTTATAGCTGTGAACTCCAGACAGAGGCTGCCGGAGTTTGCCGGAGTGTGGCACCTGACCTCTGACAAATCACACAGGCTCAACGCACCCATCGGGGCATGGGAGCCATGGGGAGGCCAAACGAGAGTCTGGGATAATCTTGGGAAGGTGAAATCCTGCCTGAGGGGTAGAGCATCAGTGTCAGTGGTGACATCCTCTGAGGGGCAGGGGGTGGGATGGATGTGGCCCCACGGGAGGTCAGGGCACGGGGTCGTGACTGTGGTGGGGGCTTTGTGCTGACACAAGGCAGGGTTGTGCTGTTGCTCTTCCCCTTCTGTGTTTCAGGGGTGATTATTTCCTGGAATCACAGAATCACTAAGGTTGGAAAAGGCCTCCAAGGTCACAGAGTAGAACTTGTGGACAATCTCCACCTTGTCACCCAGCACAAGGCACTGGGTGCCATGTTCATTCATTCCTTGGACACCTCCAGGGGTGACTCCTACACCTCTCTGGACAGCCCATTCCAGTGTTTGACCACCCTTTCATGGAAAAAATTCTTCCTGATGTCTATCCTGATGCCCCCAGCACAACTTGAGGCTGTTTCTCCTTGTCCTGTCCCTCTTCCCTGGGAGCACAGCCTGATCCCCCCAGTTGTCCCCTCCCATCAGGGACTTGTGCAGAGCCACAGGGTCCCCCCTGAGCCTCCTTTTCTCCAGGCTCAGCCCCTTTCCCAGCTCTCTCAGCTACTCCTGGTGCTCCAGACCCTTCTCGAGCTCCATTCCCTTCTCTGGACACGCTCCAGCTACTCAAAAAAACATTTTATGATTCTCTAATTTCTTTCTTGTAGTGAGGACCCCAGAATTGACCCCATTATTCAAGGCTCCTCATCAGTGCCCAGAATAGGGGGACAGTCAGTGCCCTGATTCTGCTTCCACACTATTCCTGATCCAGGCCAGAGGTGATTCAGACCATTTGTGTGACCATATCTGAAAATCTCTTTGCACCCACCAGTTCTGCTGCCTGGAGAAGCTCACTGCAGATTCTTGGCACTTCACTGAATGATTCTCCACAGTGGAAGACAAGGAGAAAGAGTCTCAATTTGTATTTTGGGCCTTGACTGACCTTTTGGACTCCTTGAGTTGAGAGAACTTCTGTTCTGGTGTGGAGCTTGATCTGGAACTGGTCTGGCTCCCTGCCAGTGTCTGAGAGTGTCCCAGCTTGTCTGGGGACTGATTTTATATTAAAATACACTGAAACCTGCTGCTGAGCAAGGTTGGCCCCTGGCTGGTGTGTGCTCCCTGCTGGAGTCAGCGGGACCTCAGGCAGCGTGGGGTGAGAGGCTCCTGGCCTTGCCACCCACTCTGGGACCTCAGGCAGTGCCTCCTCAGTCCTCCTCAGACCTCAGTCTGCTCCTCTAAATGCCCCTGCACTGCCTGGGCCTTGTGCAGAGCTGGTCCTGCTGCTTTGCACAAGCACAGGCCCCCAAAAAGCTGAGCCCCCCCTTCAGCTGAGCAAGGAGAATGAAGACCAGCAGCTGCCAAGGTGAGATCTCTGGCTCGTCTTGATTTACTGGTGAGTTTAGAAGGAACTGCAAGAGCTTTCTTTCAGGGACAAAATATATTTTTCCCTTGACACAAGTCAGGAATCGCTGAAGGGATTTGTTGAAACACATCTGATAAAAGTCTTCCTTGGGCTGTGATCAAGGCAGGTCAAGCTCTGAGCTGGCTTTATCTCGGCTCATGAATTTGAGCTGTCTGCTTGCCTCTGGATTGGTTTCTGCTTCTGCACAAGTACCTGCTGCTCTCCAGTATTTATTGGTTGTTTGTCATGTGGGTTTTGCTGACCCCTTTGCTTTACTGTGTATTCACACCAGCGACACTTCAAAAGCTGAGGGTGTTTCTCTTCCCTGAGCCAAGATGATTTCCTGACCCACAATCCCAACAGGAGTACCTCACACACCTTACCTGTTGGAAAACAGCTCCTTAAAATGGTAGGATTCTTATTCTAGAAATCAGAAATCAGGCAAAATTCAAATTGCTTGCCTGATGCCAGGAAGAGAAAGTTCCAGAAAAGCTGCCAACCAGCTGAGGGTCCAGTTGGGATCTCCAGCCAACAAGGAGAGCTGCAACATGAGCCACTGATGGAAGATGCATCGAATGGGTTGGGTTGGAAGAGATCTTAAAGCTCATCTCATTCCACCCCCTGCCATGGGCAGGGACACCTTCCACTATCCCAGGCTGCTTCAAACCCATCCAGCCTGGCCTTGGACACTCCCAGGGATCCAGGGGCAGCCACAGCTTCTCTGGGCAACCTGTCCCAGGGCCTCAGAGGTAAGAATTCCTTCCCAATATCCCATCTAACCCTGCCCTCTGGCAGTTTGAAGTCATTACCCCTCATTTTAAATGACTCCACTCAGGTCTCCTGTGCTCCCAGACAAGTGGGAGGGCTGGGATGTACCAACAATTGATAAATTTGCCAGACTTTTACCAGCAAGATGTTTCTCTTTGCTGGCATGTGAAGCTCACCTTCCCTGGATGGGCAGAGTTGTGAAGGAATCTGACTGTGATGAAAACACACAAAGCCTCAGCATCCTGATTCCTTGCACAAAAAAAAAGGAAAAAAGAAAAAAAAAGGCATTTTGGCCCCAAACTAGCCCAAATTACTTGAATTTGAAGTGCCTACAGTTGTGTTGTGGGTGGGGATTAGCTTTGATATTAGGAAAATATGAAATATTTGGAAAAGGCTCTTCCCCAGATGATGGTTGGAACAAGCTCCCCAGGGAAGCGGACACAGCTCAGGACAGAGCTCAAGGAGCATTGGGACATTCAGGCACCTGCACAACATTAAATGGGACATGGAATGGCAAAACCCTGCCAGGCAGAGCAGAGTTATTCCTCAAGAGTTTTGTCAAATTTTCCATGCGACCACCACGATGGCAAATTCCAGCAGGAGATGTGACACCGCAGGTGAAATGCACAGTCTGGTGTGGCTGCTCCTGCAGGAGTGTGTGGAGATGCCTGGATCATCAGGAAGAGTTGCAAAATTGGATAAGAAGCTGCAGAAAAATATAAAAATCTGTACAAAAATCAGAATTCCTTTTTTTTTTTTTTGAGACATCAGTAAATAGACTCCAGGGGAGAACAATGTCACTGTGGAACAACATCTGTTCCAGCTTTGCTGAGAACTCCCTGGTCTCCTTGTTTTACCAAGCATCTGTTCCCAGCCACTTATCCATACTGTGCCTCGAAGAAGGATGTTGCATTCCTGGGGGATGAGATCACTCCAGGATTGGTCCAAGGGAAAGGACTTTGTAGATGAAGGATGCAGAATTTCAGAGATGTTTTGCTCTCAAGTCCTGGAGTAACTCAAGGTGAAGCACCACATCCTTCAGAACCTTAGTAGAGCAGAAACAGACTTCTTTGTCTTCTCTAAGTTTTTGAGGTTTTGGGGGTTTTTTGCTGCACTTTGCACATTGAAAAGCTGGATTATAGCTGGGAACACACTAAATAAAAGACTAAAATAAGAAACTCACGAGGGAAAGAAAGGGGAATTTAGCAAACACGACTTTGGGCCCTTAGAGATACAAACTGGACTGAAGATTTTCAAATTGGCATCGCTGTCAAAAGCAATATGAACAGCATTGCAATACAAAGCAATAAAAACAGTAGCAAAAGCTCCTATTGGTAATGATTTTTTTAATTGTTGAATTAGAAAAAAACTCAAGGGGCTGCTGGAATGTGCCATAAAATTAGACAGGACAGAAACCTGCAGTGCCACCAAGTGTAAACTGGTGCACTGAACAGGTCACTTTAACATGTCTGTGCTGGTTGGATGCATGAAAAAAAAAGAAACCAAAACTCTGGACAACAAATAATGGGCAAAAGCTTGGTGTAGAACCACAGTCACTGCCAAAACATCCCATCTCTATGGGATGACACCACAGGTAAGGCAGTCACCAACTGTCTGGGGGTGCAGGAGAGGGCTGGAGCATTTTGTGACAGCTTCTCAGGGATGTGCACTTCAGGAACAGGGAGACAGACCCGTATGCTGGCTCAGCTGGGCCCCAGACAAGGCAGCCCTCTGGAAAAACTCTGAATGAACATCCAGGGCCTTGCTTTAGGAATATGCTTCTCCTCACAGCCCATCCATATCACAAAGTGATTTTTCAGCCCATCTGTTTAGGGATTAGGCATTGCTGCTGATACAAAGGGCTCTGCCAAAACCATGGACCGAGTGCCTCGGTGTGGGCAGACCTTTTCTGAATTCCACCACAATTTCCTTCTGTCCTAAAGCTCCCTTGATTGAATTACTTGGTGGCTCCAGTCCTGCAGCTCAGGAAGGTGCAGACTGCACTGCAGTGTCACCAGATGTGACTTTCCAAGGTGTGACAGAGCTGGGCAGACTGTGGGGACACAAAAAACATTCCTCTCCCTGTGTGCTCAGGTGCCTGCCCATGATCTTGGCAGAGGTGGTGAGAGAATGATGTCCCTGAGACATCAGCTGTGTCCTGCTGCAGGAGAAGGGACCACAGGGCTCTCTGGTTTTCAGGGAGCAAAGGGAATGAAGAATCCCCTGAGGGGAGAACCCAACAGATTGCCCAGAGACATTCCCTAAACAGGCTCAGCTGACAATGAGCATGGCCTGTCCCTGTCAGGAAAGCTTTTCCAGGGTTGGGAGGATGCCTGTTTAGGGCAAACAGTTCATAACAAAGTGTCAGTAGCTCACATCCACGGATCCTGGGGTTTGCAGCATGAAGAGCACTTCATTCCCTCCATGCTGATCTTTTCCATCTGCTCTTTACTGCCTGCAAGGCATTCCCATGTGGAAAGCAGCTCGAGCCTGCCGTTTCCAAGCCTCTTCCAAAAATTATGTCAAGCACGAGCATTTTATCATTAAGGGCACTAATACTTTGCACATACACAAAATTTGTCTTCTGGTTATCCCCAGCTTGTATTCCAATGCATTTTGTAGGCACTTAGCCAGACATTTTACCTTCAGTCAGATATATGACCTGCTGTTTTGGAGAGGCTGGTCCAAAGCCTATTAGACCAGGGCAAAGCTCTGTGCTGGTTTAGCAGAATTTGGATCGGTCCCTAAAGGCATCACAGATGATCTGAATTATCAGAAGCGATCCCAGGCAGTTGCAAGTAGGTAGAGATCAGCTTGCCAAGGTATCTGAAGAAGCTGGATGGGGTTGTTTTCAAATCATCTGATGAGAATTAGCTCAACTTAATCAAATCACAAGGCAGTTGGAAATTGAGTCTAGACTAGATGGAATAGGGTTATGGGCTAGATGGAAAGCTAAATACATTAGAAGAAAAACAAGCAAACGCGAACAAACACAAAATAAGATTCATTTGCTGGAAAATGCAACTAAACAAATTTCTTACCAGACACCAGGTGTGTATTTTTTCCATTTGACTCAAGTGACATATTTTCAGTTAAGCAGAGTTTTTATTTGACAATGAATGTCTTTTCAAAGGAGCTCCTTTACACATTCATTCCATCCCAACTGGCTTTACAATCTCTGCTTTGCACAATGGCACTTAGTTGATCATGATTATTTCTTTGTAGGTTAAAAAGTTCAACTTACAAAAAATCTGAAGACCTTGAGTGTGAAACAGGCAAAAGTTCTATTTTTAGAATACCAAAGCTTTCCTGGTGGCGGCCAAGTGCAGAACCTTGACATGGCACAAGTTGAGCCAGTCACTTTGAAAGATGAAACCACTGATGGGTCTCACTCCAGTTACAGCTCATAAGAACCCTCCTCCAATTAATATTTCTCCTAGAAATTTAGCCCATTTGAAGGGCAGGTTATTGCCTAGATAAGTTCATCACATCCAAATCATTCCACCTCAGTGTAATTTCCTTTTAATCCAAAGGACTGTGATTACTGCCGTGTCTTTCATCCTGCCTGCTCCAATTTTGCTCCCTGTGTCACCAGATATCTGTTGGAAAAGGGTGGCTTGCCATGCATTCCTGCCCTTTTTATAGGGAATTCGAAAGAATTACAGCAAGGTCATCTCTACCCTGAAGCAATATTTAAAAAGGGATCAGGTTTTAATTCCTTCATTTTCCCACCTTCCTCGACCCTGAACGCCAGACCCAAATTTCCTGTGTAATTTGTGGCCCACTGATTTATTCCGCACAGCTACATCTCTGCTACACCAGTTAAATCAGCTCACCTCTTGCCAAGTTAAACACGAGAGTTTTCCCATGTTTGGTGGTGAACTCCTGGAATTAGCACAGAGCCATGTGGCATTTGATGGCTGGTGGATGCTTTGCTCCTTGTCCCACTCTGGTGAAGCCCTACTTGGAGAGGTGCCTCTCTCTTCTTATTCTTTATTGCTCTGGCCACCGTTCAATACTTCCCCACAAATCCTTCTCATCTACATCCTCCCAAACCTTACAGCCACCTACAGTGCTTGTGGTGTGAAATAAATCCTCAGATGTTTTCCCAGGCAACCGGTGGTTTCTGTACTTCGGCTGCATTCCCTCCAAAGGGAGGCTGAGGTGACCAAGGCAGGGAAATGACAGGGAGCAGCACTTCAGGAGCAATCCTTTGGGTCATGCCATCAAATATCCTGCCTCTGGAAGTGACCAAAGCCTCTACAGGCCTGGGGAAGAGAATGAGATTTGTACAACCTCCCCTAAGAATCACAGAATACTAAGGGTTGGAAGGGAACCTAAAGGTCATCCCTCCTTGCCATGGGCAGGGACACCTCTCTCTAGACCAGGCTGAACTTACTCAGCTCCCAAATATTTGCAGATCAGGGAGTTTCTGAGCCAGACATGGCTGCCTGGAGTTCCCTTTGGAGGGTTTCTGCTCGTGTGATCCTTCAGCACCCCATCTGCAACCTGGTTTCGGGACAGGAGTCCCTCTCTCCAGGCTGGCGATGGTGAGAGGTGAAAAAGCCCTTCACCGGTGCACTCTTCATTTACAGATTGGCCAAAATTCGTGCCCTCTCCATCAATCCTCCTTTCCACAGCAAATTCCCGAGTGTCTAATAAAGTTAAATCACATCCATTCTTCACCACCAGGCATCGACACGCATTGGCAGCCCCCCCACCCTGCATTTCAGAGGAAGCTGCTATAAATGGACTTCCTTCCTTCCTTCCTTCCTTCCTTCCTTCCTTCCTTCCTTCCTTCCTTCCTTCCTTCCTTCCTTCCTTCCTTCTCCCTGCTCTTCCCTCCTCAGCTCTTCCCCATCCCTTGCAGTAACCAGCCCTACAGCCCCACCCCTGCGGGCTTTTTTTTGCAGGAAATCCGAGCTCCCTGCTCCCCGTGCAAGGCCCGAGGTTCTTCTCTCTCTCTCCCCTGCCTTTTGACCATCTGTGTGCATCCAGCAGCAGAAAGTGCCACGCACTCACTCGCTCTCCCACCAACTCACCCTCAGCCCCTACCATCTGGAGATGATCTGTTTGTCTATTTAGACTCCAAGCTCTCCAGGGCAGGAACTGTCTCTAATTGCATGTTTGTACCGTACCTACAGCTGTGTTGGACTGAATACACCCACTGTCATCTTCTCTTGGAAACTCAGTTCCTCCCGGGAGTGTCCAGCACTGAAAAGTAAGACCACTTGGAAATCCAACTTGCTGGAGGCACATGCCAGAGTTCCTTGGTTGCACTTATATTAGACCACAGAAAAAAATCCTTCCAGTGGCTGCAATAATCATCCAGCCCAATTTTTACTGCCAAGCTGACAAAAAGGACTTAAAAGCAGTGAAAATGTTGCTTAGCATGGTGGAGCTCGCATCTGGCTGAAGCTCCAAATGTGCCTAAAAAATACTGTATTTCACCAGGGAAATGCCTGAGGAGTCCAGATTTGCCTGTGCCTTGTTTGGTGACCTCTGGCCAAAGCCACTGGGGAGCCAGGTGGAGAGAACAGGAGCCTCCCAGCCAGATTTTGCAGCCTGAATTTATTTCATCCTCACCCCAGCGCAGCAGGATGACCTCATGTGTACATACCTGCTGCTCACTGCCTCTCTGCTTAGGAGGATGAAGACCTAAAGGACCTTTGTTAGTAAAAAGTACAAAAATTAATTGTTTTTCTCCCCTTGCTATTTAACAGCTTTAATTAAAAACCTTCTGTAACTGAGTTTAGGCCTCTGAGCTCCAGTCTTTTCATAGCACCCCTTATAACACATTTTTCAAGCTCTGCATTTTCACTGAAACGGGGCAGGTGGTAGAAAACAGAGGTGTTATCACAAAAAAATAGGTTCAGAACAAAGAAAAGAAAAAAAGCTTAATAAAGTTTCCAGTCTGATCCAAGAGCAAGAATGAATGTATCACCACAGCAGGCCTCCTGCAGATGGTGAAAAGTATCTCACTTCGATAATACAATAAAATTTAAAAGTGCATCTATATATTTTCCCATTTGGTTAACTCCGGAACACCATTTCTGCTTGTTTTGGCTGCTTTTTATTCCTGCCTTTGAGTGTAAAGAAACGGTAAGGAAGTTTATGAATGAGGTCCTGCTCACATTCCAGACTCTGCTATGTACATGGGCTGTTTTCTGCCAGGATCCTGGGATGAGGTCATTCCAAAACCACCTAGTTTGCCCAGTGTGCTCACTCAAAAAAGATTCAGATGGACAGATTTGCACTTTCTGCAATGCAAACACACATACAGTAGTTTTCCTGCACGCCAGCATCCACCAAACTCCTGGAATAAACGAAAAAAACCACCAAAAAAACAAAAAGAAGAAAGGAAAAAAACCCCCCTCACAACAGTCATTTTTCTACTAGGAAAGGCTGTTTATAAAATCAGTTTGATCAGCTCAGGAATGAGCTGAGATAATGTTTATCCACACAAACACCGAAGATCATGCAACTATCTTGACATGCCAAGCTAAGATAACTACTCAGCTGAAAAAAAGAGAGGTTAGAACAACAGGAAATTACTCATTTACTACCAGTTGCTCAGGTATTTTAAAGAGCTCCCAGAACATTTGCTTTTGTGTACCTAAGAGGAAAAAAAAAAAAAAAAGCCGCTGATGGTGGGGGAAGCCCAGATGGGTAACATAAAAGTGACTTTCCTTGCTGAAAGAGCAAAGGCAGGAGAAGGGGGTTGTGACAAGAGGATATAAAATACCCTGCAATTCATCAGCAAGGAGAATCAAACTCTGCCGGAGCGATCGGCATTCCTGGGGATTATGGAAAGGATTACGGTGAGTTGTTAGCAGGGAGGGCGAGGGAGCCACTGAAAGATGGGCTTTCCTACTGCCCTGAAATAAATGGGACAATTAAGGCTTTGGGAAAGTTAATGAGGATTTTTTTGTTGTTGTTTTTTTTTTTTTCCTCCAATTTTCAGAGCAGCTGGCCAGCCCGTGTGGAGGAAAAGCCATTTATTGAGGAGGAAAGAAAAACAGGTAGTGAAAATAAAAATGTTTGCGTTCCCTAAAAATATACTTCAAGCCTTCCGAGGGGGAAATCAATTATCCACAAGTCCATCCTGCTGTCGGGGAGAAAAATCTAAGGCATTTTCCAGCTCGGCTGCCCTGGGTTAGCTGATCTCTCTGTCAGATGGGTCTCATCACCGCGGCATTTGGTGCCTCCAAGTCTTTCATGTGTTTAATCTCACAACCCACCTGTGAGAAAGAGGAATTACAGTGAAGGAGCTGAGGAAAGGGCCCAGACTTTTAAAGGGATTTAAGCTGCCCAATTACCTGGCTCAGGGTTAGGCTGGAAATCCCCAGGAGAGAAGGATGTTGCACCTGGGTCTGCCAAGCCCCGGGTCAGCGCAGTTCTCAGTAGCGATGCCCACTTGGACCTGGGACAAGGGAGAGCTCAGTGCCCCCGTGAATGGGCCATTGTTTCTCCCTTGATTATTGTCGAGAAATATTTCGAGCCCGAAAGGAAAGAAATAAATAATCAGAGCCTGAGTTCAGAGCATGAAGAGCAGTTCTTTCTCCCGAGGCCGAGCAGGGTGTCACAGCATTGGTGCTTGCGTTTATTCTCAGGGAAAGGATTTACAATTAACCTCCAAGTGCCAGGAAGAAGTAGAGCTCCTCTCCTGGGTCATGATTTTGCTGCCTCCTCATGCCCCAACACTGCTCACTACTCACCCACCTCGGTGGAATCCTGCTAAGAGGGTCAGCATAGAACACGCACAAAAAACCCATATTCATCTTTCTCCATCAGTGAATCTCTGTTTGGCACAATAAAAAAAAAGCCACCACGATCAGTTCTGGCTTCAGCAGAGGAATTTCAGCTGTGTGACAGCCCAGGGTCACACCGTGTGCTGGCCCCTGGCAGGGGGTAGGACAGGTGGACAACCTCTGTGGTCCCTCCTTTTGTAGCGTGATTATGGTGAAAGATGCAAGCACAAAAGGACAGATGACAAATAACAGAGATGACAAACAGCAGAGAGCTGTTGGCATCTTATGTGCCCTTGCCTGAGTGTGAAGATGTATGTTTGATTATAATTGTTATAAATCACCATTCGTTCATCTCAGTCTCAACAGACTTTCTTCTCTGCCATGTCTTAACTCAGGAAACACATTTCATCCTTCAGAAGTTCTGAGGCAAAAATCACAGCACTCTCTAGATCCTGTTTTATAAGTCAGTTTTCCCTGTGAAGGGCTGCCATGGGTGGTGCATTTTGACTTTTTGCCACGGCTTTGCTATCAGCTTCCGGCGAGCCATAAACCCCCTCCGAATTCCCCCCAACCTGCAAATCTGCCTGACACAGAGCAGTCAGTGCCTTATAAATCCACACTGGTACTGAGGCAGCTCCCTGCCCATGCCCTGTTTCTTATTAAAGAGATATCCATCGGCCGCTCACACATGCTGTGTTCCACTGCCAGGTATCCAGGCAACCTATTCAAAACTTGCCCCAGTCAATGGAAAGAGTCTGCTGTCCCTGCACCACCACGGGCTTTAAAATGAGGTTGAACTCTTCGTTAGGAACCAGCAGGATTCTCCATGCTACGCCAGCTCCTTGCAGGTGCATGGAGCAGAGACTGAAGAGGAAAAGCATCGAGAAAGGATGGAATGAGGGGGAGTGGTTTTAAACTGAAAGAGGGGAGAGTCAGAGAGGTAGAAGGAAGAAAATTTTTGCAACAGGGGTGATGAGGCGCTGGCACAGAAGAGTGGTGGATGCCCCATCGCTGGAAAATAAACATTCAACATCAGCCTGGATGGGGCTCTGAGGAACTTGGCCTAGTGGAAGAAGTCCCTGCTCACTGTGGATGAGAAGGCCTTTAAAGGCCCCTCCCAACCCATTCTGTGATCCTACAGCTTGAAAATTCCAGCAGGCTGGGGCAGTCGGTCCACCTGGGTGCACGTGGCTGCTGTTCCCTGTGGGATGGCTCCCACTTTGCCCATGGTGAGCAGATTTGATCCTCAGCAGGGCCGGGCACTGCCGGGCGCGGCCTCCGCCGGCTCCCTGGGCCGGGCCAGGCCAAGAGGTGGAGTTTGAGACAATCGGCACCCGCCTGCCAGCTGAAGTACAAAGCCTAATTGAAGAAAGCTGTTCTTTCATCCCCACAAAGCATAAACAGGCAGCGTTATGGTGACAAACTTTCCAGCAGCTCTGTAGCTGCCGCTCCGAGCGCTCGCCTACATGGATGCTGAAAGCATAAAAAAAAAGGAAAGGCGACGGCCTCGTTTTTTGCAAATCTCCTCTGGCTGGGTCCAGAATGGGGTTGGGAGCTCACGCCCAAAATCTACACATCTGCGATGGTCCTGAATCATGTACCAGATAATTCCTGCTCGGGAACTGTGGAAAAATTGCTCTTTTACAAAAGCTCTTTATTTCCCACCCTTATTAGATAAAGTTTTGGGTTTGGTTTGGTTTTTTTTGGTTTTTTTTTTTCAAAATTTCTGCTGCTTCCTCCTCTTTCCTGATGGCCCCATGGACACTGCGCCTTGGCCACAGCAATTCTGTGTCACAGAATGTCCCCTCAACAGGAGGGATTTCCCCAAACACCACCCCGAGCTCTCCGAGGGTGCCATTTCCCCATGAAATGGACCTGATCCCACAAGGATCCGCTTTGACACTGGGATGCAGGAACCACGCTGAGGGACTTTGTGTGACGATCCAAGACTCTATTTTTGGGTTTGGTGAGTGCTGGGAGGAGTGGCAGGAGGTTAGGCTTTTCCCATCACCTTCCTGCCGGAGATACGCCCGGCCCCGACACTCTGAGCTGTTGGCTGCTCATCACAAGGCCCCCTGTCAAAACCAGGATGGCTGATGAGCTACGAACAAGCTCACAGTTAGATAATAGATGAAAGAGCCTCAAGATAAATTAGGTGCCTCCAGAAAACCTGGCCAAATGTGTTTAAAACAGGAGATCCAACACCATCAATTCTCATCAAGCAGCTTTAAAAAAAAGGCAACCCGGCACTTGACTTATGCTTGGAAAACGTTATCTTCCCTTTTAACAGGGGTTTTATAGTGTATTTTGAGAAGATGACAAACAATAGGGTTATTTTGAAGTCATGCCAAACACTACATTCGCTGGAGGAGAAGAACAATGTTACCTCCTATCTGTCAACTGACCCTGCAGCCATTAAGCCATTTCACCAACAAACAATATTAATGAAAAAAAGGGAAAGTGCTGTTCTTAACTTCCTTACAACCAGAGCTCGGGAGATGTCTTTGAATGAGATAGTTGTTCCTTTCAGGAAAGATCATTTTGTCAGAAGTGAAACTTTCTAGAAGAGAGCTGGAAGAGGGACTTTAAACAAGGGCCTGGAGTGACAGGAGAAGAAGGGAATGGATTCCCACTGCCAGAGGGCAGGGATGGATGGGATATTGGGAAGGAATTCTTCCCTGTGAGGGTGGTGAGGACCTGGCACAAGGTGCCCAGAGAAGCTGTGGCTTCCTCACCTCTGGAATATTCCAGGCTAGATTGGATGGAGCTTGGAGAAACCTGGGATAGTAGAAGGTGTCCCTGCCTACAGCAGGGACTCAAATAAGGTGATCTTTAATGTCTCTTCCAACCCAAACCATCCTATTAAAGTGTTGGTTTCATTGCTTCTCAAGTAAAAGAAATAAATCCAAAAGAAGTGTTCCTATAATTCCCATGGGCTGTGCTACAAAGATCAAGGCTTCATTTGGGTTTTTTCCCCCCATTTTATGTTTCTATGCTACATAAAATTGAAATGAAAGGGATGAACCCTGAGCCACCATTTAACGTCTGGGGAGCTGGGATAATTTAAAGCTTTTGGAGCAGGGACCGTATTTTTGCTTTATGTTAGTTCAGACCCTCTGATTTTCTACTGTCACACAAATAAATTTATAGCAAATAATAATAATAATAAATACATAACATGCTTTTCACCAGTAGCAATCTTTCTCAAATTATCCCCAGTCACGAGCAGAGAAAAAAAAAATGTAAGGAGGACAGAAACAGCTATTTTACTTGAACAATTGGCAAAATGAGCACCTGCTCACAAAGAATCCAGCCAGCAGGACTAAAAACGCTCTATCAACCCATTCAGAATATATCAACAAATTCATCTGAATATTTTCAAGGAGCAAATTCCTTGTGTTCTCTCAATAATTGGAATGAGCTTAGTTCTCACGTGACCCCTCTGGGCGTACTTGGGCTGCCCTCACCAAAAAATGGCAAAGAGTGAGGTCCCAAAGTCAAAGGAGCTGCTGGCACTGGAGGCACCTGAGGCAGAGGAATTAGGAGCTGGCAACAACCACCACTCCCTAACAGCGACCAAACCGCGCTTTTAATGCAAATTTGGGTGATAATGCCGCTGTTTTCTTTATTGGCGCTTGTCATCTTGGGTGCTCGGACCGCAAACCCGAACGGATGGTGATGATGGGGGGAAAAAAACCCCAGTTTCTCCTGGTCGTGATCCGCTGTTTTCTCCACTCCCAGCCCTGTTAACCTGCAGGCAGGTGCAGGGCTCTGCCGGGGAGAGCTCGGAGCCTTTGCAACCCGATCCTGCCGCGGGCAGGAGCCGCTTTCATCTGCTGCGTGTTCGGGCAGGTCCGTGTCCCGCGGCCGGCACAAAGAAATCCACCCCTAAGAAAATAATTGGATGTTAATTTCCTCCAGCTTTGCCTTCATTAAGCACAATCGGAGAAAATAGCACCGCGCCAGGGGGAGAGCGGGTTGTCTTTTAAAGGTGTGCGCTTTGCTTTGCTCGGGTACCTGCGGGGGCTGGCTTTGCAGCAACCCATGGGAGCAAAGCTGCGGTGAAAAGAGCCCCAAATTCCTTGGAAAACCTGAGTGGGAGGCATTACAACCCCCCGGGGAGGTGTCCTCAGCCCCAAGGATACCATCCGAGCTGAGGTCGTGCTGTCCCCACCCTCATCTGGCACGAACCCCCAGGGATGGCAGCTCCCGTGCTGCTCCTGCTCGGGCTGGGAAGGGATTACTTAATTAACAATGCAGGAGTGCCAGGTGAAAGTTTATCTATCCAGAGAGAACGTGCCCCGGTTCCTCGGCGTTGCACACATGTGGTATCGTTTTTCCATTATTTGGAACATACAGGACTAAATTAATAACAGTTCCTACAAGGCCCTGGGGCTCTCCGTGGAAGAATTTTGATCTCCTTAGGAAAGGCTCACCGTTTCTCATAGGAGAGATGCACTTGACTCCTGACCTCTTTTCAAAGGCACCTGTGTGAGCTTTTAAAATCCACTACCACCAATTATCCACTTTTAACCTGAAGTGTTTAAACCTCGGACCACATTAACTGAGCTTAGCACATAGCCATGTCATTGCAGACTTCCTGACGTGAGGAGATGCCTTGACGCGGCTGAAAGAGAGTTTAGGGATGAGGCATGAGATTATCAGCTTCTCCTCCTGACAGCTTCAAACAAAGGAGCCTTTTAGCCACCTGGTTTGTGTCTCCCACACCTGCATTAAGATTGGGAGACAAACCTTTGTACTGCTGCCTTGATCCTATTATTTGCATGTACCTGTCCACAGTCACCCTGCATCACTTAATAGCCTTCAGAGAGACCAAAGGGAAGAAGATGCACATCTACTATTTCTCTTTCAGGTTTAATACCTTTTCTTTCCCTTTTTTTTTTTTTCTCTCTCCAAGGCTGCAAGACTTTTAGGACACTACGGCATTTATTTAAACTCTAAGGAGATTTATTTGGCATGGGGGATGGAGGGGGGGAAGCTGTGAGAAGGCTGAGGATGTGGAAGAGGGATGAAAAGGGAGAGGAGGCCATTTTAAGGGTTTCTGGCTGGGCTGCAGAGAGCAAAGCCCAGTTCCTGCTCCCAGCACCAGGCAGCCGTTTGGCTTTGGGAGTCCTCTGCTCCCTCCTTTGGTTTGTCACTGAGGCCACCTCTGTCCCTTTGTCCCTCTGAAATCACCTGCAGCTCTCCCTGCTGCTGCCTCCAAGTGCAGACAGTGAGGGATGCTGGCATTCCAGTGCTTCACCTGCACCCCAGGCACCTGCTCCTCTTCTCAGCCCCTCATTCCTCTCCCCAAAATGGCCCTGCTTCCTTACACCTATGGGCTCAAGTGTCCCAAGAAATCAGCTCCAAGGCCAGACTCAGCCTGGATGCAGAGTTCAGGATGTGCTCTGCTTCCATTTTCCTCTGCCTTTTGGTGAAATCAGCTTTGTAGTCTCTGTTCCAGAGCTGAAGGCATGTCTAGATTTTAAATTAAATTCATATTCTCTTTCCCATGAAGGCCAGAACGTTATTAACCTCCTGGATCCAGCCCTGGCTGACAAGGTGTCCATGCAAGGAGAGGTTTCATCCATAGCCTGTGCATATACATTGCTGCATTTCAGCCTCAGCCAGCTCCTTGACTCATCCATGTGACTCAGGAAGGTAGAAATATTAGAGTTGCATTCATATTCCAGGCCTGGTTTAAATCACCAGCATTGTGGANAAAAAAAAAAAAAAAAAACCACCAAAAAACCAAAACAAAAATCAACAAAAAAAGGGAGGGAAGAAAAGAGTTTTCTGGTTCTAGTTTTTCACATTTTCTTTTCCCCTCTGAAAAGTGAAACCCTCCAGCTGCCCAGCATTGCACAATGGCCCAAATGCTGCGAGTTCCAGCCCTAATCCCAGCCTGCTCCGCACGCCAGGCCCAGCAGGGCTCGGCAAAGTGCCCCATTGCCACCCTGCCTCCCAAACCCGTCCCTCCCACAAGTGTCCCTTCCCCCTGGGGTCACAGCGAGGGGCTTGTCCCCATCACCAGGCTGTGCATTTGACCTCTGACCTCGTCCAGCAGCTGCGGGAAAGGCAGGAGGACAAAGAGCAGGGTCAGCTCTCTTGGCCATCCTGTGATTTGTGCTGCCACAGGAAGCAAAGGGAGGGCAAATCTCCAGATTTTGGCCATGTGTTGGGCATGTTTTCCATTATGGTCACAGGAGTGCTGCCAGTGTTCCACCAGCATGCCAGGTGGGAGGAAACCAAGCCCAAATGTCTTCCCCAGCTACTAGATGATGGATAAACTCCTTGTTCTCCTTCTGTCTCTGCAGAGGTGGCACTGCCAGGGATGTTCTGATCCTTTGCAGGATCTGTCCAATCCTAGGTGCAGGTTCCAGGCATCCAAGGAAAGGCCCTGAGATCCAGGTCTGATTTTGGCATTGTTGTTGTTGTTGTTATTATTATTATTATTATTATGATTACTATTGTTATTATCATTATCATCATCATCATCACTGTATCAGTGGCCCAGCCCAAGATCTCTGCCAGCATTGCCTACACTGACATAGAGAAAAATTTTATCAGGGCTCTGGGTCTCTCCAGGAGGGATTGATAGGAAAAGAAGGCATCATTCATTATGCCCATGTGCCAGGTGATGGACTCGATGAATCAGCCAAAACCCACTCCAATGAGGGGCCTGATCCTCAGCAAATAATCCTGCACCAAGTGCCATCCCCAAGTGAAGAGCAAAGATTCGGCCAAAAGTCAATAACACCAGAGGGAAAGGATGGTCTGTGATTAAAGAGATGTGCTGAGCCTTCCAAGCGGGATGGATTTAGTTCCTCTTTTTGGCTTAATGTTCCCACGATCCTGACATCGAACAAATCACTTCATCTTTTGCCACCTCAGTGTCCCATCAGTTAAAGCGTATTTTTAGTATTTTTCTTTTTTCTTTTGCCCTTTCTCTTTTCTGTGCTGATGTCCTCAGGGCAAGGTTGTGTCTTGCAAAGTCCATCAGAAGAGGGCTCTGACCTGAGTTCTTGCTGCTGAAACACAAATTTTATCTTGATCATAATACCTGCCATGTTTATGACACTGCTTGAGAAATCCCCGTTGCTATCCGTGGAAAATTTTGATTTGAATGAAAATGTTGAGTGGTTTGTTTGCAAAAGGAGAACCCCGAGCATGGTTTCCATTTTTCCCAGAAAAAAAAAATCTCTGAAGAAAGTTTACAAACCCCAGAAATTCTTGTGAAATCAAAAAGGCATTCATTAATCAGCATTGCAGAGTCAAACAAAAGACAATATCGTCTGTCCCACGGGCGGATTTCCTTCCTCTCTGCAAGGAGCTGGAAACCCTCCTCTGCCGCCCAGCCTTGGTCAGGGCTCTCATTCCAGAGGAATCTTCTGTGCCTGTGTGTCAAGGAAAAATCTGTTTCCAATAGGCGTGGAAGGTCTGTGCATCGTGCTCCTGTTTCACACAGAGCACTCCCAGCCCTGCACTGGCAGAGCCTCACAGGGTGTCTCCCACTCTTCCACCACCTCCAGAGCTGTGCCAGCTCTGGAATGCCCAGTGTGCCCGACCCCAGCCTGTGGAATGGATTTGTCCCTCTCGACCCAGCCAGCCCTTCCTGCAGCTCCCCCTCTCCTCCCAGGAGCTGCTGGGGGTGGAGAGGGACAAATCAAGTGGTTTTCACCTTGCTTTGTCTCGTTTGAGAAACTGAAGTTTCCCCACCAGCTCAGCCGGCAGGTCCTTGGGAAGGGCAGTCTTCTCTTCCTGCCTTTCTAAATCTGAAATTCCAAAGAACACTCCAGTGTGCAAATGAATAACTCGGAACTTGCAGGTGGCAAAACAGTTCAGGGAGCATCAGCCAGTCTGTCTTAAATTCAGCTACAGGACAGGATTGCTCCTTTCTCCAAGCAGAGGAGGTGGGTTTGTGCAGAAAACATGTCCACAGGTTTCTCCCCACCACAGACTAGGCTTGGTCTTACCTGCAAACCCTGTTGCCCCCGAGGCAAGGAGCATAGCAAGGATTTGTGCTGGAGATGGTTCTGCTGTCCCCATGAGGCAGAACTTCAGAAGTGATGGGGGACATCCAGAGTGCTTTCTCCTCCAGCTTTGTGCCCCATTTCCCCCAGATGTGCTGCTCACACCATCACCTTGTCCCCATCCCACTCCTGGAGGGGTGTCCACCAGGCAGGGCCCCGTTTGCAAGGATTCGGGAGCTTTTTCATCACCCAGTGTCGTAAAGCTCCTCAAGTCTGGGCAAGAATTTGTTCCATGTCTCCATCCTCAGGAAGCCAGAGCATCACCAGAGGAGGTCAGGGCAGATTCCCAAAACTGTGACCCATCCTCTCAGCAATGTGAGCGTAATTCAGAGCGTGCCGCGGGCTCACCGGCCGCTCCGGGGGTTGCTGCCATGACTCCATGAAGTGCTGCCCTCCCCCAGGAAGAGCAATCCAAAGAGGAGGAGCCCAGTGGTGCTTCTGCTGCCCTCAGACAGCGGGGGGCTCGTGGTTGTGCAATGTTTACATGAGCACAGAGCTCACCATGGCTACGCAGACCTCAGGAACAGCAGCTCCAGGCTCAGAGGAGGCTCAGAGGAGAACAGCCCGATTCCCCTGGAGCCAGAGGAGCCTGTGCTGGCCTGGAAAAGGAGCTGAGTGCTTCAGGGAGAGCTGGAGAAGTGTCACACACCTTTACTTTGGTGTTCTCCGTCTCAGAGCTACAACTTCCAAAGGGGTTGTTTGTACAACTGGAGTTTCTGCAATGGCCTCACCCTTTCCCCAGATCCCTCCCTCTCATCCCAGCTGTATTCTGGGAGGATGCTGGGGTGTGCATGTTCTCTGAGCTCTCTGCTTCCCAGCAGCGCCAGCAGCCAGCAGAGGAGGAGGGACGGGACCTGCTGGTGTGGCCACCTGCAAATGGCAGGTGCCAAAGGTTCAAACACTCTGCACAGCCCTGCAAAGGGACACTCCAATCACACAGGGTGTGCATCATGGATGATTTCTGTTGGAAGGGGCCTTAAAGACCATCTCATTCCAGCCCCCTGCCACGGGCAGGGAAACCTTCCACTATCCCAGGCTGCTCCAAGCCCTGTCCAGCCTGGCCTTGGATACTTCCAGGGATAAGGCAACCACAGCTTCTCTGGGAAACTTGTGCCAGTGTGGGTTCAGGGTTTTATGGGACAACCTTATGGGGTCCACGGTGAGCTCCAGAGTCCAGCTTGCTCTTGGCACAGTCACGTCTCTTTTCCCTATTTCAGCAAAACACAGATTCATTAATATATTTCCCCCACCTGCCTATTGAGCTTCCTTTTCTCCCTGCCCAGCCTCTGAGTTCCCCTCTTTGCAGTCAGCCTTGCCCAGTTTCTCTTACCAAGGTGGCACAGCAGTGATCTAGGAATGCTTTAGGATGCATCCAACCACCCTGCTTACAGTCCACAGGTGACAATCCTTGAGACAGATCAGGTGGACTCCCAGCTGAGGAATGGAAAAGGAGGGTAGATCCAGGCTTTGCAAAGGATGAGCCAGAGCTGAAGCATTTGTGGTGCAGTGGGAGCCTGGAGACACGTGGTTCCTTGTAGGATGGAGGCCTAAACAGCAATTTCTTAGGTCTATTCTTGAATTTTCCATGCATTCCTTGATCCCATCCTTATGGCCTGCCACCACATCTCCACCATTACAATGTGTTAATCCCATTGGGAGTGTGGAGATGTGGCTCAGTGTGGATATGGTGACATGAAGAAGGTTATAGGCTCGTGATGTAAGTGCTTCACAGGCCCAGTAAATGAGGGCAGATTTCCTGGTTGTCCAGGCAGCCCAAGCTCCACGTCCAGCCATGCTTGGGCAGCTTCTGAGCTGACAGTCTGTGCTGGTACCCACAAGCTTTGGCATTCCAGCCAGGAAAAGGACAGAGCTGGATCCAAACTCTGCAGCCAGAGCATCACTGGTGTTCGTGCAGACAAACTCCTGAGTGATTTTGAGATTATGGAGATCTGGAGATTATGGGCTTGACTTGATGTAGAACAACTTCTGATGGCAAACACGGGAGTGGGGTGTGTTGGCCAGTTGGAAGTTGTTTGCTTTGGTTTGTTTGCTGTTGGTTTTTTTGTGAAGATTTTTCTTGAGGCGTTTAGTGCCGGTACCTTTTTGAGCATCAAATTTGGATGAAGAAATGTCCTGGTGAACAAACCCCAAGTCTCTGCCAAACCACATCTTCTGGGAAGGGAGGGGGTTGGCCCCTCAGACAATCCCTGGGGAGTGTTATGGGGACAAATTGTACATGCTGGCATCCAGAGCCCCTTTTCTCTAGTTTCCCTAAACTCCAAATCTCACAGAACCTTCCTCTGTGTCATGGGGCCTCTTTTTTAATAGTGTTATAGGGAGAGGATTTGAAAGCTGATAGGACTTTTCAGGGTCTCCCAACCCCTCAGACCTCAAGGCACAGTGGTCTTCCTGATGGGCCACGACTGGACTTTTCAGGATGTTTAACTCTGGTGCACGACAGCCCAGGCTCTGGTGGTGATGGGGACGTGTGGCCATTTCCCTTCTTCCATGTGGCATGGTTTGGGGAGGAAAAAAAAGGCACCACGAAGGATTTGGAGAAGTTTTCAATGACTGAAGACCACACAGGTGAAGGGTAAATGACAGAGATGGAGTTGAAAGAAAATAGAAGTTTTGTCTACGTGGCTCTTCCGTGGGGCAGGGCATCACCCAGAGCAGCTGTTCCTGAGACAGCATTGGAAATTTTGCTGGCTGAGGCAGCTAAAGTCAGGAAAAAGACTCCTTGGGATGACTGTTCGAAGCCTCTGGGCTTTTTTCACACTTTAAATGCCCAAACTAGGTTGACAAAAACCCACACAGAGCCATGGAGAGCCCTGAGTACCATTCCATGCTGGTTATGCTGGTCACACTCTTCACTTGGCACTCGGGGCACAAAAACAAGGAAAGAAAACACATTAAAAAAAAAAAAAAAGAAGAAGAAGAAGAAGAAGAAGAAGAAGAAAAAAGTGCCATGGGGACCATGCACCACCCACATGGAGAGCTCCAGATGTTCCCAGCACCAGCCCAGAAGCCACCAGCCCATTAGACACTCATTAACAAGTGTAGACGTTGGCAGCAGCAAATTTGGGGGCCCTCAGTCTGCGAAAGCGCCTCTCTCCTCCCTCCCCAGCCCTTGCTTTGAAGGTCCCCAACCTCCTGCTGACACACATCTTGAGGAGAAGCCTTTAAGTGAGAGGTTCCTCAGCACCACCCGGTGCACCGAGGGTACAGCCTCTGAGGATGGATGGTATCCAAATGTTTGGCAGAAATTCCAACTTTCCTTACTTTTAGGCGTATCTGTGGCTTTTTGATACTGTAAACAACTGACATAGGCATGGAAGAATAGTGTATCTGAAACAGTTTATACAAAAGAATTCCATCTGTCAGTCTGTTTACAGTTCACATGTGAAAAGGCAAAAAAATCTTTAAAAGGAAAACCCCGAGGGGAAAAACATTTATATATATAAATATGTGTGTATATACCCCATACAAATATATAGGATATGCTACAAATAATTGTTGAAGTGGAACAGTATCAGTGTAGATTTTCTTTTTCTCTTGAATGCAGTAGGTTTTTTTTTTCCTGGTGTAAATTAAATTTTCCCAGTTTGCTTTCTAACTTATTCAAAACAGCACAAAGAAAGCAGACTGGAATTAACAGGGTGGTTTGAATTTTTTTCTTTTCTTTTTTTCCAACAAAACACTTTCCAGTCTTAAAGTTGTCCTAAAGCTTCTTGAAACTGTGCACAAGATCATGGGATTGCAGTAAAGAAGAAATACTGCTATTACACCCTTGAGAATAACCTTGAAACCCGGCTGCTGTGTTATCTGAAAGGGGATTTTAGAAATTGCTGTGAGAGCTTTAACTTCTGCTTGGACAGACACCAAGGAAAGCCAGAAACGATCCAGGTTTCGTGTCTTTTCTCAAGGGAAGGAAAAATCCTGCATAATTATCCACCTCGCTCCTAAAGGCTAAAAGGCAGAATCCTGGAGACAAACATGGCAAAGGCCTGATTTTGTAATATTTGTGCTGAGCTGAACCAAACCTGGGTAATGCACAAGCTCATGAATAGGTGTCACACGGGTTACAGGCACAAGCAACCAGGGCTGGTTTTAGCTCTGTTTTCCCCCTCTCTGGATCCAATCCTATGGGTGCAAACTGCACTAAAATAATTTGGTGCTAATGAGAGGTGAGGGATTTGTCCCTGTTGAGAGGATCCCTGTACAGAATCCCCTGAATTGGAAGGGACCCACAGGGATCATTACCCACTGCTGGTGGCAGACACGTGCTGAGGACCAGGGCTCTGGATACATCACCAGGGAGGATGTTTCAGAGACCAAACATGGGTTTTCCACCTCTGGAGCGTGAATTTTCCATGGACATGTATGACAGATCCTTTGACATCACACTCAGGGAAGCTGGGAAGGCTGTGGGACAAGGGTGTTCTCACAGGGACACCCCCAAGGGCAGGACCAGCCCCATTCCATGAGCACTGTGTTGATCCAAAATCCAGCAGAAGTCCCACCCCAGGCTCCCCTTGCCCTCCTGGCCTTGGTTGCTGCAGATCCCAGGCCCTGCTCTAATGGCCAGGGCTGTGTTTTGCTGTTTGTTTTTCGGAGCCCCACAGCTGAAGTGAGATGGGTAACAACACAAATATTTACATGTGGCAACCGTTTGTTTTAATTGCATGGGATGAAATCAAGGTTTTTCTGTTGCCCCCGCAGCAAGGGGAGGAAGTGGGGGGTGTTTTTATGGGCATTCCAGAGCCCAGCCAGCCTTGGGAGGTGAAGGAACAACGTTGCCCACCAGCTTGACCAAACATGTGCTCCTCATATTCCTCCACCATGAAACAGCTCTTTTTTATTGTGTCTTGGCAGGGCTGTGAGCCTGCAGTCCTGGTACCGAAATTCCACAGGGCCAAATTCTGCCTGTTGTGTCTCCCAGGGAGCAGGAACAAGTGTGGAGCAGGAACACACCTGTGCCCACCCTCCTGCAGATGTTACAAGCTCTGAGAGACCTTCTCTGCGCTCCATCTCACACAGAGGGCAGGCCCAGAGAGCAGATGAAATAATAAATACAACGAGGTTTCTAATGGGAGGTTGTTGCCAGTGTGTCAAAGCGTTATGGGGCAGTTGGGGCTGGTGTTGGCTGTAATTTTTCCCAAGAGATTTGCCCAAGCTGAAAACCCAGAGCAGGAAAAGGTCACCTTGTTGGAATGTTGTGTTTGCCAAATCACTTCCTATCTCCTCACCCAAGCTGTGTGTGATCAAAACTGTTCAGTTGCTAAGAGACAACGAAAAATTGAAGGAAAGACGCTGATTTTTTTAATATTAGGAAGAAAATTAAAAAAAAATTAAGGAAAAAATCATAATTATGTTCCCACTGTTTGCCAGCCTGTGCCTTATTTTACCTCCGATGAAGAGCTGTGTTGAAATGATACCACAGAATCTTCAAGACCAGGGGTATTTCTTAAAGGAAAAGGTGTATTTCAGAAATATGGATATGTGCATTTTTCTCTTCCTGTTCTGGAAGATTCTGTCACAGTCTCACAGTCCCTGGGGCCAGCACTGCTGTGATGGGGGCAGCCAAAGGCAGGGAATGGAAACTAAACTTTTAAACTGATATTTTAAATTTTTATTAGTTTCACCTAGAGAGGTAAGAAAGTGGCTTTCACCAGAGATACCCTTCCTGAGTAGAGCTACTGAAACAAGTTTGGCTTAATTTTAAGAGAAGCCTAGTCTTGGACTACCCTGTGCTGCCAGATGTGGATCCCAAATAACTTCTCTGCTGAGAAGCAGCTATGCTGCCATCCCCGAGGAGGCCTGGCCTGTGCCACCACCATGTCTGGACATTTGATGGGTCAAATGGGTGCCTTTGTGCACAAAAGAGTCACCAGACTTTCCCGAGGCAACCTGGCTTCATCCAAAGGCCAGCTGGGAGCCGGTCTTGCTACTCATTAGAGAGTGGCAGTTTTATTTGACTTTTTAATTTATTTGGCACTTGAAGGCTCAATTCCCTTTCTTTTTGCCATCCAGCCCCTGCTTGAGGGTGTCTTCTGTGCAGCTATCCCTATTTTTTAATATGGTGTCAGGAGTCGGTCATTTATGGGTCGTTTATTTTTGCTTAAATAGGAGCCCCAAAATTTCTAGGGCTTCGTGGTACCAGTGTTTTAGGAAAAAGGGCCCAAGGAGGTGGTGTGGGGCCTCAGTTAGTACTGCAGGACAAGAGAAAGGGATGCTCCACCCATGGTGTGGACACCCAGACAGATGCCGAGGTCAGCCTGTGAAGTATTTTGGGTGTTTATGGCTCCTGTCTGGGACTAACAGAGAGCTTTGAAACACCATCTGGCATGAGGCAAAGCCAATGGATGAAGGTGGGTTTTTCCCTAGTCAGAATTCCCATTGAAATGGGGGACAAAATCCCCAGAGACAAAAGGAGGCACAGACCCCCTAATCTTGGCCACGCGGGGATGTCACACTGCTGGTGGCTGTCAGATAAAACTGCGGGGCAGGACAAGCAAAGCAAGTAAAGGGAGGTTGTTTCTTTTCCTTGTGAATTAGAAACATACTGTTTAACAGCATGGAGCAGCCTTGATCAAAGGCAGATAACAAGTGTAGGTGAATCCAACTCGCCTTGTTTGCCAGCATCCTGGGATGGAGTCATCCCACAGAGCTGTAGGTATTGGAGTGAGACACAGGAGTCAGGAGTGGGAGATCCCTTCTGAATCAACACTGGCACCTCAGCCAGTGGGTAGTTCAGGTGTGAAACACTCACATGGTTAGAAGGTGAATAATTACCATGATCAGCCTGACTGCGCTGGTGCATCCCCCATCTTCCCATCAATGAAGGCACAAACCACCTGCCCAGGAGAATTAACACCAGTGCTCTCCTCCCAGTTTTCCAGCAGCGACACCATTTCCCTTCCAGGTCTCCCATCCTCCTCGTGGTTGCAGCCAGGTGAGAGCAGCTGAAGAGCCGTAAATTCCCCAATCCCAGCTGGGGGTGACCCTTGGGCGATCCTTGGACAGGGGACAGGTTGTGCATGGAGACATCCCTACAGGGACAGAGAGCACGGAAGGCAAGGACCGGGTGGGAACACCAAGGACACGCAGCGTGGAAGCGGCAGCTCAGCGCCTTCAAATTTCCCTGCACAGCCGACATCCCCTCCCTCTGTGCTGTGGAGGAGCTTTGCCGTGCTGGCTGGGGATGGCGGGACACAGTTGGGATGGCGGGACACACGCACGCCTTGGTGATCTCCACAAACACAGCCGGCCGGGCCATTACATCAGCCCTGGGTGGGGTGGCCCGGCCGGAACGGCCTCCAGACAGTGCAGGATGTGACCCGCTCCGCCAGCCCGGGCTCTGCATCCCGGCATCGCACACACAGACAGCTCCGGCCTCCAATCCCCCTCCCTCCCTCCCTCCTTCCCTCCTTCCCTCCCTCTCTTCTTTTAACCTCTTGTTTCTAAAGTGGTTTCTAAAATAAGCCCGAGTCTCGGCAGCTGCGAAAGGCGTTTGCTGTCAGAATTGGCCCCTGTGCAGACGGACTGGATACTGCAGGCGCTTGTTTTGTGTTTTAAGCCTAAACATTTTTCTCTC
>VZDJ01007753.1:49543276-49593348 GCA_008694505.1 Cyanoderma ruficeps | reverse complement strand
CCCCCCCCCCGGTTTTTGCAGTTCAACTCTTAGTTTTTAATAGTCCTTGTCATGATGGAAAGTGCCAGACTCCAGCTGTTCTTCCCAAACCTCTGGGAGAGGCCTGGTTACGTCTAGTTCTCATAAATCTTGAATCCAGTTCTAGCAAGTCTTTAAGCCTGACCACTAGGCTGCCTGGGCAGTCCGTGATTGAAAACAGGAGCAGAGGAAGAAAAGAGGAAAGTGGGGAAATAGAGAAAAGGCTTCACACTTGTAGACTGTTTCAAGAAAAGCCACCAAAAGGCACAGCATGCAAGTCACACCGAGATGAGAGTCAGGGTGTTCTCTACAGCCACCCTATAAACAACTTGTGGCATCAGAGAAAAGGATGGTGGAGACAGATCGCTTGCAAAAACAAAGGCAGGATTCACCTGGCTTCCACAAAAAAGGGCTGGGAAAATGTTCTTGTGTCAGAAACTTTGAGGACCTGCATAAATGAGATACAGAGATCCTGAAGCTGTCTTGAGGATCTTCAGCTGGGACAAACTGGTCTCGGCTCTGCACATCTGACTTATGTCTGTTGTGGATTTGTTTTTCAGGGTTGAAAAAGAGCAAAAAGAGAAAAAGGAAAGAAAAGGAACGGAAGGGTACACTCTCATTTAGGAAATAAGGTACCTGTTACTGCAAATCTGTCTCCCCCAGTGCTTGGTGAGCAGAGAGAGAGTTTAATCACAGAGCATTGGCATTTTTGAGCTGGGTTATTTCTTTAGCTGTGAAGCCCTAGAAGTCCTGTGGGATCCAGGCACTCACCATGCTCAGTGATGGGCTGGAGTCACCAGCATTGGTGGGGACCTGCAAAAGGCTTCTCTTGAGTTGGAAGAGAGAGTTTATTAAATCTGTGGATGGGATTATGTTTTAAATCCCTTCCTGGTGCTCTGGGAAGTTGCTCCAGGCCTCTGCAGGCTTTGCTACAGATGTGTCAAGAGGCAGGGGACAATAAAGGTGTTGCTATCTGTCCTTTCCTCCCCATGGCATGGAAGAGGAAAAAGGGAACCCTACATATCTTGGGAATAAGAGAAAATAGTGGGCTCCAATGACCACTTAAGTGGTAAAAATATCCAGGACAGGCTACATTGGATTTCATACAGTGGAAAGGATTTAAACCTTGGCCAAATTCATCATCATCATCATCATTAATGGAAACTTTTGCTGTTTGCATCCACATGTGAGACTTTGGAAGCCATCACAGACAGAACCACAAGGAAAGAAAAGGTACAATAAACCGAACATAAACACACAGCCTTCAACCTTCTCTTAGTGGCTAGACAGAGATCCCTTCCAGCAAGGAACAGAGAGATCAGCCAGTAGCATTGAAACAGGCACGTGTTTGGATCATGGAAAAGCAGTACCTTCGGGGAAATGTGGAAGTCAAGTGCCCTGTGATGGATGGGCAGGCAATGGCTTTTTAAGTATCTGCGTTTCAAAGGAGCATAAACACCAGATTCTGCAAGTGCAGCTTAACCTCACCTGACTCCAGGGACACCTTTCCACTGCCTCCAGTGACTGTTGCATGGGGCCTGTCAGAGGCACAAGTTTCCACAGAGAAGCCACACACTTTCAGCAGCTACATGTTTAAATACTCTAGATGAGCCTCCTTGCTGGATTTCCCAACATCTGTGCTTCCTCGCCTTGGAAGCCATCCCCCTCTTGGATCTGGACACTCTGGAGCATGTGGAAATGAGCGGGAGCAGCTAAGGACAAGGTTTGTGCAGTGGAGCAGAGCTCTTCTCAGCGACACAGGGAGAGCACCTGCGGGTGCTCCGCGAGAGCTGCGGCCGAAATACCCTCACTGCTGCCTCTGCATTGATGGAGGCATCCCTCCACATGGCAGGAGGGATGTTGGGAGCCCACAGGATGAGGCAGAATGCTCTTCTTCTCTTGTCCTTTCTGTCTGCAGCCTGTGCCAGGGCTGTCTCACTCCTTGGGGAAGAGCCAGGCTCATGCCAAAGGTGGTTTTGCTGCGTTGCTCATTTCTTACCACAGACACGTTTCCAGTGCTGTTATAAAGCTTATCTCCTCCTGTTATTTCCCAATATCAAATCACAGTGAGAAAACAGATTTCCCTTTGCTGAACACAGGTAGTATTACACTGGGGAGTGTTAATGGCTTAAGCAAAGATTTTTCCACCTACAGGCGAGTGACTGATAGTTTATCCATCTGCTGCATAAAACCAATGCTTAAATCCCAGCTTTAATGGCTCATATCAGCTGTGGTTTCAAAATAACCCTGGATTTTCCCCTGAAGGAAGATGCAAAATAATGAAAATTAGTACTTGGAAGTGAAAGGGATTTTTTTTTTTTGTTCAGTTCAACAAACAACCGGGAGCCCATCACTTTTTCAAGTTAAATTGTCTTGAGTGATTTTGTCGTAGGTCAGAGGGAGGTCAGACAAGTTAGGTTTGGTCTTTTTCCTGCGTTGTCGTCTCTCAGCAGGAGGAGGAAGTTCACCTCAGCAGGTGTCATAAACACCAATTTCCCAAAATTTCATAATCATTTAGATCTAATTACAAGACACACATGGTTTTGGACTTTCCCCAGGAAGACTTTGGGTAGTGTCCGCCACTAAACCAAATAAGAAGGAATTTGCAGTGATTTTGCTGGATTCAATGGGTTTGCATTGTTAATCCAGGAAAATCAGTTTAATTCCAGAAATTTGTTTTAACAGGCTGTATTGCTCCAAGTCAGTTCACTTACTGAAGCATCACAGAGACAGGGAAGGAGATGACTTCTGCACTTTTTTTCAGTGTGTTCATCAGGAAAAGACACACCAATAAACTGGGTTGTGGACAGAGTGGACACTTGTGCTACCTCAATCTCTGCCTCCTATGACAGGAATTCCCCTGCTCAATCACAATTTGACCCAAAGCTAAAAGGCTGAGAGAAAGCCCAGTGGTACCAACTTTGACTTCTCAGTTTGTATTAGGTAGGTAAAGGGTGTCAAGAAGCCAAGAATTCTGTTTTCTCTGGAGGTCACCATAAGTGTCATGAGTGATAGCAGCATTCTCAGCAACAGGTACCTCATGTAGACTCCTCTTGACACTGTTTATGGCCCTCAGGGGTGATTAGGACTGGGTCACTTACTTCAAAATCCCATTTTAGATATTGGCTGGTGGTGTTTGTCTCTCCAGAGACGCAGCTCTGTGCTGGTGCCCTCTGTCCCTCTGTGATGTTTGTCCTCATGGACCTCCATGGTCCCCCTCTGTTCTTCAGCCTGAGGGGACAATTCCCTGCCTGCAACCCTCAGGTGGGTGCTGGTGAGTAAGTGAAGAGCAATTTGCCTTAATGGAGGGGCACAGGACAGGGACACCAGATTTATTTCATCTCTGGGACTATGATTGACTTCATCTCTGGCTGCCCCTTCTGAGGGAGCTAACCCAGCCCAGAGAGGGAGCACTGCTAATGTGGACACTGTAGTTATCCTTATCTCAGCTTTCTGCCTTTGCTGATCATTAAATTATCCCACAGCCCATCACAGACGGGCCTGCAACATCCACAGCTCTATTAATAAACCTCCTGCAGCAGTAAATCCCTGGGCTTGACTGTGGACTGTCAGTACCTCCTCTGATTTATTCCCCATTTACCCTCCATTTTCTTCAGGGATAAAATGGAGGGGCCACCAGTTCTGCTCTCTCTGTGCCCCCTCAGGGACAGCAGTGACAGCCTTGGGGAGAAGGTGCTGAGGCTCCCCGTGGTTTGTGACCATTTGCCAAAAAAAAAAAAAGGAAATTAAAAACCCTCATGTGGAAGTGCCCAAATACAGACTGTGCTTCTTACCTTGCATCTGTGGGCCCAGACCCGCCTAGAACAGTGGAAGAAACTTATTCCTGATCCTTTTTGAAGTTCATGAATCATCTTTGCCACAAACATGGCCAGCACCACCATGAATTTGGGCAAGGCTACTGCAAGTGTGGCCAGTGCTGCTGCAAACACATCCATGAGGACATTCAGCAGTGCCACAGGCATGACCTCCATGGGCAGAGAGAGGCCAGGACAGCTCTTGACCTGGGCATGTGCAGCTGGGCCTCCAGGGAAATCCGGGGAGATTTCAGAGGAGCAGCTGAATCTGAGCCCAGTGTGTGCCCAGGTGGGCAAGAAGGCCAATGGCACCTGGCCTGGGTCAGGAATGGTGTGGCCACAGGATCAGGGAAGTGATTGTCCCTCTGTGCAGGGCACTGGTGATGCCACCAATGGCTGTGCCCAGTTCTGGGCTCCTCAATTCAGGAAGGGCATTGAGGGGCTGGAGCGTGTCCAGAGAAGGGAATGGAGCTCAGGAAGGGTCTGGAGCACCAGGAGAGGCTGAGGGAGCTGGGAAAGGGGCTGAGCCTGGAGAAAAGGAGGCTCAGGGGGGACCTTGTGGCTCTGCACAACTCCCTGACAGGACGGGACAGCCGGGGGGGTCGGGCTCTGCTCCCAGGGAACAGGAACAAGACAAGTAGAAACGGCTTCAAGTTGTCCCGGGCAGGTTCAGGTTGAACATCCGAAAGAATTTTTTCATGGAAAGTGTTGTTAAGCATTGGAAGGAGCTGCTCGGGGAGGTGATGGACTCCCCATCCCTGGAGATGTGCAAGGAGTGCCTGGATGTGGTAGTCAATGCTCTGGCCTGGTGATGAGGCAGGAATCAATCACAGGTTGGAACTCACTGATCCTGGAGGTCTTTTCCAACCTCAGTGATTCGGGGATTCTATGATTAAAGGGACTGTGAAAGTCAAAGAGAATTTAAGGAGGGATGGTCCTGGCCAGGAGGTGACCCTATCCCAGAGTTGAAGATGTGCATCCTGGGCCTCTGGGACTTCCCAGGGGAAACTTGGAAGGAGGCTGCTGCCCTGTGCTCTGGGGTCCTGCCCATGGCAAGGCAGAATGGCCCCACTTTCTGCTGTTCACAACTGACTTGTCCCTGTGGGGGGAAGCTTAATTGCCTGTCTTGGCCTGGACAATACTTAAACTCATTTTCTGGACTCCAGAGGGATTGTGGTTGGCCTGTAACAGCCCCAAACACACTTTGATTCATTTTATTTCCTGGACTCCTAAAGTTTTGGCCTGTTTTGGCCCCAAGCCCTGTTTGATTCACTTATTTCCTAGACTCCCAAGGGAGTGTGGTTGGCCTGCTTTGGCCCTGTCTTGCTGTCACTTTTCCATGCTGGTATGCAATGCATCTGCATGCTTTAGATTCCTCTACTGCTCGTGCTTTCACTGTAGGCCAAGGCTGGATGTATTTTGCAATATTTCGGGAAATATAAACACATTTGGTCTGTCTCCATGCATTCACCTTGCTGAGATTTTCCTGCAGCCTTTCACTGCCTCGTCTTTCCCACTGCTGTTGCATGGCAGGAGGCACTGTGAACTCATCATGGCCAAGCCTCTTGCTGGAGAGAGGACGTTCCCTGTGGGATTTGCAGCAGGGAGCACCTCGCAAGAGAAAGGGAAGGACACAGAGAGGGGGCAAGGTGGAGAAGAGCTACAACCTACGTGGCTACTGACCCCGTTAAAGGTGATTTTGTGGTCGTGTAGCTTTGTCACTGAGCCTGCCAGCTGCTTTCCCATCACAAGGAAGCCACAGCTGTGAGGAGATGTCCCTGCTCATGCCAATCCAGGTACCAGGGGTGACACATGGGGCAAGCAGAGGGGCTGGCTCTGTCATCATCTCACGGGTGACTTTATTGCACAGGAGCTGCCACAGCTGGTGGCCCCTGCTCAGCACACACTGAGCATAAAGCATAATCCCCACCCCTGCTCTGGCACCACTGACTGCCCTGTGTTACCTTGGACCCTGAATGGCCATGGGCTGGTCCCTCCTTTGGTCTCTGTTGTGATGGAGCACAAATCCTTCCTCTCCACACAGTCACAACTGAGCAGGAAGGTAAGGTGCAGATGGCGTCCACTCCATGGAGAAAAATCTGCAGAGAAGAAGTTCTTCATAAAGTCCTTGAAGGGGGGAAAAAAAAAAAAAGCTTTTTTCTGATAATTTCACTTACCTCCACTGCAACAAGTTGAATGGTGACTTCCCAGTCCCAAACCAGTCTGACACTGGGAATAGTGGCAGAACAAGCCGAAGAGGTGATGGATATTGCCATTCTCCTACCTCTCCTTGAACACCTCTTGGATTCTTCAGCCACCCCTTGACCTGTGTCTGCTCACACTGAACTCGGCCTGTACCAGTCTCCCTTGCCCTGGCAGGACGTGCTGCCACACACAGAATGTGAGCTCTGGGAGAAAAACAAGTGGAGGTCTGGCTTCCCAGTTAGAAGCCCAGCTCTGCTTTGGAGAGCTTGTGACAGTGTCTAACACTGACATCTGTAACTCTACAACAGCACTTTGCTCTCTACTCCTGAAATTTCAAAGGAATTTGTCAGAATATTGATAGGTTTGCTCTCCATAAAAATCCTGAAGTGTGGAGCTGCCTGGGGCAGAGTCCCAGGCCAGACCCATGCCTTCCAGAGCACATGTGAGAATGAAGTCTTGCTTTCAGTAACAATATTGTCCCAGCACAGCAACAACAGACCTATTTTATTTCGTTTATAATTTACAAATATCACCACAGTGCAAACTCATTCCATATCCCACCAGAACAGCATTGCTTTGCATATAGACTGTCTGGAGATAAATGTTTCATCGCAGAATTTATTGTTTACAGAGCTTACTCGTTTACTGTGCAACTCCTTTTTATCAAGATCTCATTTCAGAGCCCAAGTAAGAAAGAAATCCAATAAATCCAACAGCCTGTTAATGCTGTGAGGAGAAAGCAGCTCTTTACTGAGTGAGCAAGTTTCATTGTCCAATTGTCCCAGGAAATTTAAAGCAGAATGTGTTTTTGACAGCTTCGTTAATGGGACTTTTTTTTTTTTCCCCTTGCCAGAAATTCAGGAATAATTGAGACATAGTGTTGAACTTCAAATGCTTCCCTGAAACTGGAATAGAGGACTTGATGAAGCATGTAATATGGCATAACCTCCCAATTATTCACACGTTTAGATAACCATAATCACACAACGCCCATCACAGCCAGGAGGTTATTCCAGGCAGATATTGGCAGGGGCTAATGGACAGCATATTGCGAGGGCAAGGAGGCTTTGGGAGGAAACATTAATCAGATTTTGGTAGCAAAGTCATCCATCACAGCTTAACAAAGCTGTCACTCACCGCTGCAGTCCCGGGACCTCGATCAGCTCAAGAGTTCAACTCATCAGTGTCCAAGCAGCAGAACTCAGCAAGGGAGAATGGCATTGCCTCAGTGTGACTGTCCCCAGGACACCCAGCCCTTGGCAGCGTGGCTTCTCCAGGGAAGGAGCAAGAGAAATCATTGCCAGGATTTGTAATAAGTGGGTTGTGTATTTTTCAGTCAAACGACGTCGCTTTTGATTATCGCTATTTGATGTTTTCTTGCTCTGGGTTTGAGAAATGCAACTGCATTCTGCAATTGGAAATTGTTCCAACCAGGAGCTTTTCTAACTGCTTGCTGAGACACCCGTAGCAAATTGTGACACGTGAGAAATGGACAGCAGGAGCAGAGCAAGCAGAGGCGAGGTTGTAACTATTCCCATTTCCCAGGGACCATTAGAACTTGTCTGGGATGCAGTGTCCAGGTTTGTGTCCCCAGCACAAGCAAAATGCCAGCACACTGGACTGAGTTTAGCAGATGGCCACCATGATGGGCTGGGTGGTCCTACAGGGAGGTGCAGAAGGATCAGATCTTGTTCAGCCCGGGAAGTGGAAGTTCATAAGAGGACTTAAAACCAGTCAGGAATTTGGAGTGTGAAAAACTGGAGGTTTTCTACATGTGACTAAAAAAGCCCTGAGCAAACTGATCTGACTTCAGTTCTGATCCTGAGTTACAAACCTGCCAAGTCCCTCCCAGCATGAACAGTGTTGCATTTCTGTGGCTGAAGGCAAAATGCTCTGTTCTCCACAAATTCAGGAGGTGGAACATGGGGCAAGCATTCAAACAGCAGCACAGAAGACTGAACTTTGGGATCAGGACACGCAACACCTCTGCCCAAGACCTGGTTGGGAGGTTGCACCTTGTCTCATTCATGGGCTCCAGAGCATCTGGGAGTGCTGTTGCCTTCGCCCAGGTACCTACCCACCCCAGTTTTTTAGTCAAGTCCTTCATCCTAGATTAAGGCCAGACAGCACTGGTCCTGACAGTGCTCCTGCACAAAGGCAAATTTCCTGACAGAGGATGTTTGCGCTTCACCATTTGCCACAAACATTTTGTGCAGAGCCACAAAATCACAGAATATTCTGTGTTGGAAGGGACCCACAAGGATCAATGAGTCCAACTCTCAGCCCTGCACAGGACACCCCAGGAGTCACTGCGTGAGTCCACACAGCTTCTTTCCAAACAAGGCTTTCTTATCATCTGCTCTTCTGCTTTTAGACCCTGCCTCTTGCACTGTTTTACCCAAGCCCACTCTCTGTTTTGTCATGTTTTGTACCCACCATCCTGCCGATTTCAGCTGTTAGGGGGAACCTCTGTCCAGGCCCTCCCCCAGGGCACAGCTGCAGAGCGGTGCAGGAGTGGGGCTTTTCTTTCATCCTCCAGAGCTGGCTTCAGTCTGCACTCTGTGCATCAAAGGGCAGGAGGTGAGAGGTCTCTGAGTGCCTGAGGAATGAGGGAGCTGCTGCAAATGAGTTCCTGAAGGCTCAAACTTTCTGTGCCCTCCTTGCAGCGTCCCGTGTTGGCCGAGACGCTGCTTTTTGACAGCGCTGGAGCACATGGAAACCTTGATCCACCCAACATATTATGCTGAAAAACTTCATGCTTTGGGTGCATAAAGTTTTCCACATAAACAGGTGGGAGTCTGGCATGGCCGGCACGATTCGAGGCCAGTGCATGGTGTTTTTAACACTGTGTGGAAAACTTCTGGGTGCTGGCTGTCTTGTGAGGGGTCAAGTGAGTCATTATTTTCGTTGGCTTTCCCCTGGCCAGGGTGTCCCTAAGAGGTTTGTACAAGGTTCCCCTCACTCCTCTGGCAGAGCTGAGGAACTCCCTCCTGGTGCTGCTGTGCAAAGATGATGAGGGACATTTCCAGGGAAGGGGGAGACTCCAGCAGTGCCAGTCTCCTCTGGATGAAGGACCAGGAGCAGAAAATTTGCCATCATGGTTGGTTTGGTCCATCACCAAATTGCCAAGGTATGGTGTCACCTATTTCTTAGAAACTGGGACTCTCAGTGGTACTTGAGTGGCTCTAAAAGAGCAACCCAAGATGATGGTGGGTCTGTACCTGTCCTGGCTGGGCTGAAGGGTGGCTTTTAAGAAGTGAGACATCATTGCTGACACATGATGGGAAGAAAAAAAAAAAATATCCTGGGTTTTTTTCATATCCCACTTCAGCCATATGTCTTGTGTGCTGCAGGGTGTCCTCCCCCAACAGAAGGTAAAATCAAAATCTCCTGAGAGGAGGCTGCACATATTCCATTTTCTTTCAGGATGGACAGGTGACTTCAGGGCTTTCTCTGGCTCCTGCGTTGGTTTTGCTCGTACCTGTCAGCCTGTGGTGAGAGGAAAACTGCCTGAGGATCTCTGGAGACAGAGAGCCTGCAGTTGGTGACATTGCCATGAGGAACAAACAATGTTTTTTAGCTAAGGTTTTGTGTTCAGGTAGAGGGGGAACCTCACATGAGATGGTCACGTTTAGCTCCAGAAAAATGGCAGCACTTGAAGGCGCTCCAGAGAGCAGCAGTAACGATGTGGGGCACATCACCCACAGGGAAAGGTGGAAAAACTCTGGGTCATTTGCAAGTCCAAGTGCCTAAATCTCTCACTGGGGCTGCCATGAGTGGTTTGAACATGGCCTGGAGCCTGTTCCGTGCTGCGGCTGCACGGGAGCTGCCGGGATTCCGGTTGGATGTGGAGCTCTCCCGGTGGCCTGGAGCCAAGAGGCACTCAGTGTACCCAGAGAAGGATGCAGTGAAGGCTTCCCAGCCTGAGCCTTGCCAGGTTTTGTGGCCAGCAGCATCCAAGGGAGGGACCTGATCATGATCCTGTTTGGTCTCCTTGAATCTCCCCTGGCCAAAGGGACAGATACTACTGGCAGCCAGGTCAAGTGGGGACAGCTTTTACCAGGAGCCAAAGCTCCTCCTTACACCTTCTTGAGTGGAAATGAGACTGTTCTCCCACCACACCCACGAGGGGAAGGGAGGGGACAGGGTGGGGAATCGTTATTTTAGTCATTAGCTGATGGGGAATTTACCAAGGAAGACTGACCTCAAAATCCCACGGTTTTCTTGTTGTAGAAGTAGCCAGTGTGAGGAAAATGTCACGTACTCCAGGACTGGGACAGAGAGGAGAAATCCCTCTGCTTTGGAGATTCTGCCAGGATGAGCTCCCATGTCCCATAAACAGATTGTGTTCACACTCTCAGGATTTTTGTTTTTTTCTCATCACCTGCAGGCCTTGACTGAATTCTGTCACTGTGGCTGATGGACCTAAATCATCTCCCCTGTGGAAAGAAACCAAACCTGGGCTGGAGGCCACATCACAACCTCAGGGGTGCAAAAGGAGAGTTCTTGAAACGCATTTTTTGGGGATGATCCTCTCCATTGCCTTAGCAACAGTAAGCATTAGACCCTTTAACCTCAAATCTATGCTTGGAAACAATGCTTACATCTACTTTTGCTTAGAACTTACTTTGGGCCTGAAGGATCTTCCACCCAAAGCGTTTTTATTTGGTGCTTTACAGGTGGTGGCCATGGAAAGCCCTTTTTGCCCATCTGGTGGCAGACTGGGGACACGTCCCATCCAACCTGCAGCACGAGCCACCAGTGCCCAAAGCTCCTTCTGTTTGTTGACCCATCCCAGAGGAGTCGTGTGAGTGGTTCCTGCTCTGTTATTGTTCCAGGGCTCATGATGGAGTGTAGCATTACATGAAACCTGGGCTGTTTATTTAAACGGAGAGGGTCCCACCAGGGTCACAAAGTGACGTCGCGTTTCCCACCCGCCCGACGGAGCTGTGGGGAGACCAGAGGGGGATTGTGTTTGGGATGCTTTCATATCCCACACAGTAGGCAGAGAGGGAAAGCTGATTTAAAGGGGGTTATTTGGAAAGAGCAAAGTCAAGCCATTCTCCTTACATCAAGCCCATCTTGGAAAAACGACTCCTGATGGTATAAGCTGCAGATCAAGGCGCTTACATGGAGAAAGTGAGTGTGAAAAGCTATTAAAGCCCTTTCAAAATCTGTCATAAAATGGTCATAAAAACCCTTTGGCCAACAATCTAGCTCACACACTGATCTAGAGTCCTGGAGGTCACACGTACAAGCTGATTTACCCCAAAGGAGGGTCTGCTCCATCTCCTGACCTCAGCATTAAATGATGAATTTCCTTTCCCAAAGCACCCTCAGAGGAAGCCTTGAGCTGTGCAAGACACATAAAAAAGGGGGCCAAACATGGATCATAGACTCATGAGGATAGAAAAGGGACCTTTAAGGTCATTGAGTCCAAAGGGTTAAAGCAGCACTGCCAAGCCTGCCACTAAACCATGCCAGTAACCAGGTCTTGCATGGCAAGCTGGGATCCCAAAGAGAGCATTTGCCTTCGGAATCAGATGGTGGAGATTGACTGGAGTGTTCCCATTGCGGTGCAGGGCTGTGTCCCAGTGACAGAGACACTCCAGCTCCTCCTTGGGTGACCCCATCACTGCATCCAGCCCACACCCGTGTCCTGCCACACTCCCTGTACATGGAAGACTTCTCAAGAAATGCCAAAAAAAGAAAAAAAAAAGGCATAGGAAACATTCTCCTCTGTGAGGGTGGTGAGGCCCTGGCACAGGGTGCCCAGAGAAGCTGTGGCTGCCTCATCCCTGGAAGTGTTCCAGGCCAGGCTGGATGAGGCTTGGAGCAACCTGGGATAGTGGAAGTTGTCCCTGCCCGTGGCAGGGGGTTAGAATTAGATGATCTTTAAGGTCCCTTCCAAACCAAACCATTCCATGATTCTGTATGTCCAAGAGAAGGAAATGTTCATCAGCAGGTGGCCAGACCTTGAGCAGGATCCTATCTGAGGCTCTGCCTTGGACGGGCTTCAGCTTGGACTCAATGACTCCTGATCCCTGTGTCTCCCTCACCCCTTGCCCTGCCGTGGAAGTTTTTGGAGCAGCCTTTCCCTGGCTGGGTGTTTGTACAGTGACTTGCATAACTAGAGGATGATGATTTTAGCTCAGGGCTCTCAGTCCCATGATACAGCCCATGGTAATTGAATGCAGCAAGTGCTGTGACAGAAACCAAACAGGAGTGTAAAAAGGAGAGCTGCCTGCTCAAGGGAAGGAAGGAAGGAAAAGACTCCTGATTTTCCTGTCATGAAGTTTGTCCTGGGTTTGCACAGAGGAAAGGCAGGGAAGGGTGACCTGTCAGCAGAGGTTGCATTGCTGGCTCATGCAGGGAGGGGAGAACTCTGCTTTGTGTGTGTCTGGGTTCAACAAGCGAATAAAGCAAAGATTTCTTCAAAGATACCAAGCCCAAGCACACCACAGCTGGGAAGCACACATGAGCAATAGCTTTCACATGCTAACAAATAAAAGAGCCTTGCAAAACAGATGCTGAGGTTTTTGGGGCTGGCACAGGCTCGCTGCTGGCAGGGAGTTAACTCACAGAAAGCTGAAAGGTTCAGCGATGGAAGAGTATCCAGAGACTGTTTGTTCATAAACACAGCTGAGGGCCAGCAACCTGCTTTATCCCCTGCCCAAGCTGCACTGCCCCAGTCATTCCTTGCAGGGTTCCTGCAGGAGAGAAGGCAGATATGCAATTCTTCTGCAGCCCACGCTCTAGAGAAATAATTAAACAGTTTTTCTTAACCTCTTGAACTTTTCATTTATTATTGCCATCCATTATGTCTACCTTCTCAAATAGCAGGATCCTGAAAGCCAGCTCCAGGGGTCAAGGGTTTATTGTTTAATGGAGATAGAACATTCTGTAAATTGCACAAAGTCACAATGTTTAGAAGAGAAGCTTCTGGTGTACTGAATCTTTTCAATTTAACAAACAGTGAGCTTTGACATATGTTCTTCCTCCATAGCAGGAAATTTGGGATAAGTGCAGTACTGGCATGGACATGTTACCAAATCCTTCCTGTAAACCAAATGACATCTGCATTCAAATAAAAACATTCCTTGCACCAAATACCAGGAAATACTAAAAGTATCACTATTCTTCTAAGGTCATGCTAAAATGAAGTTTTTGGCTTTCAGAACACAAAGTAAGTTTGTACAGGGCCAAGACGTTTTGTTCAACACACATTTGCTGTTACAAATCCCGAGAGACATCCTTCTGGGTCAAATATGTGCATGTGTCTGTAGAATTTTGCAAGCATTTAATCTTCTTCATATGAGAAAAGAATAAATATTTTAGGAGCGTGGACTTACATTAACAAATATTGCCGTTGCCTTTGTTTTTACTAGTGCTCTGGTTTTCAAAGACAGAAAAAAAGATTTGCTTAAAACAAACCAAGCATCCTCAAAACGCACCATGCCAAAATAATCAAGGGAATAAATACCTGGGATTTACAAAATATGAATATTCTTCGGTAAATAAACTGGAGCAAGAGCAGGCAGGGAGAGGAGGCTGCTGCAGTGATGGGGAGGAAGTGCTGAGTGTAAACACTTTCATCTCATAGATGGTAAATCACGAACATTTAAAGAAAATAAATGTGCACAGAGCAGATTATTCCTTCTCATGTTACTTTCGGGGGATTTTACTGCTGATAGTTAACGCCACATAAAACCTTTGGAATATTATGCCAGCAGATGAAAAACTACAATGGCAGAAAGAGTTTCCCATGGATAATTAGCATAAATATCTGCTTAAAGCTGAGTAAGTTGTTCGCTGTACAGGATGTACCTCAGCAGTTTTATGAGCAAAAAAACACAGGGAATGTTTTGAATGACTTACATTTGAAACAGTGCAGGCAGATACCAGGGACTGTTCAGAGACTGCCACACAACAAAAGTCTACTCTGAGTGAATGAATGCCCATTCCCACCAAGCCCAGGGCCAGACATCCCTAGGAGGCTTCACCCAGACACATCCCTACAGCTTCCCACTCAAAGGAACATTTTCGTTTAATGGGAGGACCAGAGGATCCAGACTTTGGAAATGGAAAAGAAAAAAACAAGAAAAAAAAAAGAAAAAGAAAGAGAGAGAATGAGAGGAAAAAATGAAAATGGAGGGGAAAAAATAAAATAAAAATCAGCATTTTCCAATGTCCTTATTAAAAAAAAAAAAACCCCAACCCAACACTGTTTCCAACATGGTGATTATTTCCAAAAGGTCGTTTGGAAAAAAGGTAATTTCTTTTAATAGATACTTTGTTTGACAAGTGTGGCTTGGGGAAGCTGCTGGGAAGGTGGCACTGGCTCAGGGGAAGGTCCAGCAGTGTCCCCAGGTGTTGGTCACTCCCACCTCCAGCACTCCTTCAGGCTTCCTCAGAGCACCCCTCTCCTCCAGGGCCAGAAGCTGGGGGTCGTATGGTCTGTGCTTCCATTGGCATCTCCAACCTCCTCTGCTCCTGCCAAGGCAAAAGAGAGAGTGAAAGGAGCAGAACTACTCCATGGGAGCAACCTGAAGGGGAGGTGGTGGATGGTCCTGTAAACCTAATGCAGTCCAAGACCTGGAAAAGACCCTGAAAAGGATCTGATGATTAAACTCTGAGTAGAAGAAAACCCAGCCTTGCAGCCCATGGGACAGTCCAGCTGAAAGGACAAAAATACTCAGATTTTAATGGTGATCCCAAATCCACTAAGAAGTCTGGTCACTACAGTAGATTCCCCACCTGGCCTTTAATTTGCCTGTGATGCTCCCAGGCTCAGATGTTCTTTCTCTGAGTGGTATCCCTGCCCTGGAATATCCCAGGTAGGGCAGAAGTAATTCCACAGCATCCAGAGAGAGCTGAAGCGATCGGAAAGGGATATACCCTGGCCTCATACAGCATTCACTGATTTGCACTGGCCCCAACTGCTGCTGAACTCACCAGGACCTTTATATTCTTCTGACACCTGTGCAAGGCTGGGCTGTAATCCTTCTGGTTTCCATCCTGGCCCCTATGGCAAGACCTGAGGGAGGGGGACTGTATGTGCACTAATGGGAGAAAAACCCACTTCTGATCTCAAGGTTGTATTTTTCATTTATCTTTAATTAGTTTTTTTTAAAAAAGATTTGTTGTAATCCAAGCAGTGGGAAAAGAAACTAGAACTGCCCCAATGTAGGCAGTAGCACTGGTCTCTTCACTGCTGATTTAGAGTTTTCTATTAATCTTTTGGAGAAAATTGATAACGATGCGGGTTGGCATCTTTGGGATCTGATCAAACTATGGCCAGGTGGGGAACCCTCAGGGGTGGATCAGCAGGGGTTGCTCACCTGGCTGCAAATCCCCTCAGTGCCCCAGTCCACCCAGACAAGGATCCCAGCTCCTGGCTGGTTTTGCTCCATTTGTTATCCCAACAAAAGTCTCCCTCTAGCTTGGATGCAACAAAAGGTGTTGCTGGAAGCCTGGGCTGGCCCCACACAGTTGCCCACATGCTTCAGCCCGGATGGAGCAGCTCAGCTTCCCGGGAAAATCCCCATCCAGGATGCAATCCTGAGGCACTGCTGGAGGCAATCGTCCCCCTGCTGAGCTAAACCCCAGCCCTGGGCTGCAGCTTTCCTTCCAAGCGAGAGCTTGGAGCTGCTATTCAGACCTTATATTTAGAAAAATGTGGGAAAAGAACTAGATCCATTTCAGGGTTTGTATTTTTGTTGGCAGGATATCTGGTATCATTATGGAGAGCAAACCCAGGGTTTTTCTTTTCTTTTGCCTTTTTTTTTCCCTTTTAATTTTTTTTTCAAAGTATGCATTTTCTTGCCAGAATCATATAGAAGAAGTGGGATTTGATGAGGGGAATTTGTGGCTGAGAAGCCTGAGGGAGCAGCAAAATCATTTCATCATCACATCTTTTGCATGCACAGATGTGTGGGTCCCAGGGCTGGGAGCACTCCAGAGGTCTCCTCCTCCATCCTCCTGCCCGTGGCAGAACCAGCTCAACCTGGTGGTGGAGACACCAAATCCCCCCCAGGTACTCCCATCCTGACTTTTTTATCTTGCCTGTTAGAAAGTTCCTTGGGTTTGCTGCAAGATACCTCCAGGATTGTTTTTTCCTGCCGACAATGGATGCAAGGACAGGTTATTCCCTCCTTTCGCTGCCATGTGTGACCCCAGGCAGCTGAAGGGAGGGTAGGGAACTCCCGAAGGGTTTGCAGAGCAAACCAAGCCTCCCTGAGGACTCTGAGTGGGTCAGCGAGGTGTGATTCATTCCGAGGGCTGATTTTTGCAGCAGTCTGGTGTTTGGTACGTTCTCAGCAGAGCAGGGGATGTCACCAACAGCACATTTAAGGACAAACCCCTGGCAGGCGCTCTGACACACGTCCTCTGGCAGACACACTTGCGTGTCACTCTTGAGGACATCTGCTCTGCCAGAAGTCGTGGCAGGGCTCTGGCAGATGGGTCAGAGGACGGCGGGGATGGAAAAACATGACGATCCCGAGAAAACGACACCCGCCCTTTTCCTCTCTTAAAGAATTCACAAAATCACCACCAAAACACAGGCCCACAGGCTTAAAAAGCAGACAGGGAAACTCTGGGAAAAGCCTCCAGCAACAGGGACACGTCATGTGCTGCCTGCTCAGCTGTCAAGTTAAGGACTTGTCCTGCTATCGCTCAGTCCTCAGAAGGTCAATGATTGGATTTGCTTATCTCCCAAAGGCACTTTACTGTGGTTAATTGGCAGCCCTGGTGACAGGGTCGGATTGATGGGTTCCCATCAGACCTTCCACAGCCATCCTGGCAGGACAAAGCTTCTCCTCACCCCTGCCTAGTCGTATTTTACGGTGTTTCCCATAGAAGTACATGGGAAAGACTCACTCATGGGGAATGGATGGGTGGAATGGCACGAATGTCAAGGCTGAATGCTGAGAGAGGAGGGTGGGAGAGCAGCCTCAAGCTTCTCTGTTCATTTGTCTGTCCGTGGATCCCACTGTGCTGCCTGGAGATTGGGATCATTGCCTCGTCCTGGCCTTGTGACCCTGTGACCAGAACACTATTTGTTCCTTTTAGGCAGCAGTTTGTCACTTGAAGGCAGCTCAGGTGCCTCCATGGGGTACTTCTCTGCGGAGCACAGATGGATTGAGTGTCCTCTAGGGTGATCAAGGCCATATCTCCAGGGCTGATGCCTTTCTCCTGCAGTGTGGAGGTGTTGGGACCAGAAGGAGGCATCAAAGCAGTGTCTCCAAACCTCACTTCCCTACTTGCATCTCCTGTTGTGCTGAAGGAAAGGCTCCTCTGGACACTTTCCCTCTCCCGAAAAAACCTCTTTCTACTAGTGATCCCTGAAAAGGACCAGGTGTTACCTTTTAGTTCCCTATTGGCCCTAATCTCCTTCCTTCCTTGATCCCAACTTTATTTAAAAGAAACCCCATGTTTATTTAGCTCCTCTTGGATGTTTCTCAGAGAAGGCTCAGCTATTTCTACCTCCTTTTTCATTTCCCAAGGCTCATGTCCAGTGGCATGGCAGGAGGAAAACAAGCCTTAACGCCTCCAAGAGCTGAGGATAGGTTTCTGCAGAGGGGATTTGGTGAGTAAAATTGCTGTGCTGTGCTATGCTATGACACCATTGGGGTGGACAATCCCAACTGCCTCAAGGGCTCTTCTTTGTCCTCTAAAAGCCAAACTTCCAATGTTTGCCCAAAGTTTTCCCTTGTTTCCACAAACATCTTCACCTTTGCACTCTCAAAATCTGTTGTTTTCTGGGTAGGGCCAGCGGGGCCATAACTTGCACCCACTTGGCAAGAGTTCCTCAGACTTGGGACAAATCCCTCGTGTATCCATCCACCTCTTCCATGTTCATTCTGGCTTGCAGAGACCCCGTTCCATGCCTGAGCCCTGATATCCCGAGCTCACAGCTCACACGTGGTGTTGGTGACCAGGATCCACCATCTGTGCCGGCAGAGTGCCGCAAAGCCGGAGTCAGAACCTTGTTTTAAGCAAACAGAAATGTGCAGGACATACCAGACTCCTTGCTGGAAATCAGAGCCATATTCTTCCAAACTCTGACCCTTTGTTCAGACGCCCTTTGGAGACCTCCCGCAAATACCTCACTTGGACTTCCAGATGCAAGAAATTAATTTTATTTTTTTAATTCTGTGCCACAAATCCTTAATTTTGGAATGTGCACTTTTCCTGTGCGGTCCCTGGCTCCTAGAGACTACAAATACATGTGAAATTGCAACAGATAACAAAAGTTTGAGGGTAACCCAACAGCTTTTCAAAGCCTTCTCTAGATAATTTATCCTAGACTGGCGAGTAGCCACAAACTCCATGGTGGGGAAGGAGGCTGCTTTTGATTTAGCTGATGTTTAGGTGTGAATGAGGAGGAGAGATATACGATTAATCACTGGAAGCAGGGAGATGGTATTATTTTGATTCATACTTGACAAGTTTTCTAGGAATGCTGAACTCGAGTAGAAGTGCATGGTGGACCCAGCTGTTCAAACAGTGTGATTAATTAAACTGATTCCATGTGAAAAACAACACTGACTCTCGCTCTCAAATTGCAAATCATTTTCAATATATTGGGGAAGGGCCAGCCTGAGTTTTTATTAATTGCTCTGGAGGTGATGAATCAGGATTTTCTACAGAGACCCACACAGGCGCACATTCCTGAGGATGTACGTGATGGTGGGCTGGTTTCTCAGCTGCTTGGAGCAGAAAGAGTTGCTTTCCCGGAGATGCTGCCACTTGCACACGAGGCAGGGATGAATCCCCGGGGTGCACAAGTTTGGATGAGCCTTCCCCTCCCAACCCTGCTCCGAGAGAGTTGCAAAACTGCAACGGAGCCGCCACTTGTGCTTCGACCAGCGCTAATAATAAACCCTCCTCTCCCCTCGTTCACCTGCCAAACCACGGCTCTCTCAAAATATCAGCACGCTCAGAGCGGGCCGTGCACTGTATGATTTGCCCAAGACCACACAGGAAGCCTGTGGCCAAGCTGGAAATTGAGCCCAAGGCTCCCAGCTCCAGGACTGGGGTTTGGCTGCCCATCCTGGGACCCTTCCCCACGCAGTGCTGGGGCAGCAAAGGGAGATGTGTTGGATGGAAGCACCTTGCCTGCACGTATTTAAACCCAGCTTGGTGTTGGGATGCCCTTGCAGCAGGTGCTCGGTGGGATTTATGGAACCCCAGGTGAACGCGCCGGGGACTCGGCCCCATGAAAAGGTCCGGAAAAATCCTGCCCTGCAGTGGAGGCTTTTGATTTATATTTTCTCCGCCAGCTTGTCTGTTTTACTCATGCTGCTGACAAGGAGAGGGATATTTGATCTGTGCTGAGGGGCAGATGTTGAGCACCGTGGAGCAGGAGGCAGGGCTGCTCCTCAGGTGTAAACCTTCTGATGGCGTAAAACGACTTACAGGGGGGTGGGAGGGAAAGAAATAGATTAATCTGCCTGGTGCCCACAGATGTGGAAAAATACCCTTGAAACAGCTCGACTGGATGTTTGTCACCGCAGCTGCCACAGAGGGAGAGTGACAGCCCAGCAGCAAGTGCACCTTTCAACTCCACCAAATCCCGCAGGGCAGCCCCAGTACCGGGCAGTGACCCTGTGCTAACCGGTTTCAAATGTAACGTTTGAAATACCTCGCAAATACACATCTGAGCCAAGGTTTCCACCCTGAGCCTGGTGGGGAGGCTCTGAAAGCTTATTGCAAGCACCTGTCTGGTCTTCAGAAGCATTGATCTCCTACTGAGGTCAACAAGAGGAATTAGAGGGGCTGGTGGTTGCCGCTTTTTCTGCAAAACCCTGATCGCGATCCCAAAATTCGCTACCCGGGGAGCCCTGTTCTGACCCCTCGTGTTTGATCCCAGCAGGAGAAGTCATGTGCATTGAGATGTGTCCCAGACACCTCACGTTGGTGGAGCCCATGTGGCTCCAGCCAGCTTTCCTCAGGGCACGGCAGCTGGCTGACTCCTGGAAAATATTGCTTTGACCACCCTCTTCAGACCTTGCAGGCTGCTGTTTCTCCAGAACAGCTGAGTGATAGTTAAAAAATGCTTGCCCTCTTTCCCCTCTCTCTGAAAGGAATGGGAGTCTCTACGGACCCATTTATATTGCTGGCTCAACTGAAGTTAATAGGAATATTCCCCTTCTTCTCCACAGGGGCCACATTTTTCCCTCGGGAGATCTGCAGGGCCATTTACTAATTTCACAGACATCTCAGCAATTCCCCCTTGTCAACTTGAGCTTCTTAGAAATGGAGAATGTGATCCCCCTCCTGTCTCTGGGTGATTGTGATGCCCTTGCCTTCCTGCTCGTGCTGCTCTAAACAACACATTTTCTGAGCACACTGTGTTTGTCTGAAAATACAGCAGGAGGGCTGCCCAATTTGGAAATGACTTGAATTACAAAAAAAGCACAGCTGTCTTTAACAGCTCTCGAAGCTCATGCAACTAGTCTGCAATTTATTGACTAGGATTAGATGCTTATTGTCTATGACACTTTAAATACCATTACATTGAAGTTTATACAAGAAAGTCCAAGTTTTCAAACTGGAATCTTAGCAATAACAGCTGGACCATTTGTTTATATGATAGACAGAAAAGAATGACTTCTGTAATCTGTGTATTTGGCTTTAGGATTTTCTACGGCATGGGGAGACAGAAACCTACCCCATCCCTAACTGAAGATTGTGAGACTGAGCTGAGCAGCACTGGCTAATTTGTCCCTGATGTTGAGACTGCAGCCAAAGCTGGGGTTGAGTCCTTCCCTCACACCTGACGGAGAAGCACTTGAAACCCTCTAGCCCACCTCTGACAGGCAGGGCTAAGTCTCCCGTCTCTCTCCCCCAGGCTGCTCACATTCCGCATTTTGTTTCTAGCATGAAAGACTTTGTTTTAAATCATAATAGTAACCAGGCTGTAATCACATTATAGCACACATGGAGAACTCGCAAAAAGTCATGTGCTTTGGATTTGACATTCTGATTTATGGTTGTGCGCTCCAGTTACACAGCTGCGATCTCATTTTCGACAAAGATGTTTTCTATTTTTCTATTACTTTGCTTCACCCTGTCTTTATGTCGAAGAAAATGAAAGCCACCAGGTGAAGCCGGCACAAGAGGACAAATGTTTGCATGTTCTGGATCAAAACCATGATCAAATATTTTATGCTCTCCTTTCATAAACAGCTTTCTACGGGCACATGTGGAGGGGGTGTAGATTCTTCATTTTGAGCCATTTGAAGTTAAAAAAAAAAAAAAATTCCAGACTTTTATTTATTCAGAAACTAGATCAGCCTATGAAATTCACATCCCGGCCACTTGATCACAGTGACTTCACCGAAGAGGGAAGAGGTTGCAGAATTACTCCTCAGACAGTTGAACAGCCTCTCTGCTCGCTGGGACCCAAAGCTGCTCCTGGAGTAAATTTTACTCCTGAGCAAAGCCTTTCCCTGCTCAGTTAATTGTAGATTGCCGTCATCAGCCCTTCCCTCTGTCAGTAACCCATTCGCTTTGCATTCCTAGGAAGAGTAGCAGCATTCCAGCTTAATTAAAAAAGTGAGCACTTTTGCAGTAAATTGCATTAACGTTGGAAAGGGGCCAGAGCTTATGTTTTACATGAACCTCTCTTGTCTAGAGCGGAGTAAAGAAAAGAAAATGTCATCAACATTCTTTTCACAATTTAAACACTGATGATCTATCTTTAGGGCCAACGTTGGCTGAGCATTACAGAGAGCACGAAACCACCACTGAGTCCCTCACCAGGGGTAAATTACGCGTTGCAAACTCATAAACCTTCAAGTGTGGCGTAAAATTTTACTCAGGCCATCATTTTCAGTATGGCTTAGGAAGGGCCTAGATGGAAAACATATTTCTGGTGGTTCTAGAGCATGTGTTAAGGAGCTGAAAACACACGTCAGTGGAGCTTCCATGGGTCAGACATTGACCACGAGTCCTCACTGCAACAAGGCTCTGACTGTAGACCCTCTGGGCCAAGTAGCCCCTTGATCTCAACAATAAGTTATTTTATCTACTCTATAAATTCTGCAGGGTCTAAATGAGGGAAGTTTCTATCTTCAGGACAGTGCTGCTCTAAGTTAACAAGTAAACACTGAGCTGTGATTCAGTAGAGCTGAGCCTTGAAATGGAGAGTCAGGGTGTTGAAGACGCTCCATGGAAGGAAAACTCCAGAAATTCTGTGTACATCAAGAGGACCAGAAATTTTTAAAATTCACTTTTTTATTCCTAGACCAGAAGTTCCCAAATATCAGGGACTCAGTTCAACCACAGCCTTCAGCTGGTTCTGCAGGAACAGGTATCAGTGAAGCTGAGAGGAAACACTGCCCTGAACCACAGTCTAAAAGGACCTTGGTGACAACATCTGCTGCTCAGATTTCCATCAGCAATAACTCATCTCTGAGGATAATGAAGCTGTTCAGTGCTGGGGGGTAAGAAAACGAAGAGTTCAAAAGCCTTGGGTTTTCCAGGTGAAAACTACAGAGTGGAAACTTCCCCTCTTGCTCCACAGAACTTTGATGGGAAAAATAATCCAAAATTTGAGAAAGGGAGAGTTGTTTATCACTGTTGGGTAGATCCCAATGGTCTGGCTGTGCTGATAAGATTGATCTGTTGATCAAAGCACCAGGTCTAAATGTGCCTGAAATGGGCAGGGACACACTGGAGTGCAAGATCTGCTGCCCCTAAGCCAGGCAAAGCAGGAGACCACCAGGATTTCTTTTTCCAGAGAGGTGGGATAATCCCAGAGGATCTCTGGGCTGCTGCCAGGGTTGGTCCCTGAGCAGAGTGAAGAGCAGAGCAGGTCAGTGGGACTCTGTAACTCTGTAAGAGGGTGTTCCTGGCTGTTCATGTTATATTTCCAGCTCCACTCCTGTCCCAGACCCTGAGATGGATGGAGTAGGACTGAGCAGAAAACTCAAGCAGAAATCCTCAGCAGTTCCTTCTCCTGCACTCACCCTCCATTTCCGTCCCTGGCTCAGCCAGTCAAAATATTTTTGACCAAGAGGTTTTCCAGTGGAAAATGCTGTTCCTTCTGAAATCAAGCAGGAACTTGTTCAAATGTCAATGACACTCTTTGGTCAGGAAAAAGTCAAAACATTGCATTTTGATAGTGTAGTTTCAATTTGTGACATTTTGACTTTTCTATCATAATACAATCCTGTTCTATTAGGGCAGATTATGTAGTTCTACATGTTCAGCTACACTTAACAGTTGATACAATGTAAAAGTCAAAACAAATTACCTCCTTCAACACAGTCTAACAAAACATCCCAATCCCTTTTCAGTTTTTTTATCCTGGAGGCAATTGTGACTTTTAGCTTATAATTCTAAATGGGAACGATTCTCATTTTACAAAACAATGGAAGCCCTGGCAGAATAGGAACTCCCGTTCCTGGCCAGTATTGAGCATATGCCTGGTGGCTGGTACTCCAAAATCATCTTTTAAAACTCATTAAGTGATGGAACTAATTAAGGAGTATCACCACAGCACTCACAGCCACCTGTCCATCTGCCCTGGAAGACACTTGAGCAACTTAAAAAGTGTTATTTTTTAATTTTGGTGTCAATGCTATGGGTATCTTCACCTGAGAAATTCATCCCAAGGTTTTCTTTATATTGGGTGGGAAAAAAAGAACACTTTTCAAATGGAATTTTCCTGGCAAAAGGTGGGCATTTACTTTAGTTTGAGGAGGATGGATATTCCCATGGCCATCCATGTGGTCTAAACTCTGTATTGATCAGACCTCTTTTGCCTGTAGAGGAATGTAGGGTGGGTAGCTCAGAAGGAGACTTTGGTTTGTTGGACCATCAAGTGAACTCTGTCTCTGGTGCCTCCAGTAAACACATATTTTATTTCCTCTCCATGATATCTCTGCTTAGTGCCATTGGGAAATCTCCCACCATGTACATCTTGGGAATGCTCAAAGCTGGAGTGTCTTAGAGTAGCACTCATACAGTGGCAGATTAACTAGAAAGAAAAAATTGGAAGCAATTTCAAAACAATTCCCCCTCCACGCTGGCTTGTTTGTTTGTTTGTTTGTTTTCTTTTTTCTTGCCTTTTTTTTTTTGTGATAAACGTTTCCCTTGAGAAATTCTATTCATTTGTTTTACAGTAAAATTCTGAGTACTGTTGAAGTTCAAAGTTGCCTGTGTCTGGTGTGGTGCACTTAAAGATTCCCCTTCACCAGAAAGGCCTTGTTTCTACAACAAAATTCCTGAGAAAAAAAAAATATAACATCACTGAGACATCTCTGAAGCTCTACCATTTTTCCACAAACTATGTAAACAAAATCATGAGCTGAAATGATGTTTGTAATTCTCCATGTCACAGACAGCTGTTCAGCCATGCACTTGCTAAAGACAGGATTCCAAGCACATGATAATTGAAAAAAAAAAAAAAAAAAAAAAAAANAAACTTCTGTGCATTTTTGAGGGGAAAAAAATGTTTGTGGAAAAATGGCTAAAAATAATTGCCAGGAAAACGGGCCCAACCAGCCCTTGCAAAATGAAAACATTTGGGGTATTTTGCACAAAACCATCTTCCCACTTCCTTTGCCAGGGATTGGTGCAGGTGCAGAGGGATTTGTCTGGGAAGAGGTGACTCATGGTTCCCTTGGGAAAACCAGGGGATCAAGGCCCTTGCCCTGCAGGCGGGTGGGTCGTGGGGGTCAGGCCCTGTGCAGATGGTGGAACAGGATCCATCAGGCCGTGCCAGGCCATGCCAGGCCATGCCAGGCCATGCCAGGCTGTGCCAGGCCGTGTCAGACTGTGCCAGGCCGTGCCAGGCCATGCCAGGCCGTGCCAGGCCATACCAGGCTGTGCCAGGCCATGCCAGGCCATGCCAGGCCATACCAGGCTGTGCCAGGCCATGCCAGGCCATGCCAGGCCGTGCCAGGCCATGCCAGGCAGCTCCATTCACCCTCACCAGGGATGGGTGGCTCCGGCCTACTCAGGAAGGCTGAGGTGAGGCCATGCTCTCCTGGAGAGTGCCAAGGCTTCCTTAAACACCTTCACCTGCTCCAGCGTTATTTTATTTCCCGTTAGCTGGCACAAACCCTTGGAGAAAAGAGGCATTGACCATGATCACAGCAGTGCAAGGCCAGGCTGGGAGCCAGAGATGATATTGCACAACCTGGATAAACATTTCTTCCCGAGGCTTCACGGAGCCTGTCTGCCATGGGAAAAGGCTTTGCAGAGCTGCTACACTCCATACCTTGCAAAAAGACCCTGGAAGAGAGATTATGTTTTCACATTGTTTCCCAAATTACTTTAAATGTCAACTTAAAAGGCTTTTAAGGTTTTTATTTCAAACGGAAGTATTAACTGGAACTGCCAGGGGCAGTTAGCTTGAGCAAAGCAATACCGTGCATCTTAAACAGGGTAGAAATTTTTATGACCCAAATTCTTCATTTATTATACACAGATGGTGGGAGAAGGCTGCTGTCCCCAGTGCCCAGCAGTGAAAAGAGGCCTGACCAAGCTCTCCTACAGACAAATGGTGCCTGCTCAGAGCTCCCTGAATTTCAAATGATGCTTTTCTACTTGTTCTTACTATGCAGGGTGACACAAGGACTGAGCCTGATTTGTAGGGCTGGTGAAACCCATCACATTTCTACCTTATTTTAGGCTGAAGGTGTAGCAGAATGGGGCACAGGCATTCCCAAGCATGAGTGTGAGCTCTGGCTGGCACATCTCTGGAGGGTGCCCACACTCACCAGGGGTGGTCACTTTGTGCCGTGTAGTCCTGCAGGTGCTCAGAGATACCCACCTGCCCCTACACTCACATTGGCTGTATCTGAAAGGTTTGTGCAAGAACCCAGTTAAACCTGGGGTGAAAACACAGCTCCAGGGTGGCAGTCAGAGGCCTCAGCCTCAGCAGAAAAGGTGTTAACAGGAGATGGAAGAGATGGCCATGGAGGGAAAGATAAGGAGCACTTCTGTTCCTTTGTTTTGACATCCTGAGAAGGAATCTTTGCCCAAGTGGGGTTGATTGATTAATCATTGAGCCAATGGATCAATCAAAGGTAGCTCCTGGGAGGCAGTGATGCCTTAAGTTTTAGCTTTCACGTTTTTCAAAATCTGTGCTGCCTAGGTATAGTTCTGAGCCTCATATTAAGTGCTAGTAAGCTCTCTTCACAGAGTGGGTAGACAAAACAAATCCTTTTCCTGCTGAAGACCAAGGACAACTGGGACAAGTTTCAGGCCCAAAAGCACAAACAACAATAGACTGAAGAAAGACAACAAGAAGGATGAGGCTTCACAACCCGAAGCTGTAATTGGACAATTAAACCCCAATATGCAAATAGACCAAAACTTATAAAAGTGTGAGACCTCGTGACCTGTCGTCCATTTTGTGACCATTTTGAGTCCACCTTGAGTGTAGCCCTGGTCAGGCTCTTGTCCTGCCCAAGGTGTATCCTAAAGGCCTTTCAATAAATATCTGCTTTATTCTCCAGCTCTGTCCAGTCTGTTCCAGCTCAGCCTTCCCAAGGCATGAAGAGAGTGTGTTTATATGGCTTATTCTTCTACTTCTGTTCTCCCTGACACCACTTCATCAAAAAGATTGTTCAATGCCTTAAGATTGTTAGAGCTTTGTTACACTCACAGTTACTACAGTGAAAACAGGTGAATGAACTCTTCCTCTATGTAATGCAGCAAGTGCAGCAAAAAATCACCCAAATTAAATGCAAAAGTTATGCTGACAGGTGGACAGGGGAGCACAGTCACTGTGGGCAGCTGAGCAATTTCTGTTCACTCAGTTGTGTGATGTTACTTCTTCCAGCCCAGGGGAACAGCAAAAACCTCACAGCTCTCCAGACATGAGTTGAGAAAGCCTCAAAAACTGCAGTGTGGCACAGAAAGAGAACAGGAGAAATCAAGCTTGGCCCACACAGGAGTATAAACTATGCCAGGGAAAAATGGAAGTGGCCCATGATGCATCCTGTGGGAGAAATAGGTCTCCCAACCGTAATTGACTAATTAAGTGGGAAGAAAATTTGTGCTTGAGCACAGATCTACTAATGCTTTTATAACAGAGGCAGTGGTCAAGGCTGGCCTGAGGAGCATCTTGGGGTTGTGGCCTCCAGCTCTGCCTGGGACCAGTCACCAGGCTTTAGGGAAAGGCAAGAAAACAAATCCAGGAGTGAGATTGCACAAGGAGCAGGAAAGGAGCTGTGGTGAGGAGATAATGCTCATCCCCTNAAAAAAAAAAAAAAAAAGAATATTTTTCTTTGACTTGTTGCTCTGTTGAAGATACAAGGTGTTTCTAATGTAATCCCCACTTCTTTTTTATTCAAACCCAATATTAAATTGCTTGGCGCCAGATTTGGAACATGAGTTCCTCTTGCCAAAGGAGTCAGCTATCTTAATGAATATCTATGATTATATATTGAGTCAGAGCAACATAATCTGTCCTTAACAAAACCACATGGGATTTTCTGCATCTCCCATGCTCCCACTGCCCCCTTGCATCAAATTCTGCTCTCAGACCCTCCAGAAAAATGAGGTCAGACAATGGATATGTGGTGGCCATGAGCATCCTGCCCTCCTTACCTCACTTGTGTGAGTTTAGGCATTAGTTTTTCCTTCTCCAGTCCCAGGACAGTGGCTTCCAGTTGACAGATTCATTACCCTTCCTTGCTACTGGAGCTGCAGTTTCATGTGCTGGTGCTTTTTAATACCCTCAGTGTTACCCATTCACTCAAACACCAGTTATTCCTGGGTTCAGCACGGGGCTAAACAGGCGAAACTCTCCAGCCTGCATTACACAGGTCACAGTAGATGATCTAATGATCCCCTTTGGCCTCAGGGACTCCGAATGTTAAAAGCATTATATGGCACATCCTTTAAAAAGCTGGATATTTTTGGCACTGTCCCCTTTCTCACTGTGATCTTATCAGCCCTCACAAGCTGAACGCTGTTGAAATTTATTGGTTACTTCACATGAGTGGAGGGCATGGTAGGAAATGCTCTGGGGAGCGTTGCAGATGATTCATTTGTGGGAAACCTTCCCCAAGCTGGATTTCTGTGCAGGATGTGGGAGAGGAGCAGCTCCGTGCAAAGGAGCCACACTCCAAATAAACAAAAGGAGGCGTTTGCCCCACAGTGGGGAAGGGACCACTGAAAATATTTGCTTATGAGAGCTCTGGGGGTGAAAAGCTTTCCTGGGATCCCAGAGAGATCGGACAATTACTTGGAGGAGCACTCCAGGTGGGATCATTAAGAAAACGGGTCACATCAGGCTAAGGAAATCCTCTGAGCTGGAGGTAGTGGGATTTTGGGGAGAAACACCACATGCACACCTCCCTTTGTGTCTTCTTCCTCTTGGAGACAGAACCTGGACTGAATGGCCCAGGTTCAGAACATGTTATTCGTAAAATGCAGCCTTGCAGCTGGAAAGGGAACCCAAGGCCATCCCAACCACGTTCCCACTGAAGGTCCTCCACCCTTGTGCAGAAGATGAGGGTCTGTTTATCTGCCAACATATAAATGTGCAGGATTTTCTGTGAAACTCATGGACTTACCTTCCCAGGGCACCCACTGGTGGATATAACTTCATTGTTAACAAGTCAGAAAATAGGAATTTTTTTTTCCTGTGGAGAAAAAGAATAAAAAAAAAAATAGGTATATTTTTGTTTTGCCAAATTTAAATTAGAGGAGGGGGCAAAAAATAATATCATTTTTATCAAAAAATTACCGGAATGATGGAGCTCTTCTGCTCTGGAGCTAGGCTGGGAGAGCTGGGATTGTTCAGCCTGGAGAAGAGAAAGCTCCAGAGAGACTTTAAAGCCCCTTCCAGTGCCAGAAGGGGAGAAGCTGGAGAGGGACTTGGGACAAGGGATGGAGGGACAGGACACAGGGAATGGCTTCTCTCTGCCAGAGGGCAGGGATGGATGGAATATTGAGAAGGAATTGTTCCCTGTGAGGGTGGGGAGGCCCTGGCACAGGGTGCCCAGAGAAGCTGTGGCTGGCCCTGGATCCCTGGAAGTGTCCAAGGCCAGTTTGGACAGGGTTTGGAGCAGCCTGGGCTAGTGGAAGGTGTCCCTGCCCATGGCATGGGTGGAACTGGATGGTCTGTAAAGATCTCTTCCAACCCAAACCACTCCATGACTTTACAATTCTACGATGAGAGGTCTTTTCCAGTGTTTGATGTTCAGGCAAGCATATTTCCATTTAAACAAATTTTGAAAATAACTTTTCATTTAGGGAAACAAAAAAGCAAAGAAAAAAAAATGGGATTTTTTGTTGGTTTTTTTTTACCAGCTCTACTGATCTAATTCCAGGATGGATAATTGTATTCTGACTGATTATTGTAGGACTGGAGCTCCAGTCGGGTAGAACATTCTTTTTATTGGAAAGCATTATGTGATGCTGGTTTCCATTAAGGAGGCAACCCCAAGTCTCCACTTTTCTTGCCCTGCTCCTGCAAGAGAAACATTTTCCATAATCGACTGAAAAACATACAGGAGAATGGTTTTAGGAAACTGATAAATATTCTGAAAAAATAACGTTTCCTACACTGGTCGTATAGTTATTTACCTTGCAGAGAGATTTTCCTAAGACCATATTTTGAAATTCTCATCACTTCTGAGCTGGGCAAAAATTTTACATCAAAATCTTAGATCAAAGGTGACTTCTTTTTCATTCTTTATTTACATAAATTTCCATTAATGGAAAAACAAAGGTTTAATTTTAAAAATACTGTAAATCAATAGCCATATAAACATAAAAGCACAGGGTCTTAGTTGAGGATTTGTTCACAAATTGCTTTTTAAACTCGGTCTGGCAAAAAAAAAGAGTATATGATGAAAAGGGTTGCAGGATTTATTTTCTACATTTTAAAAGGAGAAAGAGAGGAAATAAGCAAAACTGATTTTTTTTTCCTGATAACAACAAAATACGTGTTTAAAATTTTACTTTGCTCCTTCCAGAACTGGCCATTTCAAGCCTTCCATCTGTGTATTTCAAAGAACTGTGTTTCTGTTAAAATATCTTCCTCGTCAGAAAAATGAAACCAAATTATTTCTGTCCCTAAGCAGAGCACAGGTCTGACTGTTCTGTGTTACAGATTGATCCTAACGAGCAAATGATGGCTGTGAAGGACCACATCAGGCACCAGAGTGAGTAACCATTTGCAAAACTGCCTGTTAAATTTTTATTAACCCTTTATAAACTTCAGATATGATGTGTGACCAACATAACTCGGCTTTTCCTTCCACAAACCTCAGTGCACTTTATGGGTTGTGATCAGTGCCCTGGGGGAAGCTCAGTGATTCAGTTCTTTTTGCTGGGGAGTAAAAACCCTGCAGGTGAAAGCAACTGAGTGGGAGATGGGGTTATCTTCATGGTAGGTCTTCCAGAGGTATTCAAAGATGATTGAAATCACTCAGATGACACCTCTAGATAGAGGTTTTGCTGCTTTCTATGAAGCATTTTTTGCTCTGCCGACAAACAGCACCATAATCCCACTGTAGTGAATCCCTTAGGCCTCTCTGCTGAAACAAATCATTGGAATACAGACATACACCAAAGAATGGTTTGGGTTGGAAGGGACCATAAAGTTCATCTTGTCACAACCCCCTGTCATGACAGGGACACCTTCCACTATCCCAGGGTCCTCCAAGCTCCATCTAACCTGGCCTTGGACACTTCCAGGGATCCAGGGACAGCCACAGCTTCTCTGGGCACCCTGTGCCAGGGCCTCACAACCCTCACAGCCAGGAATTCCTTCTCAATATCCCATCTAACCCTGCTCTCTGGCAGTGGGAAGCCATTCCTCCTTATCCAAGTCCCTCTTCAGCTCTCTTGGAGTCCCTTTTGGTACTGGAAGGGGCTTTAAGGTCTCCCTGGAGCTTTCCCTTCTCCAGGTGAGCACCCCCAGCTCTCCCAGCCTAGTTTCAGAGCAGAGGAGCTCCAGCCCTTGAAGCATCTCCATGGCCCTTGATGAAATGCATGGTTGCACATCATTAGACAGCTGAGGATGGAGTTATTGGCCACTCAGGACTTAAATGATGCCTACAGCACCCTGAAGGTACAAATTCAAATGGTTCCTCTCCTTCTCTCACCCCCCAGTTATCTCTGGTGGGATTTTCCTCACAGATACATTCCCAGAGTGGCTTTTCGGTTGATTAGCAAGAGCCAGGCTTTGCCAGAGCTGTCTCCCCAGACAGCAGACCCCAAGGACAGATGGTTTGTATAATGCTCAAAATTAATGCAGCATTTGCTGAGAGGTTGTTTTTACACCGTGATGTTTGAAGGACTCCAGAGGTGCCCCATGGCAGAGCTACAGGGAGCAGATGGGTCCAACAGCCTCCCCCATGCTGCCCAGATCCTTCCAGGTCTACTTCAAGAAACAAGTTTATTTTCCTGTGCAAGTACCACTTTTCCATATGCCAAACCCCAGCACCTGGAAAAGAGGCCAATTAACACCAAAATATAGAAAGGCCACATGTCTTCCAAGAGAGCCCCTGTGACAGAGGCTGTTTGCTCACCTTCCCACAGATCCCAGAGGTATTTTCCATGGGGTCCCAGCCTGGCTCCTGCCTGGCAAGGACTCAGCATCATTCCCCAAACATCAGTGAGATTTCTTGGAAAGCTCCACGCTTTCCTGCTGCTCTGCCTCCTCCTGCCCCACAGTTCCCCTTTCCACCCACCCTGGCCGCTGCACCTCGAGCCATTCCTTGCCCAGCAGGAGATGCCACAATTTAACAGCACTCACACTGGCAGCAGGAGCTTTCAGAGCGGTTTCCCTGCTCCAGTACACATCTGCAAACGCAGGAGCATCCTGCATCCCCCGTCAGAACCAGGGCCCCTTGGCATGAGGAGCGGAGTGGAGGCATGTGAAGACATGGTTTCCTGCCTCGGAGAAATTCCCTCCCCAGAAACGAGAGCCTGCAGAGCAAAACACAGCTGCAAATGGCACTCAGAGCCTCGGGAGGCCAGGCTTTAAGAATAACCAGGCACCTTGGGCTGGGAAGGTCCTAGTACATTTTTGCAGCTATGTAAACAACAGTAAACTGCTCCTTTTGGCCGGGCTGGAGGCTGATGGCATAACAGGAAATTCTGGTGGATGATTTTCTTTTTTGGAAACCACATGAAAGTTAACCAAACTTTCCCAAAACAGATGAAAGATTCTGACCAGGAGCAGTCGGAGGATGAAGCGGGAGTTTTAAGGGTGGCTGTAATCCGGTCTAGCCCCAGGCACGGCCGTGCCAGCAGGTTCCTGCCACGGAAAACAGGCTACTGCTCCTCAGCTGCTCCGGGAAAACCCCTCTCCACCAGCTCATGGCCACCGTGGGTGATGCAGCCAGAGGTGGGACACCACAGAAAGGCTGCTCTGGGGGTTCCCAGGGTGAGGATGGCAGAGCAGAAGTGCCTGTCCTGCCATGCCTCTAACTGCTGGTGTTGTTCCAAGGAAGCTGTGGACCAGAGAAGCATGAAAATGTTTGAGCTTCAGGGACTGGATGTGCCTTTCACGAGCCAGAGACTTTTTATGGGACTCAAACCAGGTCTCCAAACCAGCTGATGTGGCCAGCCAAGGTGGTTCTGTTGTTCCCTCCATTAATCCTCCCCCTGCACAAAAAGCATCAGGATCTGCTGAGCCCTGAGCAGGCTGGTGGCTCCCAGGGTTCCTCTTGGCCTGGTTCGAGGATCAACGAGGGGAAAAAAAATTAAAAAGAAAAAAGAAAAAAGGGGTTTTTTTTGCAAAGCCAATAGTGCCCAGCCAAGAGGCTTCCACACACAAGTGGCTTCTGAAACACGAACCAACCACAGAGGTCTCAGCTCTTCTCACAGCGCAAGTGTGTGGGCTCGGTTGGAAACCCTGCTCCGGGGAAGGCTCTCCCTGCTGAACTCCGGCCAGCAAGCAGAGCAGCCCGGCACTAGACCCTGGGAAGGAGGCACACCAGGTCTCCCAGGCTACTTCCCAGAGCCCTGTGGCTTCATATGGGGTCAGGGTGGGCAGGGAAAGGGAAGGGAGCCTCTGGGAATGGAGCAGGCACCGCAGCTGCGAGCGAGGACGTCCTCTCCAGCTGCAGAGACCTTGGACCCAGGAAGTTTCCATGGGTCAGGACTTTGCAGGCTGTTCCTCAGTGTTTATTTGGGTTGGCTCGGGAGCTTCCCGGTGCGTGTGTTTACTGGGGCCGACACATCCCTGCAGGGCTGGAGGGGTGCCCTGGATGTCTCTGCCCCGGGGGTAGCTCGCCATTAGGAAGTGGGAGTCCCCGTGATGCGTTCACATTTAACCAACATTGATTGAAGTCTTAAAAAATCCAGCCACAACCCTGGAAACTTTCTTTGGAGGAGCAGATCCCGTCTCCAAAGTGCAGCATTCAGCAAGCTGAAGGGAATGGGCTAGGCTGGGTTGTAAGACATGAGCTAACTGCCAGCTTCTATTTCCATCTGGGAGGGCGACGGAGCCAAAATCAATAAATCATCATCATTGCCACCAAGAGTTTGGTTTTATTGGATGATAATATATTTCCTACTGGTGAGACCATGTACCAGCAGCTGGAAGAGGAACAAATGACTGTTTACATTGCAGAGCAGGGAAGACAGAGGAAAGAAATAAGTAAACATATCACATATGTTAAATGGAGATTACTGTGGGGTTAGTCTCCCTTATGACATCTACCTCGGAGGGGAGGGGCAGAGGAAGGTGACTCATAAATGTCCCAACACTAAGTGAATTATTCCATCACTTCACTGCCCTGTATCTCCCATGTACACAGATCCCTTCTTCTCCCCTCCTCTGCAAACACAGCTCATGGGCCAAGTGTGTAATTAGCAGATCTTTGGGTGATGCAGAGGCTTTGCTGAAGCACAGAGCTGTTGAGATACCCACAACAGGAGGACTAAGGACATTACGTTGTCCCTTTGAGAATCTCTTGCCTTCAGGAGTCCTTAATTCCCACCCCACAGGGATGGGGTAGCCAGAGAGGTGCTGCAAACAGCACAGGGGGCTGGTGGGAGGGGTGCCATGGGAATGGCTTCAAAGCCCCAGAGCCTGCAGGGAATATGTCTGCTCAGCCCTGTGCTCACCACGTGCTCCAGCCCTCCAGATTGTTCCTTCTCATCTGTCAGGCTGAGGCTTCTCTTGCTCATCTTTGCTCTGCAGGGTCTCTGCTGCCTTCTCCCCTCAGGCAGGATGTGTTGGGAGGCCATCACCAAAGCATCTGTTACAGAACCCAAGCACTTCCCTGCTGGAATTGAATCTTTGTCTATACCAAAGTCTTCCAGGGGACAAGGAATTTTTGTTTGATAAAAATTGCCGCTCCAATCAGCTCTTCTTTTTCCTTTTCTTTTCTTTTTTAATAGAAAGTCTAATATAAATATCATACAATGTGCAGCCAAGACATCTCTGTTCTCAAAATGTATTATCCACCCCTTTCAATACCAAGGCCTTCCCAGGAGATAACCCCATGCTCCCCAGCTCCAAGATCCCTGTGCTACGAGGAGGACTGAGATCCACACAGTGGGGAGAGCTGGTGTTGGCTGCTCCAGGAATCAGTCCCATCTCCGTTCCTGCTTCTCTTGCTTCTGACCATCAGGTTTTGGCCTCCTAAATGGGCTTTCATCACCCAATTGGAAACAGAGCAACCTCCTGCTACTCGGTTATATTTGGCACGGCGAGTGCACACAGGGAAATAATCCGTAGTGCTCTGCCTGGACTGGCATGTGCCCCAGAGCCTGGCCCTCCAGCCATGTCCCCCTTCTGCACCTGGCCACCTCCTCTGGTCACTGGTCACCAGCAGATCATCAGCTCCTTAAAGCAGGAGCAGCCCTGCCTTTGTCATTGCAGTTCCTGCCTGTTCACACCCAGGGGACAGCTGATGTCACCCATGTCCTGCTGGGCTCCAGGAGACCCCAGCTTTGGAATGGCCTCCTGGTAAAAGAGGGGCTGGAAAAAGGTGCATATCACACTGTGTGGAGTGCTGGGATGCAGGATCTCGAAGGAAGAAAAGGAGCTGTTTTCTGAACATTTGTGGTGCCCCCCGCAGTTGACACCCCAAAGTTTGCTGTCCCGGCATTCAGAAATCTCAGGTTTCTGCAGAGTTCCTCCAGCTGATGCTGCAGGATTGATGGGGTCCCAGGACACCTCCTTACCCCTGGACAGGGACCAAGGCACAGCCACATCTACCTTTCCAGCTGACACCAGGATGTGGTGGCATCTGCCACCCTTCCCCAGTGAGGAGACGTGGATGTGGAGGGTCAAGCAGAGCTGTCTGCTGGGGAATTCCTACTCTGCACTGTGCTGGGGCTGTGGAGCATGTCTGGATCTGTCTGTGGTGAGACAACAAGCTTTGCTTCTCCCCACATCCCTGTGAGTTGGTGTGGCCTGGCTCAGGGATGAAGATCCAGCCAAATCAGCACAGATTGAGGAAAGTTGCTGAGCTCTGTTCATGCTCCCTCCAGTCCTTAAAAGGAGCCACTGCTGACCACATCCATCCCCAAAGAAGCAGAACCTGAGGGCCAGCAGCCACCCGGACCCTGGAGAGCTGCCAGCTGGCTGCATCTTGTGCATCCCAGCCTGGAGGAGGCTGTGGCCATGAGGTGACAGGGAGAGCAATGCCTCTGACACTGTACTGCTCCACATCACACCCTCCCACAGCCATCCCATCCTGTATCCAGTGCAACACCTCCTGATTAAATCCAAAACACACTGGGAAACGGGGGGGGTGGGTGCAGCTTCCATCCCCACAGCAGGTGCAAGGCTGAGCACGCTGAGCTGGATTGCATCGCTCTGGTTATTGGGGAAAAACAAAGCAGCAATTATAAAATCTTCTGGAGAAAGCAGATCACAAGGCTCCAGGGACCCTGAGGAGCTGTAAGAAGGCAGGCAGTAAAAAAGCAGACCCGGGAATAACCCTTATTGAGGTGAAGCAGGTCATGGGGAACAGACCAGCTGCAGCACCTGATGGGCACAAAGGCATCCAGCACTTTGGGAGCATCTAAGAGCCCGTCTACAAGGGATTTTTGCAACTTGGGTACAAAATTCTGCCTAAATGTGATTTTAGGCACCTATGCCCATTTCTGGGCCTCATTGCCCCCAAACCCAGAATTTATATTACTACTGTGCACAGGTGGATACACACGCCATCAATCTGTTGCAAATAACTTCTAACCTGCTGATGATTTTGGCTCAATTTGGCAGAGGAGTAAAACTTTCAAAAAGAATTTGTCTTCTGGAAGTTTTGTGGAAATGGTTGGAGGAGAGAGATACTATTTCTAGCCTGCGTGAGGGAAAGACTCATCAGAGAGTCCACACTGCCACTGCTCAGGGCATTTGGGCTCTTGTAACTACTCTCCCTTCCAGACCCACCTGACCAGACACAGCAGCGAGGGGCAGGACAGAAGGAGGGAACAGCAGCATCGCATGTTAATGAAGTTGGGTAATAATAATTGTTTTATTTATAAGCATCCCCCACCCCTGTTGAATCGCTCGGGGCTCTGCACAACAACCACAAAAACAATTGCTCATTAATTAAAACCACACCAAACCTCCCCGAGATTGCAAACAGATGGATAAACACATCAGATGATATAATATCCCAGGAACTGGGAATGGGAAGGGACCACCTGTACCAGCCGGCTTGGGCAGGCAGAGGTTTGGCCTGTGCCTCCCTGGAGTCCCAGCCTCAGAGCACTCACCAGGACACCAGAAAACCTCAGAATCCTACAATCACCAGAAAAAGTCAGGAAAGCCCTACTCATGTTCTAAAGCCCTGCAGTATCCTAGAAATGCACAGAGATCTTGGAGGAACAGTATCAGTTCTTCCCATAAAGACTAAATAAAAAACCTGCTCTTCCTACCAATCCTTCTGTCTGAGCTGGGATGGAAATGCTCTGAGATGGAAATGCCCCTGCTTCAGCTCTGAGAAGAGCACCATCCTCATCCTCAGTGCTGCCCATCAGCCTGACACTGTCCACTCCAGGCTGGAGGCTCTCTGAGCCTGTAAAGTGCCCTGGGGCGAAAACCCAGAGGAGGTCCACAGGTGAACTGTTCATTGTGGAGTCTGCTGGGTCCTGTAAGTGCCTGCAGCTTGTGGCTGAGAGAAATATAACACATGGACTTAACAAGTCCCTTCCCAGCCCTTTGGCTCCCCACGTGTTTTTCATCTCAGCATCTCCAGCCACTCACAAGCACCAGTTACCTCTGGATCACCTGCACTAAATAAGGAAAGCACCATTCATCCATCCACCCCAATAAACCCAAGAATCACCGACCCAGGCTTGGTTGTTTGTCATTTAATCGACAAGACAACAGTGGAGTAAGAAAAGTGACTGAAAAAAATCCATGGTCCCCAAAATCCATGGGCTGCATCTCTCTCCCTGGAGAACAGAGCCCCGTGGCAGCAAGGACTGAGCTTCCCACCTGCCCTCCTTCCCCACACCTTTTCCATGCTGCAAACCTTATTTGAGAACACGTTCCTGCAGCCCTGTCCCTGGGGGCCCACGATTTCCAATGTTTCCACAAAGGTGAGGACGGGCCGAGCCGGCACTCCTGACTCACGGAGGCAGCTGGAGGCTCTCCCCAGCCAGCTGGAGGGTGGGAACAGCTCGTTGGGAGGATGGGGATGCAGGGTGTGGGCTGAGCATCACCAGGGATCAGCCACATGTGGGGAGGAGCCGTGGGGCTGCAGCTCACACACGGCTCCTCGCAGCCCTGGGCACAGGGAAGTGACGGGGGCTGATCTCACATCCCTGGGAAGGCACCTTTGAGAAGAGGGTGAGGAAAGGCCTCTGGATTCATGTCCTCTGCAGGGTTGCAGACCAGCTGGGGCTTTAGAGGACAGTTTGTCAGGATTGTCCAGCCCAGCTTGGTCAGTCATGAGATTTCTCACCTCAGGGTGCCCAAGGAAGTGGCAGTGGCTGAGCCAAGGAAAGGCCCCAGCCCCACACAGACCACAGACAGAGCTCTGGGCCGAGTCTGGGAACACTTTACCCTTGATTTACACTGCATAGATTTAGTCCTTTTCTTCTCTACAGCCCATTAATCCCTCCTCATTCTTATATTAGTGAGTTTTATTGAGCAAATGAACTTGAGTTGTTGAGTGAAAGGCTGAGGGTGCCACCTTGGGCACCTGTGGAGAAAAATCCTGAATTTTTCTTGGAGAAAAAAAAAAAAATCTTGGAGAAAACTCCTGAAAGAGCACTGGGGATTGGTTTGCAAGGGGAAGACTCTGTCTGCCCATCCTCCCAGGATGGTTTAACAACATATTCCTGCCCTTCACCACTGCACAGGGCCACCTTGCCCCCATCCTTATCATTCAGGCCTTGTGTGTCCCAAGAGCCCACAGACAGAGCTGACACCAGCGGAACATTTCCAGGATGCTCCATGCTGACCAACACCTTCCACCCTGCAGCCAGGACACCTGGCAAATTCTTCGTCTGGAAAAGCTCCTGTTAATGTGATTGACCTCAGTTTCACCTGGATCCTTGTGGGAATACACCGCATGCTTTGCCTGGGGCCAGGGATTTCTGTTCTATCAAGCCTACATATCCCTGCTCATGAATTCTGACCTGTTGTACCATGTTCTCACCCAATCTGAGTGGTCCCTCTGGAACTGGCACAGGACATTACATCCCTGGCTGGGTGGTCCTTATCACACCCCTCTATTTCAGGTGCCAGGAGGAAGAGTGTGACCATGCTCTGCACAGGAGCACACCCTTGGCATTTGTCTCTCCAACACTACATCCTTCTCCACATGGATCTGCCTTGGAGATGGACCAGATGTCCCCAGCTCCATTTCAAGTCCGTGGGAGACAAGGGGACCTGGGCTGTGGGAGGGCTGAGATGAGTCCCACGAGCTGCCAGAGATCAATGCCTGAATAGCAGAGGTCAGAGTCTGGCCCGGGGTTATGAATTCTCATTCCTCTGATGACATCCACGGCTCTGTGAGGCCACAGCCCAGCTGGGGAGCTGCTGTCTTATCAGCTCTCACTCCTGGAAGGCTTCTCCAACCCTTCTTCTCAAAGGCTGACTTTCTGACCCAACGCAGAGCTCCATGCAACCTCTGAGGAGCCAGTGGCCTATCTCAGGCCTGGATTCGTCCCCTCAGGAAATTACTGTGGGTCCTGACTGATCTCCAGCGGACCCATCCAAAAAAAGAATAATACAGCTTTTCTGCAGACAACTCTATCTTTGCTACATACCAATCCCATGACAAACCAGCTGGCACGAGAGCTCAAGCACGAAAGCAATTTGGCTTCCCTCCTTCTCATGTTGACAGCTTTAAAGCCGCTCTCTTTAAACTCACCTCCCGTAGGTGGTTCGGCAGCAGAGCCAAAGGCTGTGATTACACTTCCAGAATGTTTGTTAGCTGCAGGTCCCCAGGCACCGAGTTCTGGAAAATATTTTTCAAGCAATGTCCTCAGGGTCAGAGGCAGGTTCTCTGGCTTGTTCCTGGCTGACTTCACACTGGGCTATGCATGCTGCAGCCAGTGTGTTTTTTAGGACTTTTTTTAGGACTTTTAGGCAGGCAAACAGATCTGAGAGTGTCTTTGGGTGCCAGTCCCCTTAGATCCCATCCCAGAACCAGGAGGATCCCCTGGCTCCCCCCACACAGAGCTGAGAACAAAGGGCTGCCGAAGCTCCCTGGGCCCATCAGATAAAGGGGACACAACTTGCTGAATTTCATTACTAAAAGCTCTGCTCTACCCCTGCCCGACTGGCAGGAGAGTCACAGCATCCACAGCAAGGTGGAAAGGTCTGGAAAAGTGTAGGGTGGGTAATAGAGGGGAAAATTAATTGCAGCAAGTGGGAAGCAGGGTGAAACACCCTTCAGGCAGGCCCCAGCACTCAGCCTGTGTCACTGGCCTGGGTCACACATCTCCTCACACCAGAAACCCTCCAGCCATGCCTCCAACTTGCACAGGGTAGGTGCAAACACCCATGGAAGCAATCAGGACCTCATCCTCGTGCCATCTTAAGTCTAATCAGCACCACATTGATCACAGCTTTCCCAGAAGGACATTTCTGCTCCTGGGTGAGGTGTGGGTTTGAAAGGTGGGAACCCAGCTCAGGCTCAAAATAACACTGGCCTGGGTTGGCTCGTCCCCTCTTACAAGCTGGGTGTTTCTTTATCTTTAGGGCATCCTTATATTCCTGTCGAACCCAATCACTGAAGTTAATCCTGTGCTTTAGTGCTGAAACCTTGTATTCCCACAAACCACCCCCCTCCACCCCCCAAAAAACCAACCAACCAAACAAAAAACCAAAAACACCTCGAAGGGATTGTTTTCCTTAGAAAGAAGAGGAAGAGGTAAGGACATGGCCAAGTAGGAAGTAGCCAAACAGATGCAGAGGTCCATGGCAGGGACAAGGGGTTTCTCCAAGACATTTAAAGGTGGCACCCCCAAAACCTATAAAAAGAAACACTTTTCTACCCAGCCTGTACAACCAAGCTCTTGAATTCCCAGCCTTGAAACTAAACAGTGTCTCATTTTACATACACCACCCAACGAGCCTCAGTGCTACCTCCCAAGTCTTAAGTCATATCACTGGTGACGCTGGAGAAGGGAATGAGAAAAAGGAAACAGGCTGACATATCTGATCCGCTGAAATCACACAAATGGCTTAGCTGAGCAGCCAATTTAAAGGGGAACAGCTCTGCACCAGCCACACGAGCTTTGGCTGTGCTGCCACAAGATCTCTGGCCTTCATTAAATGTGGATAAAGGAGGTCAGACTATTCCTTGCCCTGGGTATAAGGGCAGGCACCAACCAAAGGAGCATCCAAGGCATCTGAGTCATCTCAGTTCAAAAATTCAAGAATTAGTGCAAGGAGTAGTACTATGTAAAATGTGCTGTTCAGTAGGATACAATGATGGCCACACACCAGTGGCTATTTGGAATCAAACCTCTTGGCTTCTTTGTAGCACTGAGACCCACATATGGAAAAACCTGGTGTCCCATTTCTCTCCTCTTCCAGTTCCTACACAAACAAAATATAGGGTTGAGGGTTATTTTTTTGTTTGTTTATTTTGTATTTTTTACTCTGTCAATTCTGTTCACATTGCTATGCAAAGAAGAGCAGAAACTTGACAGCCAAACCAGATTTTCTCTTGGCATCACGAAATCTATCTTCTGCATTTTGCAGTTTGGTCTTACCAACACGAGGTCTCTGGCTGCTTATATTAAAGTTCTGGGTTTGCTTTCAGCATGGAATTAGCTCTGGACAGGACCTGTGCCCTAACATGTCACCCTTGATGCTGGAGCATGAAGGAGATAGTTGGAAGTGGAAAAGGTATAGAGATTATAGTTAAAATGCTCAAAGTTAAAGGCAGAGGCAAACTCTGCCATGAAAGGAAGCTTTCCTGCCCTGAAGGCACTTTGACCATAACCCCAAAAGTCACACACCCCTGCTTCACCTCCCCTAGTTATCCAGTAATTGGGTGGGAGGGAAAATGGAGTGGGATCTTCCAAGAGCTTTGGGCACCTGGGACTGCCTTGTGTGCATGACTGACACATTCTCCCACTCACAAAAAACTCTTTATAGGCAACCTGTGACCTTCCAAAGATGCTGAGGTGGATCAGCATGCAATGTGCCATATCCTTTTTATTCCCTCCTCGCTTGTTTTCCACCTGTGTGTTTATTGAGCAAAGAAGCTTCCATAAAGAGCTTGGATTTCATCTTCTGCATCAGGGGATTTGACAATCTGGTAGCTTGTAGCAGCCAGGAATCCTCTGTCTCCATCCTTGAGTCCACCAGTGCATGAAAAACACATCCAGGCTCTCCAGGAGTCACGTGAGTGCTTCCTCCTTACTGTAACTCACATTCAAAAATGGGGTTTTTTTGCTCACAAACTTTTCCTCTGGAGTCCCTTTTTTACATATGGATTGCTGGTGATATCCCTGATGTTTATTCATTGCATCTCTAATAACTATTAATATTCAAGAGGTCACATTAAGAGCCTGGTGGGTTTCCAGTCACAATTAGCCTGCTTTGTTTTACTTGCTTGTCACAGAGCTGGTCTAGGGGGTTATGTTTGTTCTGCTGAAAGAAAGCTTTATGGCATGTTTCAGGCCTGACATTATGACACTGGTAGGCCAGACAATCTGTCGTTGGAAAGAATTTCTGCAAATCCCCAAAGTTTTTCTGCATTTCTATGCTGTCATCTAAAAAGCAGCATCTGCTCTGTAAGGCTGCCAAAAGAAGGTCATATTTTTATTTTTACCAATAAAAGGAAAGGACGAGCCTGCGGTTCAGGCACTGGACGAGCTTTTGGGCAGCCTGGGGTTTGCTTCCCAGTTGAGCCAAGAGTTTGGGCAGTTGGCCCAGCTGGGGATGGGTACCTCTCCCTGTTCAAGGAAGTGCTTTCCTTCCAGACTTCAGAGAATCATAGAATGGTTAGATTGGAAGGGGCCTTGAAGCTCATCTCGTTCCACTCCCTGCCATGGCAGGGACACCGTCTACTAGCCCAGGCTGCTCCAAGCCCTGTCCAACCTGGCCTTGGACACTTCCAGGGATCCAGGGGCAGCCACAGCTTCTCTGGGCATTTGCTGCCAACGATTTTTTTCAGATGGTTCCCCCACACCTCTCCATGCCCTTAATGTCCTTTCCTAGTGTGGCTTTGGGCTGGAGCCACCTTGCCTGGTGCATAGACTGAGGGTTAAATGGTTCAGATCACGACAGCTGGTCCCTGCACCTCTCCCTCTCTTCATTGGGTCCTGCTCCCTCCAGTTCCTCCTACTTGTTCCCAAACTGCAGCATCTCTTTTTTTTTTTTTTTCTTGCAATGGGTACCTTCCTCTTAAATTAGGCTTTTTCCTCTTCACTTGGCCTTGCCACAGCTCTGGAAACAAACAGCTCACATTAAAAGTGTTTCTAAGGGAGTGTTATTTTCATGCCATCTTTGCTAATGGCATCTCTGTTGGAAACTGTCAGTTGAATGCTGTTTGACACATCCCTGGCTGTCACACGGGGAGGAGAGCCAGAAAACGGGAAACCTTCTTTCCAAAGGAGATGAGATTTCAATGGAAGTGTCAGTTTTTAACTTAAGTCTTCTCAAATATTACATTCACAAAAAAGAATTCACCAACAGCTGCACTTCTAAGAGACCAAGGGACTGATTACATCTGTCATGTGGATAATATATTGCCCTTTGAATGATAGGTGTGTACACGAACTTGCAGAGCCTCTGTGACCAATGAAGGGACTTCAAAGGTGGTGGTGGGTGGCAGTGGTGGTGGTGGGCTGGGCTGGAGGCAGGGGAGAGCCCGGGGCATTCACTACCTCAGGTGTTTTCAATAAATCTCATGTACTTCACACAAAGATGCTTTAAAGCCCCTTGACAGCCTCAGCGTTTTAACACCTATTTTCGATTATGCAACAGCCACTATTTGTAAACAGGTCGAGAAAATGGTATAAGGGAGTTGCATTCGTATTTTAAACAGAAAGCACAGCACTTCAAATGCAAATAGGAGACATCCTGTCTATGAGGACGTTTAGCCAATTGCTTGATGCATGTGGTTTCAAAGATGGTTGACTTCTATCCAAAAGACACAGATGGGATGACTTAGACACAAACAGCTTTTAATTTACCACTTATGTTGCGTCTTTACTTTACCTGCTGCTCTTAGAGCAACAAGGCTGCAAACTCAGACCTAGAAAGAGCATTCCTGGTTAGAGCTCCTGGTTAGACACGTGAGGAAACTGTCCTTGAAATGGCCCTGCTGCACTGAAACGCCACAGTTTCCACAGTCAAAAAAACTCCACAGGAATCAAGCAGAGTAGACCAGGCTGCCTGTGCAATGGGCAGTCCATTGTTTTATTTAAAATACAGTTCGAAGGTTCGATATTTTTGCACTGAGGGACAGAGTTATAGCTGAAATAGCCTGCAGGATTCAGTGGGATATCCTCCTTCTGTTCTCTTCCCTCAAAAACAGTGGCACAGCTCTGTTGCAAAACCTATTAAGGAACAGGGTGAAGTTTCACACCGTTTAAGTATTAAGGCAGATGGGTAATTCATACTCAAGATATCCAGATTCTTTGAGGGGTGATCCAAAGTCTGTTCAGCTCCACAGAAACCTCTGTGATCTCTGGATTAAGCCCAGCAGGCATCTACCAGAAAGGGCAAGGAAAAAGCCAGTTTATTCAGGTGCACTAAAACAGACAAAATAGATAAAAATAAAACATATGAGTTACCAGTCCACGTGTCTACAAGGGGCATAAGTTTCCATCGACCTCTTTGCCTCAGGGACATGAAATAATTGTGATTCTTATGTGCCAAAAAAGCCCTGTGTAAATATTGCTCATTGCTAAACAAAACAAAAGGTTGTTTGACCAAATCAGATGTGACAAAACAAAAAGAACACCACAAGGAAGTAAACATGTGAAGTCCACATTTTCTGAGGGACTCTTGAAAAATGCTCTAAATGAATATTTTGGAGCTCGGTTTTGTGCAGGTGCTAGGAAGTTTTATACTCAGAATGCCTGGAATATTTTCTCCACTACAGGGAAATTAATAAATACTAGTGCGCCGGAGTCTTTTGTGCCAATACTAACCATTAACTTTTGGCTTGAAGCCACAGCTGTCTACTTTGCAGTGGATTCTGCCACCAAGGGAAAGGTCACTACAGGCCTGTGCTTTCTTCTCCTTCGTGTGTTCCAAAATAATTAACAGAAGTTGTTCAGCAGATGGTTCCCTTTCTGTCAGCAAGTACCTGCGGTTTAATGGGTTATGCTGGATTCCTCACCGTCAGTGGGTGAGGCTGGAAGGAAAATTAAAATGCATCATCTTTGATCCACCCACTTGTAATTAGTTCTTAGGGTTTCACATAATAGCAGATATAAAGGAGGTGGGAGAGGGGAAATGAAATCATTACAAACCCAGAGATCAGCAGCAGCCATGTAAAGCTGTGATTACGTTATCCAGCGGCATCTCCTTGCTGCACCGCCACAGGGTTGTAATTGTTTCAGCTGGGGATTTGAAGATTTACTAATTGTATGTTTTTCAGTGTCCTAGTCTGGAGATTCAGCAGGAAACCACAAAAAAAAAAAAAATAGGAGATGCCTGTGTTTGTAAACTGACAGTGATGATCCCTTCGTGCCCTTGCAGCAGCCAGAGGCCCAGACAGGAGAGGATGAGCAAACAGCCAAACTCTGCTGCAATCAGGGAGGGAAAAGTATCCTTGCCACAGGAGTTTACATTGTCAGGAAACAAAGACTGGTCAGGAACTGGGATCACTAACTTCATTTACAAAAGGAAAATCAAAACTCCCATCAAGGGTTTAAGGGCTGCCTCTTCCAAAAGCCCGGAGCGTTTTCCATTCCGTTAGAAGCGCCGGGGTGTGGGCAGCTGCAAATCCCAAGGGATCAATCTCACCTGAGCTCAGCTGTGCAGTCCAGACCCCCTCTGCTTCACCCAGAGGGTCTGAGTCACCCTGCAGAGGCTGGGCCTCTCCATCTCCTCCGGCTGCACAAGGCATCACACTGACAGAAACACTCCAGTTACCATGGAAAAATAATAAAAATTAGCCCATCCTAATTATTATTGTCATCACTTCTTCTATTCATAGCTCCACTGTCATAGGGCATAGGAACATTCAATGTGACAAGCCAGGACCCCACTTCTGTGCATTTTTTCCTACTGCTGTCGCAAAAGAGTTTTTAAAAGAGGTTTCTCAGGAGGTCCAGGATGCACCTCTGTGCTTTGGTTAGGAGAGAGCACAAATCCAGCGGGCGTTGGAAGAATGAAGGAGAACATCAGTGACCTGTGTAAAGTTTCTTGATACTGAATGGGAAGTGGAAAGTGGCATGGGAACAGGTGAGAGGCCAAAAAAAGGGCTGGTGGGAATGGGTTGGGGAATTTCAGGAGCCATCTGGAAATGCACTGTGGTGTGACATGGTGAAAGCCACATGGTTAAAGCCACATGGTGGCACAGAAACCTTTGCAGGAGCTTTCGAGGTGGGCAGCAGTGGTTGTGAGAGACAGAGGTGATGCTGAGATAGGAAGAGTTTGAGCAAATTTGCAGCTCCACTGGTAGGCAGAAGCCACATCTTCAAGGAATGCTGAAAAATTTGTATTCCAAGAATCACAGAATATTTTGGGTTGGAAGGGACATTTAAAGGCCATCTAGTCCATCCTGCTACAATAAGCAGGGATATTTTCAGCTGGATCTGGTGTCTCAGTCCTTGAACACTTCCAGGGTTGGGGCATCCATCACCTCTCTGGGCCACCTGTGCCAGGTCCTCACCACCCTCGTTGTAAAGCCTTTCTTCCTCATATCTGGTATTCCTGTATTCTTAAAAATATGTTCTTAAAGAAGGGAAAGTCTGTTCACAATGGCTGCACTTTAAACATGCAAAGACTTCACAGCTGCCTGAATGCCTGTAATAGGACTGGGGATTGCAGGAAACCAAGGAAATCCAGAGGGACATTTGGGATCATTGCACTGAGGACCTAGTTAGCTAATGAGCATGTCTTTGACATTGTCCTCTGTGGCTACAATTTGAAGACAATTCTCTTCTTTTGTTTCTGGGAGAAAAAAAGATATATCCCTTAGGGGCCTGTGGTATTGTTTAAAAAAAAATACAAAATTTAAAAAGGCTTTTTACTGAAAAAGTAAAACTAATCTAACTCTTGTGTTCCTGCATTCAGAGGGGAGGATTCCAAGCTTAGTGAAGCTGCAGAAGTAACTACAGGACTTCATCATGAGAGGAAGAAGCAGGCATGCATAGGTATGGTTTCATGGAGCTAAGAATGGAGAGCCCCCAAAAAATCAGCCCCATGGGGCAGAAAAGACAGGCAAATCAAATCATCTCTGGTGGCAGGGCTTTAAAAACTCTGCATAAAAACCTTTTTTGGACAAAGCACTGTCTACAAGAGGCACTGCAAGCTAGAGGCCGTCGTGTATTTAATCCTGAGCGTGTCCTGGGCTCTGCACACTCACAAGGAGCTCTTGCCTCCATTGCTTTCCCCTCCCATTGCACGTGAGCCGTCTCTTCTCCAAAGAAACTTATTTTTCAGGGAAAAGAGTCCCATGAGACGACAGGTCCTGCCTGAGCCCAGTCCCTGGGCTGCTCTGGCCTCAGCCCTCTGAGGCTGGAGATGAAGGAACGAACCATCAACTTCCATATGGAGTCAAAGCCACTAGAGGGAGTCGATGTGTTTGCGTGGTTCACACATCCATTCATCTTCCCTTCCTCACTCTCTGTCCCCTTGGAAGAGACCGGGAACAGAAAGGGAGGGAAACACACCGGGAAGCTGCTCAGGACATCACTCACCTCCCACTGGTGAATGCTGCAGTAGCTCCAGTGACTTCAGTGTTTCCAGTGAGTGGGATTGCTCTGGGTTTCCAGCCGTGTAACTCAGCAGAAAATGGTCTGTTGGAGTCCCCAGGAATATTTATGTAAGTCTCAAGATCCCATCAGGAGAAGCAAGGGAAAAATGAGAATTTTTCCAAAAAAAAAAGTTGGATGGTGGAGGTGCTGGAAGGACTACACAAACTGACCGGGAAAGGCCGTAGGAATTGTATGGGTTTGGTTTAGGGAGAAGGCTGAAGTGAGGGACAGAGCACTGGACGTTTTGGGAAGAAAAGGTTGTTCTAAAAGCATCAGACCATCCAGCACTGCTTGCTCTCCACAGCCAGTGTGGGAGGAAGGGCTGGTGGCTCACACCCTCCACCTCAGGATCCAGAAGGACTCGCCCTTGTGTCACTGCAGAAAGCAGAGATCCCCCAGCCCTGCACCTCCACCACTTACTACTCTGTGAAACACAACCTAAAGGCAAGGAAAGTGCCAAAGGTGGAGTTGTGCAATTTTCTGGGATCATCCATGCATCCAGCCTTTTGGTATTCCCTTTTGGAATGACCACTGCGATTAGCAAAGAGGCAAGAATGTCCTTTGGCACATGGAGGTCATTGAAAGCCACGGGGCCAGTTAGCCATCCTTTCCTCCATGCTTCAGGACTGCCAAACTCCATCCTCTCCTGGGGGGAGCATGGACCATTGTCCAGTGCTGCTTCCCAAACTGTGACCTTCACAGCAGGGAGGAGTTGCTTTGCCTGCTCTTTGCCACCATGGGGCTGACATAGAATCATGGAATATCCTGAGTTGGACCCCCAGGGATCAAGTCAAGCTCCTGGCCCTGCACAGGCACCCCAACAATCCCACCCTGTTCCTAAGAGTGTTGCCCAAACACTCCTGGAGCTCTGGCAGCCTCAGAGCTGTGCCCATTCCTTGGGGAGCCAGGGGGTGCCCAGCACTCTCTGGGGGAAGAACCTTTTCCAAGTATCCAACCACAACTCTAAATGTGTTTTAAGCAGCAAGTTTTGCAGGCTCAAGCAAGACTTTCAGATAGAGAACCCCTCCTTAAACCCCAGCCTGGGCTCTCAGCACATCAGTGTCCTCTGTAGGTTGTCTGCAGCAGATGATGATGAAAAGATGTTGGCTGAAAGTTGCATCTGTGAGCACACAAAAAAGGCTCAGGAAGCACGACTGCAACTTTCCTTATTATAAATATTAAGTAATCTAATTGTTCTGCTTTTATGAAGGGAATTTAAGCCGTTCAGGGAAGAGATGTCAGGAATGTCCTCCTCCTGACAAATGGGGTTTTCATCAGAATATGACAGTTCCAAACTGAAGTTCCTGGAGGGGTGTACCGGTTTCAACCAAATTTTCATCTTGAGCAAAGTTGCTTGGGTCCAGCTCATTATTCCTCATGAGTTAAAGGCTGTCCTGAAAAGCCCTTCAGAGGAACTCAGGGAAATGCTCTTTGCCTGGCATCTGGAGTCACATCCACTGCTCCTCTTGTCAAAGCTCAGCTCATGTACAGCGATTCTCAGCAACATAAATGTGCATCTGACCTCTTCTAAAAAACCTCTTGAAGTCTCCTTGCAAGTCACACCTTGAGCCCCCTTTTTTAGGCATGCAATAATCGAGATGAGGAAAATGCAACCAGTGAAGCAGAGTTAGGAAAAACCAGGCAACTAAATTTCTTTTCATTCGAAATGAATGTTCTATCAAAACTGTCACAAACATTTCGACACCACAGTAGCCTCATCTGTCTGTTCCCAGCAGTGGCCATCTGTAACCATGCTGCGGCTGGACCAAAATATTTGATTTGAAGTGATGCAGGACCTACCACACTGAGCTCCTCACCCTTGAATGCTCATTCCAGTTTTAACACAAGCAAGTAAACCTGAAACGCTAATCCAGCAGCTCCCCTCGGTGAGAGCTGTGCTTCCAGTTTGCTTAAGGAGATTTTCTTTTGAGAGACCTTTATCTTTCTATCTGAAAGCTTCCGTGTTTGCCGGGATGCTGGCACGACAGAGTGACTGCACTCGAGTTCCCCAAATAAAGTACTGACAAATTTATTGTCTGCAATAATATTTTCCTACCTCTGTGAGGTGGGTTGAACCTCTTCCACTTTCCCCTTAGTTAAAAACAACACTGATGGCAGTAATTTATGTTTTGGTCAAGGCCAAGAGGACTAATTAGAGCATATTAAGCTGAGCTGTGCAGGCAGTTCCTGCTCTTCTCCCGGGTACGGATCCCATATGCCACAGGCATCCTCCTATCCGTGTCCATGAATGGCTGTTCACGGGCTGGAAAGAGCATTTTGCTACCAGACATTTGTGCAGTTCCTTAGTCGGGACTTCCACCGTTTCCGGGATTCCTTAATCATTTCCCTAACAACCACGGATAACAAACGTGACCTTCCTGTGAAAAATGAGGCTCGGTCTATAAACATGTTATTAAGAATAAATGAAGCTTTTAGGAGAAGGGGTTAGTTGGGGGTCTTTACTGGGCTGTTAGCCCCTGGAAACTTGAATGTAAATAGAAAACAATTAAAGCCCCAGCCCCAAAGGATGCTGCGCTCAGCCAGGGGGGCTGTAATTAGATTGCTGCTGCCGTTAATCGCTCCTAAAGTGAGTGATCATAAATTACAAATGGGTGCAGAATCCTCCCAGAGCATGGCCTGAAAAGCTCCTCTGGGCTGGCTTGGGGAAGAGAGAGGTAGAGAAAGAGGAGAGGAGAGGAGAGGAGAGGAGAGGAGAGGAGAGGAGAG
>VZDJ01007753.1:49521604-49543235 GCA_008694505.1 Cyanoderma ruficeps | reverse complement strand
GAAAGGGAGAGGAGAGGAGAGGAGAGGAGTTTTCCTTCTTTCTCTTTCCTACTCTCCCACGTGTATCAGTCAGGCTTGTAAATTAATGTTGGAACGGGAGGCTTAGGCTAAACCAAACCCCAGGATTGCTTCTTTTTCTTTAAATACACAGGCAGGCACGCACACATGCATGCATAGTCAGTTAAGTGAAGAAAATGTACCTCCAAACATCATATTTAATTTCATTAGCTACTGTTGCTTTCTTGCAATCCGCTTATAGCACATGGAGATAAACATTCTCCCAGTGATAAGGGTGTGTTTATAAACTTTGTTTGGGATGAAAGAAGCCCTAACTGGTGTGTTTTTATAGTAGGGTTAATGGTGCTTTACTAATCCTTTGCCTGTGACCAAGGAACACAGACATCTTGACTTTCCTGGGAGATGTGGATGCATTTTCCTTCTTCCCGGGCCCTCAGCGTGCAGCTGGAAGACAATGAACCACCCCCAGCTCCACCAGGGTGAATTGTGAAGCAGCAGCATCACATTCCTGGGCCTTCACCACCAGCCGCTCAACGTTCCCAGAGTGCAGAATTAATTCAACACATTGTTATTTTACAGTTTGGCTTTGTTTTGGGGAGCCTTTTCTTCTTATTATTTTTTTTTTTTTAAGAGAAAACCACTACAGCAAATGCTCTGCAGCTTCCAAATGCTTGTGCAGGTACTGCCTAAACACCCAGCACCTAGGACCCTCAGTCTGTTGCAGGATTTCAGCCTAATGCCAGGCACATTGGACAGGGAAGGCTCCAACCTTGTTTCTGTTGAATTGGCCGCTTCACCTACACCCTCTCACAAAACTCATCGCCCACGGCCGCGCTGCCCTCAGCTTCCTCAGCCACATCCTTTTGGCTGCTCTGCTCCAGCTCCTCGCTGCTCGGCTGAATTGGAGGCTTCCTCCCCCCTGCCAGTCCCTCTGCGTGGTGTAAACCCCAACCTTCCCAAAAGGTCAGGGCTCTCTGTTTGCCCGACCTTCTGTTTCGAATTTGGGAGACAATGGCTCGCGGGGAGACGAGCGGGGCTGATGTGCCGCAGTGCTGAGTCACGGGAGTCCAAGCTGGATTTGCTGTTAGTGCCGAGGCACAGCACTAATTAGGGCAGTATTCAGAATTATCCCTGGGCCAGGGAATGCTGCAGTGCTGGGAGAAACGGAGTGCTCGTGCCCTGTACATCCACCATGTCGCCTACGTGCCATGGGCTAGGGAAGACTCCAGAATGGAATGGTGGGCATCACTGGTTCCTTGTCTCCTTCTACCAGCTTTCCAGCTGGATATAGTCACAGAAACATGGAATCATAGATTCACACACTGGTTTGGGTTAGAAAGGACCTGAAGGATCATCTTGTTACCACCCCTGCTGTAGGCAGGGGCACCTTCCATTCTCCCAAGCCCCATCCAGCCTGGCCTTGGACACTGCCAGGGATCCAGGGGCAGCCACAGCTTCTCTGGGCACNCCCCACAGGGTGTCACCACCCTCACAGGGGAGAATTCCTTCCTTGTATCTCATCTATCCCTGCCCTCTGTCAACTTAAAGCCATTCCCCCTTGTTCTATCACTCCAGCCCCTTGTAGTGCTTGAGTTCAGAAGTTCTCTGTCAGGAGAAAGCTCAGGGAGGAGAAAAGGATTCATGGGGAGGCTAGAAAGGAGAATAACAAAGATAAAAAGCAACCCAAAGGCATAACTTTGGGACATTAATGTCGATTAGGAACTGGTGGTGATGGGGGACATTTCTGTAAATTAGTCTGGGTTTGTCTCATGCAAGGTTCTGCTTTCCTATCAAGCTGTTCTCAGCATCCGGATCCTGTGGAAGCAAAGAGCTGTTGTAGCCCACAGTTCATTCTTGTCTCTCCCTGCTACAAAAAATAGTAGCCCAGATCTGCCCCCTTTTATAAAATAACACTCAGTTTAACTAAAGTCAGCAGTGAAGCAACCACCACTCTCTACAGATCTCCTCCTCCAGCACGCTTGTCTCAGCACACAAATGTTTCTAAGATCAGCAATGGATGGATGGATAGATCAGGAGGTGTGATTCTCTCTCCATTATTTGTCAAAAGCGACTTCTGAAATGCCTCTAATGGGAAACCCTCAGGGAAAAAAACCAAATAAACATGAGGTGGAAGAAAGGGATAAAACCTCCAAATGTAGAAGCATGGAATCATTGAGATTGGAAAAGACCCTTAAGATCATCAAGTCCAACCATTCCCCAGCACTGCCAAGGCCACCACTGGCCCATGTCCCCAAGTGCCACATCCACATGGCTTATAATTCCCTCCAGAGATGGGGACTCTACCACTGCTCTGGGTGGCCTATTCCCATGCTTGACAACCCTTTGCATGAGGAAATTTTTGCCAATATCCAATCTAAACCTCCCCTGGTGCAAATTGAGGCCATCTCCTCTTGTCATGTGACTTGCGAGAAGACACCGAACCTCACCTGGTTACAAACTCCTTTCATGTAGTTGTAGAAAGAGAGAATGTCTTTCTTCAGCCTCCTTTTCTTCAGGCTAAACCCCATAAATTCAAGGACTTTGTAGAAATTAAAAGGTTTCCAGCCATCTTACTTTATTTTCATTGCTTTCCCGAGAAAGGTTTGAAGCAAAGCATGGGATACTGCCCATGGCATCAATTTCATAACAAATTTCAGCATGGAATTCTGAATGTGGCACTTGTTGCTGTGCAGTTGGAATCTCCTTCTCTCTGGAGGCTTCATCCTGCCTGTGAAACACAACAACCTTCAACTTTTCTCACCAGCTGGAGGCAATGCATGTTCATATTGCCATAGGCCCCAGAGCATCTAAACCTCTTGCTTTGGAGCAAAGTCCTGCAGGGAACACGGCCAGCCCAGAGGAGACTGTGAGAAATTCTGTCCTCTGGAGAGTCCTGTTTATTTTAAGCAAAACAGCTAGTTTACATGTTGGCCTTTTAAGCAAAATACTCCGGTTCATTCTGCCTTGGATTTAGTTATGTAACCAAATCGCTATGTTTTTTAAATAATCTGAATGGAATTTGCAATGCTGCCTCCCAGGGGAAAGAGCCCAATTCTGATTCTCTAGCTGATGCCTTCACACAGGTGAGACTTCACCTTCAGGGCACCTCTGCTTGGGGACTGCATTGCTCATCTCTGCCTTGGCCTGGAGCAATGAAAGGGGATAGACCAAAGATACTGAGAACATAACGTCAGGGCCAGGTGCTGCTGGAATACCCCTGAGCTCTGGGCTGTCTGCTCACTGGCATTGCCTCCTGCCATGACACTGGGAATGATCCAAGGTGACCTGAATGCTGACTGTCTCTGGCAGGGTGACATTCCCAAGAGGTGGTAGACTCAGCCTTTGAACGACCCAAGCCCTGGCCTGTGGCTTCCTGCCTTCCACACCCAGTGCTAGGCCCTGTCCCTGGGCTGTGTCACCTGGCAGAAGGGGTCATGTGGCTTAGAAATGTGCCATGTCTGGTTTAAATCCCCAGTTATTTGGGGAGGTCTGTATTTGGGGCTGAGGCATCCTGGGGTTGGACACTGGTGTTGGGAGTCCTTGGCCACTACTTTGGGGCTGATTCACACTCTGGTTGTGAGTCCTCTTCATGTACCATCTACTGAAGTCACTATTTTGATCAAAAGGCATTATTTTGGTTACTACAGGACACCAGTATCATATTTGTCAGCCTCTGTACTTTTTGCCAGCCCAGACCAAGGTCTGCTGTCACAGCTGCCGCTGTCCGGGTAAAACCAGAACGCAGAATTTCTGGAAGACTTGCTTTTGTGAGATTTCCAACCCAAATTAATGAGTTGTGGAGAAGCACAGCCTTTGATGTATGTACAAACACCATCAAGCTGCCAGCCATCTTGAACTCAAGGAACTCCTAATCCTCAATCCCTTCCCTGCAATTACAGCAAGGACAGTTGGTGCTCTCCATGACCAACAATGCCATGTTTTGGCTTGGAATTGTCTCTGCCAGCAAGGAGCTGCTGTGTCAGTTAGAAGTCCATGTGTGGTTAGCTGCAGCTCTGGATTTTTGCAGTGCCTATTTATACAAATTGGATTGACTTTGAATTCTACAGCTTAATTTCTTTTCTGTCACAGTATCGTGCAAAGGAGCAAAGCCTCAGTCTTTTAACTGATCCTTACACTGTCAGTGCAAGATCCAGGGCTAAATTGCCTATGGATATGTATGAATCCTGACATGGCAGATGGCTCTATCCTGTGTTGAATTATGGAGCTTATTGTAACATACATAGTTCCCTGATAGACCTTAATTGCACCAGAGGAGGGAGCCTGTAGGATTTAAGCTGAAAATGTGCTCCAAACTGATTTCCAGGCTCCAAAAACTATCAAACACCCATAAATGCCACCATAGAAGATGATCCACTTAGGTGACGTGCACATGGAGAGGAAATAAATATAAAATTCTGTGGAGGAAAACAGGGAACATGAATGTCATGGATCAGTTCCTCTTGGATGGCACCGTGGGGTTCTTCACCTCTTCCCCTGGGAGCCATGATAAATTGATTTCAGGAATCAAAATGCTGGTGCAAACCTTCCCTTCCCTCCATCTGCCCCTTTCCCTCTCATCCCTCTCTCTTTGCCCTCCCTCTCACACAGGGACAGAAGGTCCTTGGCAGGTAAAATCGGAATGTTCTCTCCAGCCAACACCAGTGGCCACTTTGTTCTTCCTCTTTCCACGCCGTGTCTGCAAGACTAGAACATTCCTAAAGCAACTCAATCCATCTGTCCTCGCTCCCACATCCATCACTGTGGTCAGGGACTCGGGAAATGAAGGATTCGGGGTGACTGCTCCAAACCCTGGTCCTGTGACAGAACTGGCATCTCCTGTCCTCCTCCTGAGCAAGCCCAGCACCCGGGCCCATGCTTCCCTCGCCTTGCCTGGCCGTGTTCCTCCAGGCCAGTGTGCTTTGGCTGCTGCTCTCCGAGCTCCCGGGTTCTCAACCCAGAGTTATTTCAGGCAGCGCTGCTCGGTTTCTCTTCCAAGGGCTTATGAAACGCTCTTCTGGGACTCTTCACCTGACTCATTGTTTCCTCTGCCACCCCACGCTGGGAAGCACCGCCTCGCCGATGACTTCTTTGGGAAGCTCCTGAGGAGAAGAGAGCAAGAGGCGCCAGGCAGAACATTTAACCCCCGGGTTTATCTCCTCGGGCTCAGAAAAGTGGGGATTTTTCCTGCTTTTTCCTTTTCTCCTCAGCAGTTGCCCGGCTGAAATTCTCAGCTTCCGGAATTCCAACATCTTCTCAACTTGGAGATTCGCTGTCACTGAGCTGACACCCGAGCACACACTCTGGCCACCTCACAGGCCAGGCTGAAGTGCCACGATAAGGGCCACTCCGTACTGAGCGGGACACGCCAGAATTGCGGAATGCCGTCTAACCACACCCATCATCAAAGGCCCCAACGCTCCCTTTGCATCCGCTCAATTACAAACCACAGAACGACTTTGTTTCACTCAATGGCAAACAGTCGGACATGGAAGCCACCCACCTTCAAAGCCCTTCTGTTTATTTGCTTGTTTGTTTGTTTGCCATCGTGCTCGGGCCGGCTTTTCCCGCCACCTTCCCGCTCTGAGTGTCGGAGCAGCCCCTCATAAATGTGAACACCCTTCCCATTTCATGTCTTTTCCCTGCAATTTCGGCCTTTCAGCTGGAAGCAAGGAAATGGCTGCTGGGTGCAGACTGTATTAACCCTTTTTCTTCCTTGCTCAGGGTCTGAACTTTTCCCCCCACCCACTATTTTTATTTTAAGAAGGTGAGTTTTTTTTCCCCTGAGGCTCTTAAACAAATTACTTCTCAGCTTTGAGGCCAGTGATTTCAAAGTAAGGATAAATATGGTCCCAAATCTACAAACTCTTTCCTGTCTAACATATTCTTCCTTCTCAATTGCTCCTTTTCTTATATATCACAATACCTCTGATAAAGAGAACAACAAATTCTTCTGCAGGGAGTCAGACAAGGACCCATCTATATATTAATAAATACAGTCTTCACAAAGATGTGTTTTGACCTCCATCTACATGTTTTTTAGCCCAGATTCTTGCAGAAACAGGGCCCTGTTTGATCAGATTACATGTCCATCTGCCCATCACTCTTCACCAATTACTGTGGAATTCCCTGGCATTTTCTGGTTGGGTTTGATGAGATCTTCAAGATGTTAAGTTCCTACAAGGTCAGTGAAAAAATAGAAGGGTGGCCAGAAAGAAAAGTTGAAGCAGGAGATCAACTCTTATGAAACCTCATCAAATCCACATGGGTACTCACATTGAAATCAGAAAACCATAGGAAACTGAGGCTTATTAATCCCATTGCTGATGGAACAGCTCAGATTTTCTTTCCGTTTCTGTTTTTGTTTGTCTGCTTGTTTGTACGTTCGCTAGAACAAATAACTCACCCTTGCGGAGCTCTACAAACTTCACAGATCCAACCCAAACACAGTCCTGGCTACAAACACTCAGGAATTTGGGAGTCTTCCATCCAGATCCACATCCAAACCATCCCAGCTGAGATCCATAAGAAGTAACACGGGCAAGGAAATCTCGTCTGAGTCTGCTCTGACTTTTGGCGCCATTCCTCTGTGGGGAACCTGGCTATACTCTGATCCTGCTTTTCTGGTAGATCCCACTGGTCTGATACAGCACAAATGATTCCATACCTGGGATATTGAGTCCAGTTTGGGGCATTCCCTCAGGTTTTGAAGTTCAAGGTGTTCTGATTCAACATGAATAGAAAAACCTTCATTTGAAGGTGGTGCAACACTGGGCCAGGTCCCTCAGGAGGTGATGACAATCTTGCTCCTTGGATGCCTTAAAGGCTCAGCTAAAGCCATCACTGATCAGGTCCCATTCCAAGCAGAACCTACACACCTTCAGAAAATCCTTCCCACCGATATTTCTGTTTCCAATATTTCTATTTTAATTCTGGGAATACATCTAATTTGTTTTCCTCTTTATCATAAACTTTGTCTTGGCTAGATTGGTTCAGTAAAACCCCCTCCCCTACCTGCAAATTCTCTGTGACTGGATTTTCCAGGTTATAAAATGCCTGTTCCTTGGATAAAGAAGACATCAGAGGCCAGTTTCTGCCTGCCCTTCCTTGGTGCAATAGTGAAGAATATCACTGGGATATTTTTTTGTTCTTCACCCTATTTGAGTGTTTTCACAGTTTCATTTGTAAGTGTGTGCTCAGAGTTCACAGCATCACAACTTGTGGCAACGAAGGGCTGAGTACATCACTCATGTTAGCTCTAAAGAATTATTATTTTGAGAGAAATTAGGTTCCTGCTACTTTCCCTGTCACAGGCTGGTCCTTAGCACTGAATTTAAAGTGGAGGGAAAGGGCCAGCATCATCTTTCAGCTCCAAGAAGCATTTTCAGCTCATTAATCTAACTTTTCACAGCCCAGCTCCTGTCCCATCTCTGAGGCATAAGACATCATGGCAGAGAAATCTTTACTCTTAAGAGCAATGGAATCTTGAAAAAAAACCATAAGCAAAATATGCAAAAGTGCCCACGAAGACTGAATTTCTTTTTGGGTTTTTAGTATGACAACAAAACTACCTGGGAGTGTGGAAACTGAATACCCCACTGAGCACATCAATGTCCATCAGTGCCAACCTTAGGACAACCTGTCCCTAACTACATTTGGGAAAAGTATTCCCATTTCAGCAGGTCAAGGAAAATAGTAAGGCTGTTGCTGATTCAAGGAGTATCTTAGAGAGAATGGAAATAGGTAACATAACTCCAAATCTCTGCTTGCTATGTGGATATCGAGACCTTCAGTTCTGATGAATAATCTGTATTTTTCTCTTTTACCTACTAAAGTAAGCAAATAGCCCCAGGGTCAGCTATGAGTGCTTACTCTGCCCATAATCCTGATTTGTGAGGCAGATAGGCAATGAATTTAAAATTAGAAAGGACTAAATAGTCTCAGATTCAGAATATAAATTTCATTTAAAGTCAGTTCGCGATTGCTAAAGACTCCGATTCATTAGCTAGCCTGTCTGAATATTGTCATGAAAACCTAAGCTTTATTGAGTGCTAAAAGCCTTAAAAAAGATGGAAACATATGAAAATAAGAACATAAATTCTCTGCCACCACCACCACCACCACCAGGCCAAGTGTAAGAGAGAACCAAATCATAACAATGGGCTCATTACAAATGCTCCATCATTTTGCAATAACCGAGCACTTAAAATGTTCTTGGTAGCTGCTCTGAGGATGCCATTTTTTCATTACGAGCCCTACTTAGTGCATAATTTATAGCTGGCAGGCCAGGGATAATCCCACAGTGTGAATGTGCTGTGAGACTGCTGTAATTACACCAGAGCTGTGGTTATGGGCCTCGTGGAACTGATACTTCTTTTTAATTGTGGCGCTGATAAGATCAAATCCAACACCGTGTATCTCAGTTGGAAGGGTTGTGGATGTAACCGTAGCTGCCAGCTGCCCTCCTGGGCATCTGCTCTCCCTCCAGCAGCCTGCGGATAAAGGGATGACTTTTCCTCCAGTTTTGCATCCCCCAAACCATCAACCAGTTAGAGCCTGGCCTCGCTGGAAACAGCGATGCAGCACGAGCGATTTAAAGGAATGGGATAAAACCAAGGAAAACATCCAGATGTTTCTTTTCCGTCGCTTTTGGTCTGTGCTCCGTTTTCTCCAGTAAGTCGCTAAAACACTTTGATGTGAGAATTTCGTATTGGTGATGGTTTTGCAGCAGCCAAGCCACCAGACAATAATCCCTTGGTGTCGATGTTCATTGGCTTTGTCATCTTCTTAGGACAAAGGAAAAAAAGACCTAAAACTGTTCTCTACCAAAAATAACTTCAGAAAATAAATATTTTGGCCCCATCTTGCAAAAAGTCAGTGTGACATTTAGAGGGAGCTAAGAAAAGGAGTCTTTCCTGCCTTAGGAAGAAACTTAGCTTAACTTGGGTCCTGTTAACTTCGTCATACTATTACTTGGGCACTGTTTGGTATTAGTCACTGCTGCTCCCTCTCAGCTTTGTCCAATTTAATTTCAAATATAGTGCAAACAGATGCCTTTATGTTTCATTTTTAAATCATTTATTGTTCTACATGTAGAAGAGAAGCTTAAAAAAGAATGTGAAAGAATTGCCAGAAAGGTTTTTTGGTTTTTCTAAAAGATATATATATATAATTGCAGCTGTGGTTGCTGTGGTTTCTTTTGGGTGGATCAGAAAAAAAAAAAAAATCAAGTCTTCCTTCCTCGGGGATATAAGGGGAAAAAAAAAAAAAAGAAGAAAGGATGGAGAGGAAAACTCATTCCCATGTCTAGTGCTTTTTATCAGTAATGGAATGAAGCAATCAGGTTTTAGGGCTTGTCTAGACGGAGGACTTAGGCACTGGTGTAACTCCTGTGGTGTAGTAAAGTCTGTGCAAGCCCCAAACGCTGCTCACAGCAGCAAGAGAAGCCACAGGGATGCAAAGCCACCACACAGGGTGAGGGAGCTCCAGGTCCTGTCCAAACTCCAGGTCCCAGCTTAGGCGATGCGAATTGTTTGGACAGAGGACAGCCAAACTAATTTTTTTTTCTTTTTTTTTAGTTTATCCAAGTTCCCCAGAGCAGCATTACCAGCACAACAGAGTTGTTGGTCAATTAAAGTACTTTAACAACTTGCTTCTTCTGGAGGGGAGAGGGTTGTAAATGAAGAAACACGAAGAACTGCTGACCACAGTTCAATAAGTCCAGGTATTAAAAGAGGCTTATTTTAATGGAAAACATAACATGGCTTTAAACTGATAGAGAATAGGTTTAGATTAGACATGAAGGAGAAATTCCTGGATTTGAGGGTGGGGAGGCCTTGGCACAGGTTGCCCAGAGAAGCTGTGGCTGCCCCTGGATCCCTGGAAGTGTTCAAGGCCAGCTTGGATGGGGCTTGGAGCAGCCTGGGATAGTGGAAAGTGTCCCTGCCCATGGCAGGGGTATTTAAGGTCCTTTCCAACACAAACTGTTTGGGATTCTATCAACAACAGAAGGGCAAAATCTTCTTTGAGAAGTTTTCTAACTGAGATACATAATAACAGAGGGATACCTTGGTTTTACTCTGCTCTGTTTGTCAACAAAGCTCGGAGCACGTGGCAAAGCCACTCCGTGTCATTATCCCCATTTCCCTGGCAGGGACACCCTGTGACTTCCCAAAGGCCTCGTGACAACTCATGGCAGCGTCAGCAGGAGCAAGAACATCTCTTGAGCTTCTTTCCACATCCACACCCTTGGGCAGTGCATCCTGCACTTGGGAACGTGGATGAGTGGTGGCCTTGGCAGTGCTGAGGGAACGGCCGGACACGATGAACTTAAAGGGCTTTTCCAACCTTGGTGATTCCAAGATTCCGTGATTTGCGCGTCCAGGAGAGCTGGCTGGGCTAATTTTGCAGTCTATTTTTAGTAAGGAAGCTTTGTTCATGGATCTCCAGTGGGGTGTTCATTTTAGTGGCTGTAATGGGTCACTGGCAAGTCCCAAAAAGCCCTAAATCCCACCCCATAAATATGAATTATCCATGAGATGGAAAGAGCCTTGTTTGTCCATAAACCTGACAAATCAGGGGTGAAATCCTGCTCCCAGCACACCATGACTTTCCCAAAGCCATTGTGGGGTATTGAATTAATACAGGTAAAGTCCGGTAGCCCTAAAACACACTAAACCCCATCAAATATTTAAATATTTCATTGTTTATCAACCGGGAGTGGTGTAAGTCAGGGGAGAAACCAAGCACAGCTCAGATCTGCCCTATATTTCATCACTTTTAACAGGAAAAGGAAGGTTCCTCTTCAAAAAAAACAAAACAAAACAAAACCAAAACACCACAGAAACCCCACACAGAGTCAGAGGGCACACATGCAGGCACAGACAGGGAAATATAGGAGCACAGGAAACAGCCAGGCAGCCAACACTGTCCTGGAAAGGCTAATATTTGTGTAGTACTGAAAAGCTTTTTGCCTTTCGGATCCTTCCATGAGAAAAGGCTAAAATATTTGGTGCACACATTTCTCAAAACGAGAACATACCATACATAGTTAAAGTAATGACTAGTGCTCTTAATCCCAGACACAAACTTTTCACTGAAGCCTTTTTTGGGCTGGGTCATGTGATTTATTCGGTTTTTCAGCATCTATATATAAAGTTACTTTTTTTTTTTCTTTTTTTTTTTTTCTTCCTGGTTCATCCTTCCCCGTGTTCTAAAACCTGCATGGTTCATGAGCTATTTTGGTTTACCACATGGCTTGGCACTTGGTATTTTTTCCTATGATGTGAAAACAAAATTTCAGCTTGGCTGTTGGTGGCTGTGACCTGAGATGCAAATCTTCTCACTCAGTTTGGGCTCTAACCCTGAGTGGCTAATTACCTTTGAGTGCCTAATTACCCCTTCTGGTGGCCAGGTGTCCCTATTACTCAGAGACCATAAATAGGGGTATCCCAAACCCTCAAAGTGGGAGCTGTTGGTCCTTAGGGACTTCCACTTCTGCATGGACAGTCCTTTGGCTTTTTGGTGCCAAAAGCCTTGGTTTGGGGTAAAAACCCTCTGTTTTGTGCAAAAAGCCTCAGGATTAGATAGAGCAGAGCAGGCCTGAGCCCTGTAGACTCTTGATCTGCTGTACAGAGCTGCTCATCTTCTGGCATCAAAGCTTTTATTTGCTGTGCATAAATTATTACTAAATACATCCTTGAGCCTTACTTGTCCACTCAGAAAACTTCTCTGCTCGGCCACACACATGACATCATCACCAAATTTAGTTGCAGGAAAATAAAACCAGAATTACCTGCATTTTTAGCACCAGGAGAGGGGAGGGGGAAAAACGATGGGGTCTCCTCTGGGGCTTGGTTTTTGAGTTTGCCTCCTCTTTTTTTTATAAATTCTGATCTCACTTCAGTTTTGTTTACAATTAGAGACACTGAGGGGAGACTTTTAATGGAGAACAGAGAGACCTTTTGCATGGGGGCACATTAACTGGGGGCTCTCCAAGCTGTCTCTGAGACATCACGTGTGGTTTTCTCCCATGGCAGACATATGTGGAGAACTTGGCAAAACCTCCCAAGCTCCAAGCCCCAGGAGCCTCCATGGGGCATTGCCTCCTTTTTCTCTCCCACCAGCTCAAGGACCCCTCAGAAGCATCCCCAGGGTCCCCCACCTCCCCACAGAGAGCTGAGGATGTTTGCTGGGACATAATTCAGTGCCCTTTGGTTGGTCAGAGAAAATCACCTCAATATCTGCCTGACTCAGTTAAAGTGCAGTTTTTCCAGTTCTGGAGAGGCACATGCACCCAGCCACCATCTCCCAGAGCTCGTGTGTACTTTGCTGAGCTCAGCCCCTGCTGCCAACCCCATTGTTCTCCCCCCCACCAAGTCCCTATTGTTCGTGTCCCTTGCTGGTGGCATCTGGCTCAGCCAAACTCCTCCTGAGCGGGGGCCCAGGCTGCAGGGTTTGCTCTGTTGTGTTGGATTTGTTGTTTTGTTGTTTTGGTTTTTTTTTTCCAGGAAAGATTCTGAATGATCATTTTTAGGGGGCTGGATTTAGTAACTGCAGATGGAGTTGATTTGCAGAAAGAGGGTGTTGGGGTGAGGTTTGGTCAGCAAACCAGGCGTTTTGGTGGCAGGATGGAAGCCTGAAGACTGAGAGTCCAGATTGACAGACTCGTTCTGAAAAATTGCAGACAAGCCCCCGTTTTTGGTTTTGTTTTTTCCCATCTCTAACAGGTGCTGCCCCACTTCTCCCAAGATGAGGAGTATCAATAATGAGAAAGAGGATCCCGGGATAGACACGACACTGCTCAGCAAAGCTCTGGCAAAAAACCCCTAAACTCTCCTTAAGTGCTGGGCTGTCCTGGGGGCTCGTTTAGGGCGATGCCATTCCCAGAGCAGAGGGAAATGAGCTGTCTCTCAGGACTGTCATCCTGCTGACAGGCCCCACGGCGTGTGCTGCGTCGGAACAGCATGGGAGCACATTTGTTTCCATCGGGAACCGCGCCGGATCAGCGCCCGGCATCCTGTTTATGTTAAAACTCCATTTTTATTGGGAAGCCGGGAGAACGGTGCAGCTGGGGCTTCTTCCACTGAAGTGTCACCAATTAAGTCACTTTTCAGCAGGATGATCACTGCTTCAGAGAGGTTCCTGAGCGAAGCATCTCCGGTTTCCAAGCTGCTCTCCTGGCCTGCAGATGTTGGCCAAAGCAGATGTTGGCCGAGGCACGGCACCCCTTCAACCACCCTGGGGTACCTGCCTCCTGCTCCCACGCCTTTCCCATGTCACCTGGCCAGGACAGCCTGCACTTTTCACCTCCCCAGTGTGATCTGGGGAGCAAAGGACCAAGTGAAGCACAGGCTGTTGCAATTACAGCAGCACCACTTGGACCCCGTGGTAACCCAAATGTTTGCTTCCCTGTTGCATAAAAGAGAAGGGCAGGATCCCAGCCCTGCAGGGCTCCTGGGGACCTGGGCTGCTCCAGCCATGGGATGGGAAAGGGTCATTTGGTGGGGTTTCACTGTAGGTCCTCAGGGGAGATTTATTTAGTAGCCCCCCATGCAGGGTCAGATGTGTGGCCTTGGCATAGCTCCTGCGATCATTTCAGCATGGACAGGCTGATCCGTGGGACAGATTCCCCTTGGAAAGGGGTTCCTGCAGCTGTGCAGAGCTGATGTGGTGATCCCCAGCCCTGGCCATGCAGGAGAAGCTCTCCAGGGCTGTGCCAGGAGCGCTCTACCCACTGCAGGCAGATGAAATCAAAGCCATTTTGCTCCTACCCACACCAGCATCAGTCCCAAGGGTGATTTATTGCCCTGGGACTCCCTCCTCACCTGCAAGCAGAGCAGAGAGTGTCACTTCGCTCAGCCCCCAAAATAAGGCTAAAAAAAACCACTATGAGGCAATTCTAGCTGCAGAGACAGACTGGGATCACCCTCCACCCGCAGGAGTGGAAGGGGTGAGAATTGCTCCCTTAGATCTGCAGGTTGGAGCCAGCAGGGTCTGTATTTTAAGACCACCTCTCAGAAAAGCACCTATTCTCCCACGGCTGGTAAAATCTCTGCTAAATAACAGCCCTGCAGACCCATCCTAGCAGAGAAGTTTTACCTTTTTACTGATGTTTGCCGACAGCCACAGAGCTCCAAAACCCCGGCCAGCTCAGTAATACTGCCTTGGCTCCTTAATCGTACATAAACCATTTAAATACACAACAAATAAATAGACACGTTCCGTGTTTCTCCAGGAGGGCTTAACACCTTTACAAAGGGATTTCTTTGATACTTAAGCAATAATAGATCGGCTTTCATTTTGCTGAGACCTTCCTTATATCAACATATCTCTTCAAGTACTACACTTCCTTTTATGAAATGCTGGAATTCTTTCATGTTGAAAATGCTTTTACAGCCAAGTCCTCAGTTGTGCTGGCATTTCTCGTGTCTTGAACTCCAAACTGGCTAACCGCAGTCTCAGAATTCCCAAAGGAAATAATGAAAATTCCTAAAATCCTTGGCAAGGAAACAGTTGAAATTTTAAATTGAGTTAATCGTTTTAGCGAAAATGCTTGTAATAAAATAAATATGGGGAGCTGGGGTGAGGAGGGGGGAAAATCTGCTTCAGAAATGAGCATCAGAGGAAAAAAAAAGAGAAAGGGAGGGAAGATCCTCAAAAGTGAAGCCTTACAGGATTTACTGTTAGGCATATCTGAAAACTCCTGCTGAAGGAAGGGCTTTGGTGGGTGTCCTGGTGCTGTGGTGAAAGGGAGGTCCTTGAGAGCCCTCTTAATGCTCCAAGATAACTCTGGTCCTGGAGGTCGGGCATGAGTGATGTCAGGTGTCTTCTTCAGGTGGCTGTGAAAAGATTTCTGAGGACAGAAACCTGTTCTGGGACGGGTTATCTCTGGGATAGCACTTCTGTGACACCAGGATGATTAAATTAAACTTCAGCTCCACTAAGCTACGTGGGTTCCTGACAGGCTTTTTTTTTTTCTCTAATTAAATCTTAAAAATTTTAAATAACTGTTCAAATATGCAGGCGAACAAAACACACCATGATTTTTGCTCCTTCCTTTCATTTTAGCTAATACAATGAATGGCTAGAAGAAGACTCAATTAGCAGATCTCGGCAAATAATTTCCAGATGCCAGGTTGTTTGTGGAGATTCTTCTCCACATTTTCTCTCCCTACCCTTTGTGGGGGATCCAGCCCAGCGACAATGTGAAGGAACAGCAGCAGCAGCATCCAGGTGATGCGTTGCCAAGAGGAGGACGTGGTGACCAAGATCTGCTCCTTAGCCTGAGCTGTCATTTCACAGCTTTCCCCAGGCACCAGCTGAAACCTTGGCAGGGAACTGCTTTATTTTTTGGTGTTTTGTATCCACCAGAAGCTTGACATGGTACGGCAACGTGCACGTGCAGTCCTGGGCTGATCCCACAGCGTGGACAGGAGACCACGCTCCTGTGGGAGGGGAGGATTCTGACCCTCTGCCCCACTCTGTTGAGATCCCACCTGGAGTTCTGCATCCAGCTCTGGAGCACCAACATAGGAAGGATGTGGAGCTGCTGGAGAAAGTCCAGAAAGACCATGGAGATGCTCCAAGGGCTGGAGCTTCTCTGCTCTGGAGCCCAGGCAGGGAGAGCTGGGAATGTTCACCTGGAGAAGAGAAGGCTCCAGGGAGAGCTCAGAGCCCCTTCCAAGACCTAAAGGAGCTGAGGGACTGGGGCCAAGGGATGGAGAGACGGGACACAGGGAATGGCTTCCCACTGCCAGAGGGCAGGGGTAGATGGGATATTGGGAAGAAATTCTTGGCTGTGAGGGTGGTGAGGTCCTGGCAGAAGTTGTCCAGAGAAGCTGTGGCTGCCTCTGGATCCCTGGAAGTGTCCAAGACCAAGTTGATTGGTCTAGTGCAAGGTGTCCATGCCCACAGCAGGGTGTGGAACTGGATGGTCTCTTAGGTCCCTTTCAACCCAAACCCTCCATGAAGGGTTGCAGTCCCTTCCCACTTGTGCAGTGCTGCCCTGTCCTGCAGGAGCCGTGTCCCAGGAATGCAACACTGGCAGCACTGGGTCAAACCAAAGGCTTGTCTGGACAGAGTCTGTCAGTGACCAGTCCTAGGGGTGGGCTGTGGGAAAGAACAGCAGTAATTACTCATGGAATGAACAACAGAGCAAATATTCTGGAGCTCTGTCCTGCAATGGATCTCAACACTTTCTCCAGAGAAGCATCCCTGTCCTTTTCCACTGAGGCTGCAGTACATGTTGACATTCAAATTTTTCATTGGGGACCTCAAACAACCAACTTTCTTCCATAAAAGTGGGGGGCTTGGTCCAGGTGATGCAGCAGCTGGACTTGGTTTTCCTGTAAGGTCTGTCTTGTCGTCCCTCCCCAGAGAGAGAATTCACCAGTTATCCACAGGAAAGAAGAAATAGCTGGGGAGAGAATGGAGATTTTCAAAACTAAACAATGCCTTAAAAAAACCCAAAAACCANAACAAAAACGAAAAAACCCCACAGAAAAACAAGAAAGAAAACAAAAAAAAAGGAAAGAGAAAAAGAAAATAGAAGAGAGAGAACAGAAAGAAATGTCTTTAAAACATGTGATGCTACGGGGAGGTCAGGAAAACAGAGCCAGCAGGGGTAACAAGTCAGATAAGATCATACCATCAGTGAAAGCACTTGCAAAAGGAAATGGATAGTGTTCTAAACCTCAATTAATTTAATCTAGTGCTTCACTGAAAACAAATTATGATCTCAGATAAAACAAAACTCTGGCGAAACAAAGAACAAAGCCATTTGCAGCCATGATTTACAGTTCAAAGATATTCTGTTTGTTTCCTCTTCATCAGAGATCTTGGTTTCCCCTTGAGAGCATATGAATAATTAAAGGTGGTCTCTTATGATGTGTTTGCTGCTGCTCAGCATTGCCAGCTCAAGGGCTGATAGGGGAACAATGGTGAGTTATGAGACCTGCTGGCTGCATTTGCCTTCTGTAAATAAACCAGAGGCTCGGTGGCTTCCCTGCAGTCACAGCAATCATGCTGCTTTGTTCAAGTCAGGAATCTGAATAACAGGCACATGAAGACTCGTGTGGTTTGTAAACTTGAGTTGAGTTGGAGGAGCGAGCGAGGAGGGCCAAGCTGTCAAAGCAGCTTTTGAGTTCTGCAGAAACACCTGCAAGCTTGGAGAGGAGAAAATCCCCCTCCCTCCACCAGAAAGGTCCAGCCAAGCTCTGTGGGCAAAACTTGCACAGGGGCAATAAGTCAGAGCTGTCCTGCCCCAAAACAGAGTGTAACTCATCACTTGCACGTGAGGCCAAACCTAAATGAAGCACAGAGACCACACGAGCCCAGCTCCCTCCTCCACAGCCCCCAGGCCTAAGCAGGGGCTTTGCAACCGTGCTGGGATCTTGTGCGAGCAGGGAGGGAGCAGGCCTGAGAAGAACTCTTCAGCCATTCAGGATGGGATGGGTTGGATTTCCAAGGTGCCAATCTCTCCTTTCTAGCTCTAAAAGATGAATCATTACCTTAGATTTCATTTGTGCCTTGTGGCCTTTGGTGAAGGGAGATAAGTCTGGCTGAGATCAGGTAAATCTGGCACTGTGGACAGAAGGCACAGGCAAGCCATGTTTACGATTTTGAGATTCCTTTGACCTAAAAACTATAAAGTCAGAAGACTCTTGCTCAAAAAAACCCCTCCTGGAGATGACCTTGTCTGTGTGACCTGAGGAAGGAAAGCTGTGTAACAACATAAACTCTCTTTTTTTTTGATACATGAGGACAGAAGGAACAAGAGAAATCCCCTACTGTAAGTCATCCCCCTGCACAAATCCTTGTGACCAGTTTAACCCTGAGAACGAAGGAAAGTGAGGAGATTGCCTCTTTATCTGTGCATGGGGAAAAAATACAGTATCCCAGGAGGCAAACTGGGCTGCAGAGGAGCTCTGAGTGGTGCTGGAAGCTGGCAGGGACTCCCTGTCAGGCTGGCTGCACACAGGGATTGCAGAGACCACATGGCAGAGAGGATCCTGCAGCAGAATCCCCAGGGAACAGGGAAGGAAAGTGTCTTCATTGTACCATTTCTCAGACATGCTGGGCACCTCACAGAACATGTGGTCAACATCCTGGATGGAGCAGATCCCAGGCACTGGTGGGGTCCAGCTGAGAAGCACGTGGAGCGCTGCTGACAGGACAGGACGGCGTTGCTGGAGGCCGGAGGAGGACAATGGCAGGACACTGAGCATCTCAGGGGCTGCCAGGCCGCAGGGGGAGGCCCTGCCTTCGGGTTATTGCTTTGCAGCATGCCTGCTGTAAGAGCCTCTGGGCCCTGCTCCTGGAATGGGGTCCCCGAGGAGCCACCACAATTGAAGGGAGAATAATGAAAGCTCTGCTCTTAATGCGAGTCACCCACTCTCCCTAGGAGGCTCCGTTCCAGGACCTCTGGTTTAACCCAAACTGACACCAACTTGGCCAAAACCCCCAGCTGCACATTCCTTCCATGCAGCTTTACAAGCTGCAAATGCAAAACCACAAACCAAACTGGGAAGAAAGAAAAAAAAAGGGAGCCTGAACCGTGCGGGGTCCCCAAATCTTCCCCCCTGCTCTGATCACCACATCCTTATTGTCTACCCCTACTCCTTTTCCTCAGTAGCTTCTTACCTTTTAAAAGGTCTCCCAGGATCACTTTAGCTCCTTGCTGAGTGCCAGTATGTCCTGTCTCTGGACCAAGAGCAGAAATCAACTTCCAAACTCCAGGTCATTTCTTGTCAAGTTAGACCATCTTCCTAGGAACAGGCTCCTGGTGAGGAACTGGAATGCCTTTAGCCCCCTGGCAAGAGTCATGACTACTTGAAAAAAGCCCCTAAACTACTAAAAAAACCCAGCAACATATGCCAAATACTTACTGGACAAAGGAAACACTTGCCAGTTGGTCAGGGCTGCTGAAACTTCATCTGTGGAACTATGGGTTCATGGAAAACCTCCTCACTGAAGGCTCTGTCTGTCAGTGAAGTGTCTCACCCAGGTTTTTAGCAGAAAGGACAGGCATAAACTGCCTTCCCAGGTCAAGCCAAGCTCTAAAGCACCATCCAGATGTCAAGTAGACCCTGGAGGTCCCTAAACTGTTGATGTGACAACAAATGCCAGCTCCTCCACACCCGTGGGATGTGTGGAGCTCCAATCCTGTCACCAGCCTTTGCCAGTGGGAGCTGGACCAGCAGAGGTGGCACTTGGGGACATGGTTTAGTGGTGAACTTGGCAGCGTGAGGTTAATGGCTAGACTGGATGACCTTAAAGGTCATTTCCAGCCTATTCCAGGGACATTTTCCAAGAGCAGTGCCACATGTCCATTTTTGCACCAGGAGGCAGCTCTTGTGTCCCCAAATTGAACCACACTTTGGAAATGGGATGTTGAGTTTCACACAGCTCCCTCTGCACTGCCCTGAGGGAGCCACAAACTTGATCAATCCTCTTCTCTCCCACTTCCCTGCCCAGACCTGATCTCCATGGGAAGACCTCTGTTTCCAACAGCTCTGCTCCTTGCTGGAAGCTGGCTGGAGAGCTGCCCACGCTTACTGGTGTCTCTGAGGTCTTTGTCACACAACCAGGGCTGTCACAACCAAGTGAGGTGCACATCTGTGGTTTCTGGGCAGATCTGAGTCACTCCATCACATCCCCGCCTGACATGTGCTGTGCTGGCTGCAAATTTAGCCCCAGGGATGAAGGTGATTCCTCCTCTCCCTTTTTAGGTGGAAGTCACAAGAGCAGCCAAGAAATCACAGGGAAAAGGGAGTCAGCGCTGGGGTCAAGGGCTGGGAGCAGGTTGTTTTGCTTTGCCTTTATTTTCCTTCTTCTTCTTCTTCTTTTTCTTCCCACTTGGCGCTATTTAATTTTTTTAAATTATTATTATTTTGGTGTCTTCTTCTGCCAACTTTATTTGGGTACTGCCCCACCATACACCAAACTCTGTAAGTATCTGAGGGTGCTCTGGTGTATTCAGCAGTAGCTAAAAGAGAGCAGAAAGTTAATGCTGTGGGAGAACGGGGCTAATCCTTGCCCAGGAACGTGCACTGGTTTATTAATACCGGGGAATTCCCAGCAAAACGTGCAGGCACCTACTGGGTCTTCTCATGCTACTTTTGGAAGGATTGAAGCCCCCTAGGACAGCATCTCTGAAGATGTGTTTGCATGCCAGCACCACTAATGCATAGAATAAACTGGATTTTTCCAATTGCTAATGATTTTAATCTTTTCCTTCTGTTTCTGAAGGGGCCGACACAAAACAGAGTTGGCTCGTGGTGTTTCCTTCCCTTTTCCAGTGCACTTTATGTAATGTTGATCACACACACACACTTGGAATTCACCTTCTGCCTGAGGATGGCCCACGGGGTTGCTGCACTTCCACAGATGTTCCTTTGCACAGCTGCGTCCCTTTGCCACACTGAAGGAAAGATGTCCTCATCACCTCGCTCTGCAGCTTTCCTGCGTGCATCACACCATCCCCTGGCATGTGGTTCCTTCACCAGCTTTTTCCTGGAAGCCATTCCTGGAGTTTCTCAGCTGTAGCGTGGAACAAGCCTCACTCTCTACATCAACTGCTCCACAAAGGCTGAGCCATGGATCTGCCTGTTCTTTGGTGGACCCGACCCTGAAAGCCGCAGTGCACCCGTGCACTGGACAGCCTTCCATTTATTTGTTTCTTCTTTAAATTACCTGTTTTCAGCAGCTGGGTTCAACTCCTCCTATGATAGGAATTGCTTTCCTTACAAGCACCTCCAGCCTGGCTGACTGGATGTCTCTTACTGATCCTGGAACAAGGACCTTTCTACTTCCCAAGGCATGCTATTTCATCCTCATTTTTTCAAGTAGGATACAAGATTTTCCCTGTCTCCACCACACAAGTGACAAACCTGGTCACCTTCACACCATGGCAGTGAAGGGGCAAGAGACAGGAATCCAGTACAGGATCCCTTTAGGATGGATCCACCTCAGTCACCCAGGGCAGTGGGGGCATAGGCAGATCCTTCTGAGTGATGAGCACCACTTTCCCCATCTCAGCTCCTGGGTACACAATTATAGTCCAGGAGGGTCCATGGAGGGGCCATTAATCATCATTAATTAATTAATGGGAATATGGGAATAACAGGACCAAAGATGTGCAGGACCCTTCCTCTATTGTCTTTGCTCACTGCTGCAGGTAGGCATCAATAGTTCTCCACATCTTTGATAAGACCAGGGAGAATGGCTTTAAACTGAAGGATTGGATTGGTTTAGATTGGATATTGGAAAGAAATTCTCCCCTGTGAGGGTGGTGAGGCCCTGGCACAAGCTACCCACGGAAGCTGTGTCTCCCCATCCCTGGAAATGTCCAAAGCCAGACTAAATGGGACTTGGAGCAACCTGGGGTAGTGGAAGGTGTCCCTGACCACAGCAGAGGGACTGGAAATAGATGTTTTTTAATGTCCATCCTAAAGCACTTCATGATTCTATGATCCTGGACACATCTGGGCCTGGCTGTAGCCCCAGCAACACGTGTACACTGAGTTCACATGTGCTCAACAGCAGTGACTCAAATCAAAAGGCTACAGATCAACCCACCCTTTTTCCTTCTCTTTCCTGCTCCCACCCCCCACCC
>VZDJ01007753.1:49494079-49512011 GCA_008694505.1 Cyanoderma ruficeps | reverse complement strand
TTTTTTTTTTTTTTTTAACACTTCACCCCTCCTAATGTTTTCCTCTAAAAGAAACCCTGAAGGTGATTCATCCAGAGTGGGGAAAGGCACATGTGCACCTTGGCAAGGCATGAGGTGTGTGGTGCAATGGATGCTGAGCATCCGACCTCCCTGACTGCTGGTGGAAAGACACCACACATCTTCCATGAGGGCTGGACACAGTCCCTGGGAGTAACTTGGTAAAAGCCCCAGGCACTCAGAGAAATGTTGAAAGTAATCCAGCTAAAGCTCCACCTGGAAAGCGGTGGGTGGGAAAAAAGGCCTCAGTGATTGGGATGCCAGAAAAGCAGAGGTGACATAGCAGTGGAGAGGGGTCCTGCAAGAGCCAGTGCCGTGCTCAGCTGCCGCAGAGGAAAAGATTTGGGGTTCACCGCTTCGTTTCTATGTGTTTGTCCATCCCAAGGGTTGATCAACCCTCTGTGATAACAAGCTAACAATGAGCTTCTACCCTGCCCGACAGCCACGGTTACTAATTGCTGCTGACTCCCTCTATCAACATTGCTTTCAGTCGAGCTTTGCCCTGGGTTTTTCCATCAGTGCATTGAACTTTTGAGGGAGAGCAGCTCCTCTTCTGTGATCTTTTCCAAGACACTAGTGGACCCGAGGGAGAATTAACCATCTTTATGATTTTTGCTGTGAAACTTTCCCTCTCCTCCCCTCCCTTTCCCATAAAAAGCCAGAAATGCCATTTAAATCACTGTTGTTCCTTATGATTTAATTTTATACCACTGCTCAGCAGCTACAGCTATTTACAGCAATCCCCAGTTAAGTGATCATGGATATTTAGGAATTTTTAATGTAGCGAACTGATCCCCAAATTCAGCATCTCTCCTGGCAGCTGGGGCATAGATAGGACATGTTTACTTAAAGTGCTGGAAGCCCAAATATTTAGTTTGTGGTTTCAGTGACTGAACAATCTGTGCTCGAGGGCTACGTGTGCAACTCAGAGACCACGGAGGGAGAACAGGTTTGGGACTGAAGGTGGAAACGTGTTTGTCAATACCCCAGAGCCCCCCACAGCCACACCTCACCTCCCCTAACACGAGGCCGGAGAGGGCAGGGATTAACACAAACAGCCTGCTGATGTCCCTTTGACAGAAAATGTGGGAAACCGAGTTTTGCCTGGGATTTATGAACTGGGAAGGCCGTTCCTCATCCTGATTAACGGCGAGTCACAGAGCAAAGCCGAGGCCGCCCGTGTGCTCCACGTCAGGTGTCGTGGGAGTGACAACAGTGGGAGAGCGCAGAAAGGTCTCACGACGGTCTGTGAACTAATTTTCATGTGCCAAGTGAAGACGTGTCCTGGAATTTTGCAAAAAAAACACCAAACCCCCCTATATTTAGCAGCGCCGAGTGTGTCTGAAGAGAGCTTTTTGTGAGATGCTGGAACGGGGAGAAAAATACACACAGGTATAAAAAGCCCTCCAAGAAAGCAATAACTTACACAACTTTAGAGGGATATCTGACGATACGTTTACTGCCAGCTGGGGACTGAGATGAATATCCAGGAGGCTGATGAACAGCAGGCTGCCCAGCCCTGCACTTCTGTTGGAACACAAGTGCAAAAGCAGCTCGTGCGTGGCCTTTTCCTCCATGGATTTCCAGAGTTTTTACCCTGGGGAGCTGGAGTTTCCCTGGGACGTTCCCACATGGCAGATCTCCTTCCAGCACAGCTTTTCTCATGCTGAGAAACTTCAGCAGAATCCCAGAGATATGATTTTTTTTTTACATTTCTCTATATAATTTTTGGCATGCTGCGATGATGTAACGTGGATGTGAGGAAGAAGGGAAATCCTCAAATCCTCAGCTGTGTCCAAAGGAGGGCAGGGAAAGGCACCAATGTGCTGCATGATGGGGCAGTGAGGTGACACAAGACTTGATGGAGCTGGGGAAGGGGATGGAGAGTCAGTCCTATGAGGAGAGGCTGAGGGAGCTGGGAAAGGGGCTCAGCCTGGAGAAAAGGAGGCTCAGGGAAAACTTTCTGGCTCTGCACAACTCCCTGACAGGAGAGGACAGCCAAGGGGGTCGGGCTCTGCTCCCAGGGAACAGGGACAGGAGGAGAGGGAACGGCCTCCAGTTGTGCCAGGGGAGGGTCAGGTTGGGCATCAGGAAGAATTTAATCACTCAGGGTTGAATTTCACACAGAGGGCTGTCAGGCATTTGAAAGGGCTGCCCAGGGAAGTGGTGAACTCACCATCTCTGGAGGTGTTCAAGAAATAACTGGGAGTGGCACTCAGTGGTTTAGTTGATATGGTGGTGATGAAAGGTCAGACTCAGAGATCTTGGAGGTCTTTTCTGACCTAAAGGATTCTGTGGTTCTGTTTCACCCCATGGTCATCCATGGCTCAGTCCTGTAGCTGAGGAGCATGGAGAGGATGTCCTGTGTCTTCATGTTGTGCTTCACCATTCCATGCTTGTTCATTTGAACACCAGAAGAGGAAGGGGCATTTCATCCCAAACGACCCTTCAAAATACTCCAGTTGAACCCACCATCACCAGGCACTCTTATTATCAAATATCTGCAGGGAAACAACCAGCAATTAACCTGCTGCAATACACACACGTTTCTTTCATAGAGGGGGAAAAAAAAAATGGAGAAAGAGAGGAAAAGGGAAAAGAAAGAATAATGCCACAGGATCTCCCCAGTAGCACACAGGGCACAATCCAGTACTGTACCAGAGCCATGGAGCAGAGGCCCAGAGGACACGCTGTCCCAGCACAAGGGCTGCCAGCATCCTGACAGAATTAGGAAGTCCTCTCTCACAGTTGCCCCGTAGACATGAAATCACACAAAGAAAGACTTCATTAGGATCCCGGACTAAATATAGTCAAGTGAGGAGAGTGGAACATTCAACTTTCACTCTTGGCAAGCAGCACGGCTTTGCAACCTTTAGGATATTGTTTTAACTAAGCTGGAATTCTGCATGGCTGTGATTCTGACAGCTCAGCACCTACCAGGGGGAAAGAATTAGGAAAATAAAACCTTTACCTGAGAAAACCCTGGAAAATGTGTGTGCCCTCATGGCAGAGTTCTTGCCCAGACAAAACTGCTGCTGTCACTGGGAATGATGGGCTGGAAAATTATTGGCGTCAATGAGAGTTTTGTGTGAGCTCAGATGGTGGGGTATGAGCCAAACTGTTTGCAGCTCCAAAAGTCTTAGAAAATTGTGGATAAAACAGAAAATAACCAATGTGACAAGCCTTTCTGAGCAGTCCAGGTCCACCAGCATCTTCAGGGCTTTAGGTAGCTCCACGTCTCGCAGTGCTTCAGTGTCACTGCTCTATCTGCTCCTCTGCTGTGGGAATGACCTACCTGCTGAGGCCTCAAAATGCAATCCCACCAGCCTTAGGAGCAAAAACACAGACATGTGAGGAACAGGATCACTTTTGCCAAACAGTGTGGGCATTCAAACGCTCCTGAGGGAGGAAGGGCCCCCAGTGTCCAAGCTGGCATCACTCGGGAGCCTGGTCCTGCTTTGTCTTCATGGGGAAAGGTCTTTGCATGAGATGACACACAGTTTGATGACACCTATTTGTATTAGGAAATTCCAGACCCTTCCCCCTGCAGGAATTGGCTCTCCAAGGTCCCGGTTCTACCATCCAGCCCTGAGTGTATTTTTGGGGTGTCAGAAACAGGAGCCAGATCCTGATTCTGGCTTCCTTCATTGTTCAGGTGCTTTGCTCTTGCATAAATCCAGAGCTCCCAAAGCCAGGGAGATCTTTTTAGGGCTGCCATACTCTGTTCCTGCCTGCTCTGCACAGGGAACAAGCACAAATACCCAGGTGACAGCAGAGGATCAGCCTTCCCTGCAGGAAAACCAAAGGTGCAAGGGTGCTCACTTCAAGCACATGAACCCCCAACACTTCCCCTGATGTTAGGAGTCAGGCACATAGAGGCTTTTATTAATCTGGCCTTTGGAATAGTCCCTTTGTTTGCTCTGAATCCCTAATTATGTCACCAGTCCCTAATAAAAGGTCAGAAATCCCACACTCATCTGTCATCCTAACAGCAGAGAATAAAACATTCCTGAATCCAGCTCATGATGCTGTAAGAGGGGGCAGGAAACCCCCTGAACAAAAAGGACCCATTAAGAGGTGGAGCGGGACAGAAAAGGGAAAACATGCAGCCTGAAAATGATCTCTCCTATTTCCCCACAGCTACGTCAGTGGGGTGAGGCCTTCGGTGGAAATCACTCCCCTGTGGGGACACCGTGAGATGCAAAACCTTCCCAGGGACATCCCTCCTCGTGTGCTGTACATCTCTCCTGTCATGGAACAACCTGGAACAGCTTTTTGAAGACCTCTCCCATTAAGTGAGCTGCCTCCAAGGGATGGGAGGAATGACCAAGCACAGCTGAACCGGGGGGAGTTTCCAACCCAGTGGGAATATCCACAGATAGGAGAGGAGAAGGTGTATGACCCTGGGAGAGTGTTTGCAGAGTGTCAGTTAAGTAAGCCAGGTGGAATAAAACCAGTTTGTTCTGATTAACTTTTAGCCTCAGGCATGAATTTGTGCTGCCACAAACCTACGGACTGCCCTTGCCAAAACCTGGAGCCTGAACATGGCACAGGGCCGGCCTCCCCCTCTCCCAGCTCAGGATGGGCTGCTGGACCTCAGCTCCAGAGTTGGAGGCTCCCAGGACAGAGCAGTTGGCAGCCAAGACCAGCCAGGGCTGCAGCTTTCGAGACACGTTCCACAAACATCACTGTTTTAGGAAAAAACATCAGCAAAGAGCCGTCACGTGTTTCACTCCAGGAGCTGAAGGGGTGAGAAGGGCTTTAAAAAAAAAAAAAAAAAGTCTATTCATTGAAGAAAAGCAATCCAGAAAACAAACCAAAAAAGGAAGCAGACCCAGTGCAGACCCCCCCAGAGGGCTGTGGGGCATCCTGAACAGAAGAGTGGCTTTGGAGCATCACCCTGGCCCACACGGGCACCAGTGCCCCACCTCCAGGATGGGTGCAAGGGGCTGAAGGGTCTCTTGAGAGCAGGGGTGCCCAGGATGGCTTTCCTGCATTTATTCCCAGCCCTCTGCAGCAGGCACAGGGAGCCCTGCCGAGGAACCCCTGCCTTCCACTGGTACCATTTCCTGAAATGCCACTGGTTTTCCTGCTGCCAGGATGGAGAGTGCCTGCAGCACATTCGATCCCCTTCTGTCACTCTGCCTAAAGCAGTCCCTCATCATCTCTGGACTTCTGCATCTTTAGTTTTCTGCATTAAAACTGACCGTCTGCAAGAGGCAGACTCCCCAGCATGGTGGCAGGTGAGGCAGGTGTGCTGGAAAAAAGACATTTGACAGTATGGATTCATGCTCAGAACAAATCCAGAGACGTGGAAATTTGGTGAGTGGAAGAAGGGGTGCCCAGCCCTGGAGTGGAGGCATCATTCATCCACATCCCCAGCCAGCCCTGCTGTTTGCCCCAGGGTGGCAGTGGCTGGGGAAGAGCAGGGAGCTCCCAGGCCACCTCCATTCCCAACTTTTGCTGCTCTGTGGCTCCTGGGTGGCACCAGTGACACTCAGCTGCAAACACAACGCCAGAAGGGACAAAGTAATGCCCGGCTTCTGCATCTTCCATCTGTGCCAGCTCTCCAGGATTTATCACCCCCTTTAAAAGCGCAGCTTTCCCTCTGCCCCAGACCCTTTTAATGAGCCCAGGCTGAGGTCTTCACCAGGAAAGTCCTCTGGAACTGAGAAAAGAGGTGGAAGGCTCCAAAAGAAACACCATATGTACCAAGCAGTGAAAAGGAGCCCTGCCACTGTGCAAGAAGGCACAGGCTTGTATAATATGATATATACTCCATGTACTGAGAGAAAGAATATACTTCTCACTGTAAAGTGTTTTACATGCTAACCATCAGGCATACACCAACTCAATGGATGCTGGCACTTTACATAAATATATGATGATGCAGTGCTATATGTAATAAAAATCTGGAGCCCAAAATATGGAAGCAATCCAAGAAAACAGATCTCACATTTTTGCCTTTGTTACAGTTCGATTCTGACATGCTCTGATTAAAATTCAACATCTGCATGCATTTAAAATTAAAATATATAGGTATTCATGTTCTCCTCCTTCCACAATGTTTTACTGCTGCCTTTTTCTTCTTAAATATTAAAAACATTACATTATTTTATTTCAGATGTCTCAATATATTACACATCACCCTTTCACCTCAGAGCTTTGGTTCAAATCCAGCTCTTCGCCGGGGAAATAGAAAACATCTGAAAATATTTAGTAGTCTCATCTCAGTGTCTAATCACAGTCTGCTCTGACATGACAAAGCACAACAAACAAACTGGCTTGCCACAGATGAAAAATGTTTACACAAAAATACTCAGGAGTGTAAGAATGAATAAAGACATCTCTAACTGCGTTAAAGCCCGTGCTGTTAAGTAATAAAAAGTAGTTTGCAGATAATCTGAACTGCACCTGCCCCTCTGGAAAGCAAAAAAAAAAGGGAAAAAAACCAAAAAGGCAGGTGATTTAAAGTTCTCACAGCCTAGCAGGTCCCAGCTGCATGTTTTTTTGTTATTCTAAAGCAGGAAGATGTGTCAGGCTACAGTGCAAATATTGTCCATGGGCATCACGGTCTGGAGAGCGTAAGTACCTCGTGATTTAGGAATCTCAGAAGAGAACTTTATTGCCGGCAAATCCTCCTGGACTAAAATATATGTACTTTAAGAGGAGCTAGCATAAATAAGTCTTTGTCTTTGCAGGGGAATTCAGCTGTTTGGTGGGTGGTGGGGAGGGAGAGCAGCTGTCCCACGTCGGGCACTGCAATGGGGCACAGCACGGCTGCTCTCTGGGGCAGGGATGGGTTCAACAGGCAGGAGAAAGCACTGGAGGAAATTACCCACGGGAAGGTTCAGGATCTTCCCCTTTTACCCACCTCAGATCCTGGATTCAGCCCTGGGCCCCCCACAACAGGACATTGAGGGGCTGCAGCATGTTCAGGGAAGGGAACGGAGCTGGGGAAGGGTCTGGAGCCCCAGGAGAGGCTGAGGGAGCCGGGAAAGGGGCTCAGCCTGGAGAAAAGGAGGCTCAGGGGGAACCTTCTGGCTCTGCACAACTCCCTGACAGGAGGAGGCTGAGATCCAGGTTGGGCTCTGCTCCCAGGGAACAAGGGACAGGACAGGGGGAAACAGCCATAAATTACTCTTATTAAGGGTTATCAGAACTCCATGTAAGTAAAAGGAGTGATCATAAAGATGGAGCAACTCTTCCTCTTTATTTCTGTCCTCCACCTACAGACAGTTCCCACCTACCCTGCCCTCAGCACTGACCTCATTCCTAGACATGATCACACCCTGGCTGTTGTCAAGTTATACCCCACAGAACTTTGAGGGAAATAGTTCCATAAACTATTTCTAAACCAAAGTTTTTCTACCTGCAGGAGCTGCTAGGGACTTACATGGGGAAAAAAAAAGATTAAAATTCCTTGCCCTGTCCATGAATATCCCACAATACATTATTTTTTTTCAGGAAGATATTGTAGTATTTCCTTCTGCAACAGACAAATTAAATACGGATAAATGAACATGCTGTGGTTTCACCGTATCCCCTTTAACGCAAAATAAGATGCATCCCTTAATTCAATAAATTAGAAAGTATATTTTTTCAAGGGGAAAAAATACCAGTGTAGCTAAGTCTTTGCAGATCTTGGCCTGTCTCCAATACACAAAGGACAGGCCAAGGAGAGACATCCAAAGGCCATGCTGCCTCCAGAAGTCAGGGCTCAGCTGAGGAACCTCTCTGGGAGGAAGATTTGCTCCCCTGGGCACAGCTGAGCCAGGGCAGGCCCTGCACAATCCAGAATCCAATCTCACCCCACTCCTGCTGCAGCACTGAGCTGCTTCCCTTTGCAGACACCAGCACTGGGTTTCTTGCCTGGATAATAATTTCCTTTCCATGTGACTTAGACAATACCCAGAGCATTTTCCATTTCGGCTTTCTCCACAGCACCCCTTGGTCTGGGGTTACATTTTATTGTCTCTGCTTCATTTTCCTGCACCTTCCTTCTGCTGTTGTGTTTTCCTTTCGCCCCTTGATGAAATCTCTCTCTTTGCTCACCGTATTTAAATCCAGCAGTGACACAGAGGCTTGTTCACACCACCTCACACCTCTCTGCCCCTGTTACCAACCCACCCCGAATTATTTCCCATTCCAAGATGTGAACACCATTCCCATCAGCCGTGTGCCTCTGCAAGGCAGTGTATTAGTAAATTATTTCTCCAGGCTCTTGATTGACATTGTTGAAAAGATCCTTTTCATGCGTGTCAGTCTTTGTGGGGTGAAAATGCTTTTAGCATGCTCCTAGGATTTACGTGGGCTTCCCTGGGCTGCCGCTGCCAAGTTCAGATGCGGTTGGAGCATGTGACATTCTTTGTCCTACTCTTATTACATTTTCCTTTTTATCCAGCCCCGCTACATGTTTCATATTTTTCATATTTCTGCCCTGTGATGTAAAGAACAGCCATTTGCTCGATGTCCACTCCAGCATGAGCCTCCCAGGTCCTGCTGCAACCAGACTTTCTTCTTCCTTCTTTTTTTTCAAAATTTTGTTTTCTTTTAATTATTTACCTAATATTTTAATATTTTAGGGCTCATCCCTTCGAAGAGCTGAGCAGATGCCACGTATTTGCTGAGCCAGGGCAGGAGACCACACGTGCAGTCACGGGGAGGGACAAACCCCAAGCACCACATGTTTGCTTCTCTCCCGGCGAGCAGGGATCAGGTCTCATTTCTGGCTCTGCGTGCATTAGTCCAGCTCCAGAGCCAGAGCTGGGATGTTTCCAGGATGTTTTCCCTCCTTTGCAGACACAGCCCTTGCTGCTCAAGCTCTTCCAGAGTTCCACACCACCCAAGACATTGCCGAACCGGCGACATCTCCACAACCTCATTAAAGAAGCTGCAGCATATATAATAAATAATTGAGGACTGGAAGCCTCAGAGCCAGGCATGGGCAGGGGGAGCAGAGAAGGAAAGCATCATTTCACTTATAAAAGAGCACTTTTAGAGCAGAAAATGCTGGGGAAAAAATGTTTCTCAGAAAAGCTATTGCACACCTAAATGTTGGTTTTACAAGCCCAAACTCCGTTTGAAAATAGCAAACTCAGGACTGGTTTCCTAAGAGTCATGTCCAGGAATGGAATTTTATGGATGAAATGTATCATCCAGCACTTGCTAGCTGGTTGTCCACTTTGCTTAAGAAGTTACTTCCTAAATAAAATGTAATCCCTTCACTCTGGACGAGAATCTGTCTTCAAACCACAGCACTTTTGTTTCGTTCCTGAGAAAGTCTCAACATCCAGCCCTTCAACGTCCATGCTCAACAGTGACTGCTCTGCCATGCTCTCATCCCTTTCCCTGGAGCACACCAGGAGGCTGCAAGTATTAGTGCAGACAGAGATCATGGTTGAAGCCCCAGAACACTAATTTTTAACACTGATTGTTAAACATAATCAGCAAATCACAGGGCAGGAAGGAAAAAATCATAATAACAGAAGTATTAAGACACACGCGTTTGAATTGAAATTGATCGTCATCATCGCCAGCCAGCGTCCAAAAATAATAAATAAAAAAATCACCTGTCTCCTTGGCAGGCAGCAAGTGGAGAGGTTTCCTAAATTTGCAGCAGTGGAGTCCACGCTCAAATTATTCTGCTGACGGAAATCCAGCAAACTTCTCCGTCACTACTGCGGGTAGAGGACAGGCCACCGATGGGAATAGTTTCATAATTCTTTTATTGGAAGCATCTGCAGAAACCATAAAACAACAACTACAACAACAGCAACACAAAGCCATGTTTTCTCACTTCTTTCCGAGCAAGGAGGGTGCCAGAGCGATTCCCCACCCTACCCCCGCACCGCATGGTGGTTTCCTTTGTTCATATTTCACTGCCTGGATCCAGCAGCAAGATTTATGGGCTGGTGCTGAGCTCGGGATGTGCACAGGACTGGTCTCTGGGGGCCTGGTCTTGGCCATGCAGAATGAGGGTGCAGAAAGGCTCCTGCAGCTCCAGGGAGGAAGAAACTGGAGGGAGGTTATTCCGGGCCAGATTCCAGCGCCTTCCACTGAGTAACAGCTCACCGAAAACCCAGCCCTGGTAGCTAAGAAGGCTCTTCATGGAGAAATGTTGTCACTCGGTGTCTGCGGGGTGTCACACCCGAGGACACAATGCCTGGATCCGGCCCCATGTCCCCTGCGCTCCCTTCCGGTCTTGGTCACCATCCCAGCACTGAGGAGCCCGTTTATTCCAATGTCAGATGACTTCCCTGCAACAAAAGTGTTCCGGGAGGACTTGCCAGCCTGGCCAAGAGCTGGATTTTAGTGCCTCGAGCTCTGCTGGGACCTGAAATGGGACTGAGCCGAGCAGATCCCAGTGGGGAAAGGGCTCAGAGTGTTGGGAAGATGGTTGTGCAAGGGCAGGACACGAGATGCCAGGTGAACATCTTGGCCTAGACACCTTCCTGATGTGGTTTTGGGTAGGTTGCAACATCGGTTCTGAGCTGCCTTCTCCCCAGCAAAGGAGGGATGTTGTATTTCCTGACTCTTCAGGTTCTTGTGAGGAGAAAAGTCTGCTCTTTGAGAAGGGTTGGAGGAAGAGGCCAGGAAAACAAAGCAAGGAACAAGACAACAAGCCAGCCAGCGGCAGGGCCACTCAGCTCAGCAAAAGCAGTGACCGTGTGAGCATACAGGGCTGAGCACAAAAATATCCAGGGTCTGTTCAAATCCTATAGGAGCAGGGCTCCAACTCGTCTGGGCAATGGCAAACCCGGGTCCTGTGTGTGCAAAACAGGAGATTTATTTTCGCAGTCCTGTGCACGTGTGTGTTTCTGTGGTGCATGTGCTCATGATAAGCCAATAAAGGAAACCCGAGTGAAATACAGACTGGGAAAAATGTAACCTATGAAAGCCACACAGAATCTTTCCCCCCCTGCCGCCCCTTCCCTGACTCTTGCTCTTTTTCAGTTTGTCTAAATATACCTCGGGGCTTTTTCTCTTGGTTTAAGTGTGCTCTTTCATGGATGGTTTTCAATGTATGTTAAAGTCGCTGGCTGCTGCCAGCTCAGATTTTCGCCCTGTGCGTCTCGGCTTTCTCTTCCATTAAGACAAAGTGCTGGCACTGTTCTTTGACCAAGCACATTGTTCATGGTACTGAGCAGCAATTTTCCATCTCTGACTGTCTTTGGGCTCACCCCAGGAGGAAGGGTGAGCCTGGCTTATTAAGCTCTTGTTTCTCAGAGAGCAGCAACATCTGGAGTGCGGGGTGGGCTGCTGGCACGCCTCAGCGGAAAGGAATTCGGCGTGGGGTGAGGTCTGCCCAGCTCCAGAGATGTCACTGCACTTGGGTCTGGGGACAGAGAAATAATGAAACCCCACATAAAGGAGCAATTTTCAACCTGTGCTGGGCTGCACTGAGGTTTTGTTTCTTCTGACAGGAGTCAGGAGGCCCAAGGAACCATGTTGGTCCTGGGTTCTATCATCCGAAGCTGTGTTTTGCTCTCCAGCTAGGCAAGACTTTGAAAACTTGTGTTGTCCTTGATGTCTAACTCCATGCACTACCAAAACCCAAGGCGGATGTAGGGGATGAACTCTGCTACTTGATTTCATTGAAGTTCCCTCTGGGGCACTCCTGAAAACCCATCCCAAATGGAGCTGTCCCCTGCAAGCCACGGTACAGAAGCCACCTTTGGCTGAAGACAGGTAGCGTTTGCTGTGCCCAGCAATGTGGGATCCCCCCTGCCTCTGTTGGGTGTCACTTTGATCCAGGTGAGATGACACAGCCTGGAACAAGCTGGGCTGTTGTTTTGGGACACAGGCCTCCAAGATCTACTCACGAGGCCCCCATATGTCACTCCTCCACAGCTTTTCACAAATATCCTCCTTTTCCTCGTGGTCTTACACACCCTGGCTCTCAACCTCCAGCTGAAACCTTTTCCCTCTCAATATTACTGGAAAGTCAAATGGAAAAAAACTTTGCTGGATGGGGCTTTCCAATGCAGTGCTGAGGGACTTCAACTGAACCTCCCCCCCAAATGTTTGTGCCTTTGGTCCCCACGTGTGTTTGCAATTGCACTTGCTGGGAAAAGCCCACCACCGGCGTGGACATAAAAGCCATCCAGCATGCGACTCCTAGAAGTTTATTTTGGCTGCCAAGCCAAACGTGGAGATAGTCTCTAATTAGAAGTGTTGCCTCTGCAGCAGTGCAGAGCAGTAACGACAGTGGAATTTGTCTGAAGCGTGCGCTCCACTCGCATGGCCATGGTGAATTAAGCAAAAATGTCAAGCTCAGCCTGCAAGCAGCAGACACGTTGCATCACGTTCCATGTCTGCACCACACGGCAGCCTGGCTGCAGAGCACGTTTCTCGACGACTAATTCATGCTAATTTGGGTTTAAACCCAGAAGAGCCCGGGATGTCCCCCTCTCCACCTTTTCAGACTACTGCGATGATGATTAAGGAAGGAGCATTTCTAGTTAACGCCTGTCATCGCTCAGCTTTGGGAAGATCTGTAACACATTTCATCCAGTGAACCCCAACAGCTGGAGTACACCCACTCAGGGTATTCCTCGTTTGCTGCAGCATTTATTTATTCAGAGCTGGCTTCTCCAGAGATGTTTATCCTTGCAGAAATATTTGCAAACATCAGGGAATCAGCGTAAAAGCTTTCTGCCGAAATAATACCTCTGGCTGATTTTATTTTAAAGGCTTTAGACCTTCCTGTAATGTACACAGAAATGGTATTTACCTACAGATGCCCAGGAATTATAAAGACTAGGGAGTTGAATGAACAGTAGCATTTTATAGCATCACAAATATGCTGCAATTGTCACAGGAAGAACAATATTTTTTAAGGATTTATGATGCTCTTATTGGGTCTATTACTTCACATAGATATAATCCTCACCTGAAAAATTCTCTTTCTCACTTTTGGGTTTTTTTCTTCTGTAGTATTTTTCTCTAGCATACCCAAACATCAAAAGACTAGAAAAAAATTAAGCAGAACCTTCCAGGAATTCTTCAAAAACCAACTTTTTCTTGTATGATGACAACACAACTCTGAGGTAAAATGTTCTCAAGACCTACAAAACCTAGAAACAGTTCCTCCATCAAATGCAGGTCTCTGGTTTGAAGCCTGGGGAACCAGACCTGCTCTCAAGAAGTGTGAAGCTATTGATTTCCTCCTCTGTGCCAAACACTGTCAGTACCCCCAGCCCCTTGCCAGAGCACATCGCTACACACCGAGCAGGAAAGAAAACCAGGAGTGAAAACAAACTTGTCAACCCCTCTGGGCCCTTGGCTAGAGCTTCTCAGGGTCAACAGAGGCCAAGACACAACTGTAAGATTGATTTCTCCCCACCTGCAAGAATTAGTCTGTTTATTTAAATCAGACCAAAAAAACCCCCCAAAAAAAAACCCCAAAAAAACCCTTAAAAAACCTCTCAATGGTCACATATTGCAACACGCTCAAAACTTTTTAAAAACTAGGGCAAGCCTGGGGCTCACAGGTGGGCACATCCATTTACAAACCCAGTTTATGTCAGCTTGGGGACACCTCAGGCAGTCTTGAAGCACAGTGTCCTCAGCAGGAACTGCCCCTGTGGTGGTTTGTTCCCAGTTAACTCCAGTTAAAAGCTGTGCCTGAAGCACCTGACTGTGAACAATCGTTCCCAGCGAAATCTTGTGCAAAGCAGAACAAACAATTTTCTTCCTAATAAAAGCAAGGCCTTCAAGATTGATGGAGCCAACAAGTTAATCAAGTTTCCTACTAAACAGGAAGTTGTGGGACTGTGGCAGGAGGAGAAAATCTGTGTTTTGGCTGGAGAAAGAGTGGAGAAGAATAATACAAATTAACCACTGTGGTTTGTTGTTTATTTGACAGGAAAATACCCTTCAAATGTACCAGTTTGGGCAATATCCAGCCTGATAAGGCTGGCAATAAAATGAAAGCTGAGCATCAGAAAAGGGAAGGGTGAAGCCACCACAAGCATGAGGACCACTGTAACTAAACCAGTCCTGCTATTAATATTTTTTAGGACTGCTCCCACAATAATTGTTATTACCACTAATTACAACTGCAGCAATACTTGCACTGCAGCAGCATTTGGCTTTTTTCTGCCCTGGAGCAGGATCTCAGTGTGCTGCTCAAATGTGGAACAAAATTAATAGCCCCGAGCCCCAAAAGAAGGTTTCTAATATAGCATGTTCTTTTGCAGGAGCTTAAAAAGGAGCATAAACTCCTTGCTGGTTCCATTCCTGTCTGGATAAACCAGCTTCCACTTCCAAAGGCTTGCACGTTTCCCTGCCATCTGACGGGCAATTAGTCCAGTGCATCTCACAATGGTGGCGAGAGACCAAATCAAGAAGAGCAAAAAAAGTACAGACAAAAATGCAATCATGTCATTACAGCAGAACATATGACCACATTTTGCTTCTAGCCACCAAAGCAGTGCTATGGGATGTGCGTATTCATGTGAAAATAAACCCAACCAGTCATTGAGATATATACAAAATGGATGATTCATGATAATTGTGACACTGGAATTGCTCGACAAAGAGAGGGAAGAAAGCTGTTGATTGCCAGGCACCTCAAGAAAGACCACAGATACAGATAAATTTAATGTTATAGACACTGTGGACGTGCAAATTTCTGCCTGAAGACTAACAGACAGGCCTGTGAAAAGACATGAAGAAAAACATGCTCGTTAGATCCAAAATAACTGGGGAAAGTTGCACATCCACCAATTCAGAAAGGGTGGGAGTCACTGAGTCAATATGCAGCACTCAAAGGTCCTAATGAGCAATACACCCTTTCTAGCCTTAATCCCTTGAAACAGTAAATGGCAGAGAAGACCACAAAGAAAACACATAGATCACAGCCTAGCTGTGCTCCTTCAGCTCTTTGGGATTTATCTTTCTCAAAATAAGCGGCTTTATTGAACCCTCAAGTCCACTGGGCAACTTGAAAGTGTAAGTATTTGTTGGATCAAAGTATGCATTACTTCAAAAGCATAAAATGCTTGGATATTGAAGGCCATAAATCTTCCTCTGTAAAATACATGCATATATAATTTATATGATAAGCTTAATACTGAGATTTTCAGCTTGGCTTCCAACAGACATGAGATGCAGGCAATTATGTTCCCTTAAGAGCGAGTCCGTCTGTCCCCTCTCAGTCCCAAAGAAAATAACTTTGGAGCCCATTAGCCAATTTCAACCAATTTTGGCCCAGGGATCGAGGTCTTGAGGGTATTAAGTTCCCATGTATGCTTTGTGGTTGTAGGTGGCCAGGTGGGAGTGGCAGACTCGTTGGCCAGTGCCTTGAGGGAATGGCATCCGTATGGACACCACATTTCTGAGACCCCAGAGAACCCACAGAGACCTCACGGATCTTCCAACAGGGATGTGTGAAAAAATTCACATCTCGTCAGGCATCAGCAAGTCAGAGCACAAGACCTGAGGATCTCCTGCTGTTGAAGCCACCCCTTTCTCCTTCTCCTTTGGTCCCAAACAGCATGTATGGTGCCTTCAGAGCACCTTCACATCCCAATTCTCCACCCACTGCAGTTGTGTCTTTCCATTCGATGGGAGCCCCGTTGCATTTTTACGCCTCAGCTCTCTGCTCATAACTGGGGCTATCTCCTAACATATGGAAACAATTCATTTTCTTTGTCATCGTCTGGATCTGAAACCTGGGCACTCTGAAATGTAACTATACATGAATTTCCCTGAACTAATTACATAATATTTATCCTATTTTCTTTAAAGTAATACTCGCTAGCTAAGAAATGAAGAACTGCATTGCTTATAATAAACTCTGCATGCTACATTGTAATCTAAACTGTACAGTTATATATGGTGAAGAACTAAAAGGTTTGAGTTATTCCCCTTGGCAAACATTTTTTTAAGGATTGCTTAAATAAGCAGTACAGAAACCAGATGTCATTTGGTAAGAGTATCTGAATGACCAAAAATTTGCTGTCTGGGTATTTTTTTTTTTTTTAAACTTTATAAAAACATGAGAAATTCTTTGGATTTATATCATATTTAGCAGCTGTGAAACAGTGCAAACATCTGTTTGTACCTATAGGGAGCTGACCTACGGGGTCTTCATCTCTTAATCACCAAGCAACAAGCCAGTCTCATATACATAGTTTATTGTTTTCTTTTCAGCTGCCTCCTGCACTTCAAAGTTTTGATACTCTCATGTTCCATTATCACGGTGAGAGGGACAGTCCATTCATTACGAGCCCAGACCTGTGCAACAACTGATCAAAAATGGCCATAAAGCACCGTGGACACAGAAGGGCCCTCAAACACAGCCATGAGCAACTTGGAGTATGTCATAAAAATTGTTGCTTCCCTTTTTCCCCTCTGTTATTCGTTGCTGGTCTGTTTCTGTGGGGTTATTTTTAATGTAAAGGCTGAAAGAAAAGAAGATGAAGAGCAAAGGAAGTCTCTTTTTATTGCCAATCCTACTGTGGGAAGAGGGGTTGACAAGACAGCTCCATGAGGTCTCATCGACCCTCTTTTTCTAGGTTTCCAAAATTGTCAGTTATTATAAGAAAAGATTGCAATCTTCTTCAGCTATGGAGCGCCCCAATGACCTGAAAAGAAGGAAAATAAAGTCACTTTAGTGGATATCTCCTTCCAGGGAGGTTCTGGTGCTGTGCCTATGCCCAGCACACAGCCTAAGGAAGATCCCATCCTCTGTCAGGAGTTCCAGTATAATGCAGGGCATGGAGAGGAAAAAAGAAATTTATTCGTGAAAATTTTTTTGCCCTGTTCATTACCACAACACACATTCACACCCCATCCTTTAGTGATTCAGCCAGGAGCAAAACTTTTCAGCCTCCGAGATAATCTTTTCCCCCTAATGTAATATTGACCCTGGGACCTCGATTTTTATGCAGTGAGAGAAAAGTGCAAACAGTGTGGAAGAAAAGATTTGTGGTCCTTGGACCTGGGAGTGGAATCAGCACTCCCAGATATACTATGAGAGCTTAAGCTACACTCTGAACTAAGGCTGAAAACAAATGGGAAACACTGTATGATTCCATCCCATTACAGGACAAATAAATCATTTCTGGAAATCTAAAACAAATGGCCCGAGCTCAGCTCTATGGATGATCCAAATGCGAAAAAGCTGCTAATTCTGAAAGGCAGATGCAAGTAACCAATTAAGAATGCAGAAATGAAAAAAAAAAAATAAAATAAGGAGTGTAACTTGTTTAGCAGGAAGATGTTAAGGCCACAGAAGTGGGTCTTCCAATCACCTTTTTTGGTATTCCTGAGCAAACATTCTTTTTTGCTTACGTTAATATGGAATGTATTATGACAACGTTCTTATGGATATCCATGCCTTTTGTCTATCAGTACTTGCAGATACATTCAAAACAGCTGCAAATATTTTTTAAATTATGTAAAAGTCCCAAACACTTTGAAAAGAATATTAATATCCCTTTAAAACAGCAGTGCATTATATTAAATTAAGGATAGGAATTTAGAGAACAACAAAAAAAATGTTGTTAGCATTAACATTTTCACTGCTTTCAAATGCAGTTGCTTCAGATAAGACTTAGAATTATTTTGGTAAAATTTAAAAGCATTGTGGTGTTTGCACGTTCAGATGACAAAGCACATAATCACACACATAGGTTACAAGGAAAGGTTTGTCTTCTCAAAGCTCAGCTGGTTTTCTAACACATGTTTGAAAAATATAGAATTTTTTCTACATATCACCTCTCCCTAACTTCACTTCGCTTCAATCTGGAGATCATGATAGCTACAGTCCCATTCACAGTGCCCATGGAGAATTCATTTCTCTTGGGGCTGATTCCTCAGTCTTTGTCTCTGCAGCCATTATGATAAAAAATAAAATAAAATA
>VZDJ01007753.1:49478553-49493929 GCA_008694505.1 Cyanoderma ruficeps | reverse complement strand
AATAAAATAAAATAAAACAAAACAAAACAGAACAGGACAAAAACCTTGGAGGGGTTTTCAGGTGGGATCTGCAAAGGGGAGATGTCATTTCTTGCAATGAACCCATCCACCATCTCCTGGAATGGCCTTTTCACATCCATGGTATAGCTGGCAGCAGGCAGGGAAGTTATAGGATATGAGCAGCTCTATCTGTCACCTCTACCAAACTCCTGAGGAAGGAAAAACACAAATGAGTGCTTTTCCCTGGCTGTGGGAGCAATGCCATGGCAACAGGGGCATTGACACCCTCCAAAGATCACCACAGAAGCACCACCCAAAGTGCAGAATGGGAAAGGTCTGCACTCATCACACCCTTCCACACGGCATTTTTTGGGGAACATCTGCCCTGCACAGGCAGGAGGATTTGTGTCTTGGCTCGGAATCCAGCACAAAAGAGAAGAGACAGTGCCAGAGCACCCAGGGCAGCTGAAACACCACGCTCTGAGATGGCTGCACTGAGGCATGCAGATGCAGAAGTGGCTGCCACTTGGAAATGCTTTTCCTGGCTCTTGAGTCAACCACTAATTTTAATTTTAATTTTNTTTTAATTTTAATTTTTAATTTTTAATTTTAATTTTAATTTTAATGGACACCCATTTACATAACCTGGACACAAGTATAGGGCTCCTTGAGCAAGGGCTTTCCACCATTTCTTCTGGCTGTTTCTTTTCTCGTGGACTGCAGTTTCATGCCCTTTGGTCAAGGGTGTGCAGCTCCACTTTCTCCCTCGCAGGATGGACTAATGATATATCAAATAACTTCTATTATTTTATATATATAACTCATATATCCTTATCAATAAGGGAGGATGAGCAAAGGAGAGAATAAAAGAAGAATAAAGCTGATTCCATGTGCTAACTCCATTGCCAGGTACTTGCAGACTGTTGTTACTTTTTTTGGGTTTTTTTTTCCATAGGATTAAACACCTAAAAAATACAGACTTCAGGTCCCATAAATATGTTTTATTTGTCAGCTCACTCAAAGAATAATCAATAGTTAATGTGTGAGACTTTACAGTACAACAAGATCAGCTCTGCATTTACTTTCCCCAGAGATACCTTGGAATCCTCCACTTCATTTTGTTCTTACCTAAAATACCAGTTACGTCTCCCAAAAACCAACCAGTGACTTGGTTACACACAGATGGATGCCTTCAAAAACTTCTGGAAACAAGACCAAGACCTAAAGAATTCCTGCATCTGTGGAGGTTCCCTTAGTATTTGGTCAATCAGGATACAAATGCTGGTCAGAAGCTGCCTGCAGTTCTTGGCTGTCCCCAGCTGCTAATTCCTTGCTCAGGCTTCATCTTTTTGGAGCAGGTTTGGATAAAAGTGGCTTGGTGCTATCAGCCCTTCCCTCTGTCAGCCCTCACTGAGCTCCTGTCATCCTTGCTGAAAACACAGGAGATTTCTGGTGTGCCCACCTTGCAATATCAGCCTCTGAAACCGATCAGTAAATCTGAGGTTTGAAAAATCACGGAATTGAAAGGGAACTTGAAGATCATCTTGTTCCAACTCCCCTGCCATGGGCAGTTTCACTATCCCAGGTTGCTCCAAGCCTCATCCAGCCTGGTGTTGAACAATTCCAAGGATGGGACATTCACAATTTCTCTAGGCAGCCTCTTCCAGCGCCTCAGTGTTAACCCAGACAAAACTATCAAACTCTCAGATGATTCTTCACAGTGATCAAATGTCAAATCAATATCAAATCTCGATTTTTATCTGTAACTTTCTAACTATGAAAAAAACCTACTTTGGTCCTTCTGCTCTGCTTCTTTGGACAGAGGCAACACATTTGATGCATTATTATTTTTGCTTTTCACCTTTACCTTCCACCTCATGGGTGGCGCTTATCAAATCTGCTTTTGCACCTGTACCTAATTTAAAGGTTATAGTTCATCCATTAACCCTGCTAACACCTCCCAAGAGGCACAGCAGCAATATTAATTTAGTGGTATCTGGAACTCTCCTCTAAAGCCTCAATTAAAATTTTAAAAAATAGTTCTAAGCAGTGTTTATAAATAAAATTTTATATATATTATATATGTTATAATTATCATATAATATATAATATCAATATAGTATAATTATGTTTATAATAATTATAATTATATTATAATTATGTTGAAATACTACCTATCACATGTTATATTTTATATATGATCTACTATGCATTATACATTATAATATATTATATATACATTATAATAAATATATATCTCAGCATAGGCACCATTTTTGATGCCACAAACTCCTGTCCTGGGGTTCCCTTGAGCCAACCCCCTTCATGTGTGTAAAAACATTTTAAGGATGATTTTTTGGAAGCTCCTTGGGTCACCACGCTTGCAGAAGCAGCTGAAATTTGCTGTGTCTGCACGTGGAAACAGCTCTGCTATCTCTGCCTGTGGTTACCTGGACATTCCAATGGACAATTTTTGGATTATAATTCCACTACCCGCTCAGCTACCAATTCTTGCAACCTGTCCCTGCCAAGAAAACTCCAGGAGAAATAAAATCCCCTGAAAAATCTTGCTCAGAATGCTCCAGCTCAGACCTTGGCAGCTGCCTTCCAAAATTAAGTGATTAAAGTAGTGCTAATGAGACATTCATCCCCTGCACCTTTTCCCTTAAAATAAATATGCAGGGCTCTGCATTACAGGTGCATGCAAAATTGCTTAAATAGACATCTTGGAAGCACAGGAAATAAAAACAAAGGACACTCTGGCAGAAAGTTCCCAAATACTTGAAAATGTAACTGAATAAATAACTCTCGGTTTTTGGACTGAAATCTGCAGACCTTAGCAGATGTGTCCAAGCTAAACCAAATATCCAGGGAACTGGATCTCCTTTCTGATGAGAAATAATGGAGAGCACTGCCCTGGCAAGGAGACAGGCTGGAAGAACCTACTGGTCTTTTCCAGCTCCCACTTCCGTGATAGCTCGGAGTTATCCTTAGGCATTGGCTTGATCCATCAATGAAGTTCCTTATTGTGAGCCCAGGGCTGCCAAACCTACATCCATATTGAACTGGAAGCATTCAGGCATTCATGGAGTGAATGGGATTATTGGATACTCACAGGAGAGCACGTGCCTCTGTCTTTGTGGGAGTGGAAGCACTGGAAAGATCGTGGAATATAAGCAGAGGGTAAAAGTCCACTCAAGAAGAGGAAAAATATGGGAGCCACTTTTTAATTTTTTTTTTTTTTTAATATTTAAGAAATGCCACCACGGAGGTGTCAACTTAAATTATTAGGGGGAAATACTAAGGCAAATAAAGGAATGGCATTCCACAGACCTGCATGGAGGTGTAAAGGGGATATTTTCAGTGGGGCTTTTTTCCAGGCCCTGCTCTAACAGTACCTGCCATTGTATTTGCAGGACAGGGTGTCAAATCTGCTTACAGGGTTTTTAGCTGCTCTACTTTGCAATCCTTCCTGCTGCAGGGCCCTGCTCCTCCGAAGGTGAAGCTCCCAGAAAAACCCTTTTCCCCAACAACAATGGCAGCAGGAGCAGGCCCCAAGTTAGTAAATATTAACTTCTTTCGAATGTTGGATTATTTACTCTCTGCTCTTCAAACCGCCCAGGCCAAATGGACGGGGGCCAAGTTTGTTAACAATAGCTCTTGGCTGGGACACGCCGTGGCAAAGGTTAAATCCTGTTTGCCTTATTCCAGTGTGGAGTCCCACTGACCCCACTGCTGGCTTTGGGAGGGCAGCAGGCTCTGACACCAGGGCCTGCCCCCAGGTTTGCAGGGTGCGGAGAGCCCTGAGTGACCCGTGCTGGAGCCCCCAGCAGCAAGACCCACCACGATGAGGGGCTGAACCCCAGCCAGAGGGGGTGTGTAACCATTGAGGAGAACCTTTGCTGCCACAACACCCAGGAACATCCATCGCAGCCTTCTCCGTGCCGTTGTTGCAGCTGTGGTGGGGATCTCAGTGAGAAAGGACATCACAAAAATCACAGAATGGTTTGGGTTGGAAAGGACCTTAAACACCATCTCATTCCATCCCCTGTCATGGGCTGGGACGCCTTCCACTATCCCAGGTTGCTCCAAGCCCTGTCCAACCTGGCCTGGGACACTCCCAGGGATCCAGGGGCAGCCACAGTTTGTCTGGGCACCCTGTGCCAGGGCCTCACCATTTCCACTGTCACCAAGCCATTCCTGCTTGTCCTGTGTGTCTTCACGAGACACCCCTCTTTGCAAGGTCAGGTCTTGCCTCCTTATTGATCAATCATGCAACATCAAGCAGAGGAGAGCAGAGGAGAGCTGCCATTTGACCACAAATTTCCAAATCCACACCAAGAAACAAGCACTGGCTGGCATGATGGACACCCCAAAACACCCTCAGCACGGACACAGGAGTCACCTTCCCCAGAATAATCCCATTTCCATGCAGCAAGGTAGGAACAGCACCGGCCGACCCACCTCACACCCTTCCTCACCTTCTGTGTATCATCCTCCTCTTCCTCCCAGCTGGTGCCAGTGGTGTCAAAACACGCTGATCCGTGAGGGCACAGGGTGTGCTTTGCCCGGCGTGACCCGCACAGATGGCTCGCAAAGGGAAGCGCTTGCACAGCAGAGCCAAGCGGCCACAGGCTCATCCAGAGACATTCCTGCCCTGATTAGGAAGGCTGGGAGGGAGCCAGGGGTGGGTCAGCGATGTCCTTCCTGTGGCTGCAGCCATTCCTGCCACGACTTGGATCACACCTCTCGGAGACACTCTCGGGTCGGGCGCAGGAAGTTCACGGCGGCAAACGCGCTGGCGGGGAAGGGGGAAGAGCACGGGGATGGAGGGGAAGTTCATTGGGGTTCAGCCAAAGCTGGGTCAGGAATAACAGAGGTCTGATAAAAAGGAGAGAGGAATTGCAATGGACAGGACCCCCAGGGACTTCTCATCCCTTCTCCAGTCAGTGCAAAGTGCTGAACACATCGTGAATGAAGAGCAGCTCCAGGAAACCCACAGCTCAGAGTGGTTGGAAGAAACGAAGGTACAGACCTACCACCACACCTCGTCTGGGAGAAAACCAAAATCTCCATGATAATTCTCATCTCTTCTGGCATCCCCAATGCAAACTGTCCTGCTGAACTTGGACAGGTTTGCTGTGCTGCACACACTGTGTGCTCTACAACACAGGAAAGACTAAACAAATCTCTCCAGGCAGCCAGGGTCAAGCCATACCATTTTTATCCCCGAAGCCAAGGAGGAGAAGATTGCACTTCCTAGCAGGGAAAATAACGACGCAGCAAAATGAAAAAAACAAGGGAAGCATTACTCAAATTATCTCCACAGCGAGCGGAGGGATGGGAGTCCAGAGAACAAAGAGATCAGATGACCAGATGGGACAGATCAAGCTGACCACAACGCCTCTGTCCAACATTTTTTGACAACTGCTAGAGCCATATGTTCATGAGGAATAACTGGGAAGGGTGTGTGGAATCAGAACAAGCCCGACCGCACTTAGACCTGCAGGGCTGTAGGGAGTGAGCCAGGGAACCTTTGGTGTGTGACCCAGATCCCAGCCCTGCACCCTCTGAAGGGAAAGGGGCTGGTAGATCATTTAGCTCACCTTATGAGGGGCTCTGACCAGCCCTTCTCATGTGTTTCCTGGTGTTTGGTCCATCTCTAATGAGCCGTGCTCTGGGGGGAATTCTTAGGTCATTTATTTTGCATCATGTCTGCAAGGAGAGGTAGCAGGACTGTGGCTAATTAGGAAAGCAGACAGATAGCAGCGAGCAAAGCCAAGGACAGAGGGGTCGTGTCTGGGGGCACAAAGGCTGGGAGTGACCCTTTCTGCCAGCTGCCCCATGGACCTGAACATCAACACTCCTGAAGGGCAGGAGCTGCACATCCCAAATGGCCCGTCCTGCCCTTTGGGCGACGTCCCCATAAAAAACACACTTTCCTCATTTATTTTGTCAGCTGCTCCTTTTGATTACTTTGCACATTCCAAGGAGTGCGAGGAAATTCGATGGATGACGCATCCTGCAAAGTAAAGGTGACAGTTTTCAGGAGTGAGGAGTAGTGGCAGATACCCCTCCTAGGGATGTGCAGGGACATTCAGCCCTGCCCTGAGGCAGTTTGTCACCCACTAATGAGTGGGGCTGCTACATACAGCAAATTCAGGACACAGGACCAACCAGCCACCATGGCAGGCCATAAGTTTTCCCTCCAGAATTGAAGTGAAGAGAATTTAACCACATAATATCACTTAATTTCCACCCCGAGATGAGTGACCAATGGACCATTTCGCATCATAATATTCCAAATTACCCCTGGTCTTTGACAGAGCCTTGGAGTCCTTCTAGAACCAGAATAACACGAATAACTTCCAGCAAAAAAAAAGTAAAACAAGTGTCAAAAAGCACCAAACATGGGCAGAGGTGTGCTTCTGCAAAACACCTGCTGGACATCCTCAAGCTGCACCAGAGCAGCCCCAAGACCCCTCTACCCCTCTTGCACCCCTTTCCCCACCACCTCAAACCCACATAATCTCACACCATTCCCTGGATCCCCACATGATGCACAATTTCCTTTCACCTCCAAGAGACCAGATTTCCCGTCCATCAGCAGATCCAGCCTGTGGTCTGTGCTTTGTTGTAACTTCCCAGAACTCCTGACCAGAGAAGAAAACACTGCAGCTTCTTTCTCATCCTAAGGAGCTGCAGGTGCTTTGGGATAGTGCTGCTGGAATTCATATCCCACAGGCTGCTCTTAGGTGCTGGTGGTGTCCTGGGGTGATGAGGACACTGAGACAGGTGGCCAAAAACTCAGCAAATGTTCATGGACTGATGTCCTGGTGCTCAGCAGCCTCCCAGTGCCACAATCACCCGAGTCTCCTGTACACAGTGGAGAAGATGATCAGAGGGATGGAACACCTCTCCTATGAGGAAAGAGCTGATGGAATTGGGATTGTTCAGGCTGGACAAAAGGGAGTCCCAGGGTGAACTTTTTGTGGCCCTTCAGTACCTGAAGGGGCTACACGAGACATTGAGAGGGACTTTGGACAAGGGCCTGTAGTGACAGGACAAGGAGAATGACTCCCTGCTGACAGAAGGCAGGGTCAGATGGGATACTGAGGAGAAATTCTTCCCTGTGAGGGTGGTGAGGCCCTGGCACAGACTGCCCAGAGAAGCTGTGGCTGCCCCTGGATCCCTGGAAGTGTTCAGGGAGGGGTTGGATGGGGCTTGGAACAGTCTGGTCTATTGAAGGTGTCTCTGCCCAGGGCAGGTGAGTGGAACAGGATGATCTTTAAGGTCCCTTTAACCATGCTAGAATTTTACATTTCTATGAAGAAGAAAAAGGGAAAACTCTGAGAACTCACAGAGAAAACCCTGTGAACAGAAGTGTCCATATTGTGACTCCACCAGTGCGGAGTCAGGGACGGCAGAACAGCCAAGAACTCCACAGGGAAGGAGTTTCCCCTCAGTCTGATGGGAGCGTTTCCCTCGGCCAGGACAGCACATCTGCTCTGCAGAGCGGCCACACTCCCCGGGGGCTGGACCCACAAGGGCAGCCCATCCCTCCTCTGTGCCCAGCAGCACTGGGAAGGGGCTGGCTGCCCTTCCCCATCCTCCCCCACTCCCCAGGGGCAGCGATGGAAGCGAGGACCAGGTTAGGAAACGCCGCGCGAGCCCGGATAATGTAAACAGGGCTGTCGGACACGGAGAGTGCTGCCAGGCTTTGATCAGAGCCAGCTGCATGGCCAGGCCCTCCCCGTGGCCATGCTCCTGCTCCCCTGCCCCGTCCCTGAGGGGGCCTCGTCCTTCTGCTGGCAGAGAAAAGAAACTCTCGTGGCTTTGCCTCTCACACCGGCAATTTTGGGATGCGGAAGAAATGATTCGGGTTATTCCCCACCGGCAGCTGGGGGAAAGTTATTCCCTGCTTTTGGACCTGAGAGAGTTCCCAAGGGGAAAATGGTGCCTTGGGTTTAGGGAATTTTGTGGGCATTTGAGCTCGAGTGTAGCTCATTTATGGCTTTTGCCCACCAGCAGAGCCAGCGAGCTGGGGTAAGACCTCCCCATCATCCAAGCCGCGCATGGCTGAGCCTTTTCCCCCTAGATCACTTCACTCAACCTGGTGAAATGATCCAGGTTACAAAAAAATAGGAATTTGGGGAATGCAGCTCTTTCTGCAGGCCTGGATGACCCCAGGCATGAGGCTCATGGCCCAGCCTGTGGATGGTTCCTCACCCAGCAAGGCTCAGTGGGGACATCACGCCTCACCTCAGGTCCCAGCCGGCTGCTTGTCACCCTGTCAGGAACGGGGCTGCTCCATCGTCCCTCAGGCTGGTCCTGGCCAACACCCAGCTCCTGGGATCTGAGCACTGAGGGAGGGAAGGGGATGTAGTCACAGCTGCAGGGACATCCCCTGCCTATGAGCCAACAAGAAGTCTTAGGAGCAGTCATTTTGCACATCAAGTTTTCCACAATTCTCATATTTTCCTCCCTGCTACCTTTAAGATCAGTTTTACCTCACTATTTTTTTTTTCTGTTTATTTCTCGAAGTTTATGCCTTTCACCTGTTACAAGGCAACCACAGCCTTAGGAGAGACAGAGTGAATAAATTGGCTTTTTTTTGGTACAGGTTTTCTCCACAACTGTGCAATCCCTGTGTTATGGTTGGGAGGAAAGTGTCCAAGGCTGGGGAAACACCAGCATTTTCTGCAGCAGCCTTTTTGAAGGTAGTAACAGCTCAGTGAAGTGGTTAGGAGTTTACAAGGGCTTGGAAAAAATTACCTCCTTTTAGAAAGTGTTAATTATATGACTAATTAAATAGAGAGGAGGTTGAAACATTCTCCTAGTCATAACCTGTGTGCTCCCTGCCCGCTCCTTGCGTGACAGAGAAAACAGGGAACGAATCCTGTTTGGCCTTCATGGCAGGAAGTGGCTACTAAACCAGCTCTAACTTCTAATTTATTTACCTGGGAAGCTGCAGGGAACTGTTTTAAAATTGACCAGCGTTTCTGCTACTTAAAAAGAAAAAAACCAAACCCACCAGCCATTCAGTAAAAACACATTTGGAACAGCCCGAGTTTTAAGTAAGAGATATAAAAGGCCACTTTGTTTGTGTTTTTCAGCAATGGTATGTTGGCTTCTTTTTTTTTTTTCCTAAATGACGGCGAAGAAAAAAAACATTATGTTAAATCTCTTATCTCCACGCAAAGTGGTTGCAGCTATCATAAAACACACACATTGTGTCATTTCAAAACACGAATGGGCTCACGGTCAAACATTCTTCAGATTACCTCCTCTTTTCTTTTTTTCCTTTATAATTTTGTGGGCATTAATAAAGTCCAGCATACTCGAGTGAGGTGCTTTGTTCCTCCAGTGAGGAATTAATCACATCCTTCTGGAGATGCAGAAAGAAACCACAGGGTCAGGACTGAGCTGCAATTGCTGCCGAGCTCTCCATGATGCCCAGTGCTGTGGCCTGTCCTTGATCCCGTGGACTTTTTTAGTGACAAAAAGTGATGGGAATGGGGCTGTGATACAGAAATCTGGGGCCAGCAGCAAGATCCCTGGTCCAGAGCTCTGTTTGACTGCAGGCAGCTCATTTAACCTCCCTGTGCCCAGCAGAACAAATTTAAAAGTCTCTTCCGTGGAGGATTTCATTTCCATCCAGTGGGACTGTACCTCAAACACTTCAGACCTAGAACCTGAGGAAAAAACTGCTTTTTTTGATGGCCTCAGGATGATCTGAGCTCACCAGGCTGCCACAGGAAGGACAGGCATCTTCCACCCACTGCTTTCTCCCTCCCCACTGCCAAACCCCAGGCTGGCAAATCTGGCCAGTTCCCACCCACCTGGGCAGGTGCCCCTGTTTGAGGGCAGGGTGTAAAACCCTGAGCCAGCTCCAAGGGGAGAGCATCAGCCAGCCCCAACACGGGGGCAGCTCAGCCAAAAACGAGGTTCTAAATATAACAAAAACACAGGAGGTGGAAGGCAAACAGTGCCTGTTAAGGTGTGCTGTGCCTTGGAAGGGTACGTGGGAGAGGTGGCAGCACAGCTGCAGGCTGCCCTGACCCACTGAATGTGCTGCAAGTCAAGAAGAAAACTCTGCCAGCGCAGCCAAAAGGATATTTTTGGCACCAAAACTGACGTTTTGGCAAAGCTCGGCGCTTCTGATGCTGCTGGAGCTGATGGGTACCCGCAGGCCACCTGAGCAAAGGGAAGGGTGCCCCTTTTCCTGCAGCATTCCACAGCCCCTCCAGGACGTTTCCATGGGAGAGGTTGTGCACCCCAGAGTCCTCCTCTATCCCAAACTCCCTCCCGATGCTGCTGGAGACCTGTTTGACTCAGAGGTTTCCTGCTGGTTTCACTTCCCACATCCTGCCCCATTTCAAGGTGACTCAGACAGTGATGTCTGAGTCATGTTTGAAGATGCTGAACCCGAGGGATCACGCTGAGATGGCCCAAAATTACAGGTGGATTTTCCAGCCCTCAGACATGAGTATTTCCACCTCCTCCCAGTTCTCTCTCCTTTTTGTTGCTTTTAAAGGCTTGTGGCTGCAGACAGCTGAGAGGAGGATGTTGTGCAGGGACATGACAGTGGGTATTCCTGGGAGAAGTGTCAGGGAGGGGAAGTGGCAGTGCCACCAGACCGGAACTCCTCCCTGAGCTCCCTGAGCAGATGCAGGTCACTGATATTCGGCTGGATGGAGCAGCCATGAGGTGTTCCAGCCTGTGAGGAGGCAAGGGAGAACCTTCCCTCCCCGACACACACCTGAAGCTTTTTTACTCCACAGTGACCCTTCAGCCTCCATCATAAGCAACTCATAAAGCAACAAGCAGGAGGACTGACAAAAATTTGGATGTGGAAGAGGTACTGGATTTTGGAAAATGAGGAACTAGAGGAAGAGAGATGATTGGAGTTTGTCCTGACCAGTGTCACCTGGCCAGTACAGGTGACCATCAGCATGGCCAGGCAGATGGTACCACTAAATCTGTGCTGTCACAACACCCCAGTGTCACCAGAGCAGAAGCAGCCTGGAGCTGGAGATCTTGAGCATTGAGGACCCAAATCCACTAGAAACCAGGATTGTCAGATGGTTTGAACCCCAGAACTGACCTGCATCCTCAGGGTTGAGCTTTGCTTTGATAGTTTGGTGAGCTCAAAGGTCTGGTGCCACCACAAGGACACCTGAGGGTCAAACAGAGACGAGCAAACCATGTTTGGTTTGGGGAGAGGTTTCCTCCTCCTGCAGCAAAGGGAACTTAGAGGAATCACAGAATCTCAGAATGAGCTGAGCTGGAAGGCACCCACAAGGACCATCAATTCCACACCACGAGCCTGAGAGCATTGTGCAAACACCCGTGGAGCTCTGTCAGGCTGTGACCTGACAGAGACCTGACCAGACCTGTGCCCTGGGGAGCCTGGTCAGTGCCCAAGCACCCTCTGGGGGAAGAAGCTGTCCCTAATACCCAGCCCAGATCTCCCCTGGCATTCCAGGTCAGTCCCCATGTCCTGTAACAGGTCACCAGGGAGAAGAGATCAATGTCTGCTCCTCCTCTTCCCCCCATGAGGAAGCTGTAGGCTGCAATGAGGTCTCCCCTCAGTCTCCTCTCTCTTTTTTCTCTTCTCAAGGCTGGACAGACCAAATGCTCCCAGCCAAGGTGAACCCCACAGGTCTCTGCACATCAGCAGCCAGCTGGATGCTGCCAGACCCCATCAGCAGGAACCAGGGACCAAAACCTGGAGAGAGAGTGTCCTCTCCAGGTGGTTCACACACACCTGCCCCAGATCCACGTGGGTAGGTCATGCAGGACGTGACACACACTGAAACCACCATCACTCTGCAAATCCATCCTTCCCTCCACCCTGTGAAACCCAAACTCTGAGCTGATCCCCCAGAGCCACCCACCCCAGAGAGAGTTGGGAGCGAAGCGCATTCGAAATATAAAAGGTTAAACGCAGCACAGACTGTGAAAACAAAGGCTTGGGCTTCAAAACAACCTCAGCACACCATTTCAGGGAAATTTCTGAAAGTGTTTGTTACCGCCAGGGCCACGAAAGCGATGGATTTAAGGAACTTGGACGTGCTGGAAACGGGCTCTGCCGTGAGTCACCCGCTCCGCGCGGGCACGGCCAGCAAACAAACCCCCGGAGCACCACACAAACACTGATAACACTTGCACCAGGCAACAGCCACAGGGACCTTTCAGCAGCTGAACTAATCTATTCCCACTGCTACGCCGTGTTACTTCAGCCGCAAAGCGGGAGAATTTTTTTTTTTTTAATATTATTATTTTTTTCTTCTCTTTCCCCCGCTAATTAACATTTGTTCGCGCACAAAACGCGGAGGCCGGTGCCAAGCGGACATACCTAGATAGAGCCTAATATTAGATTTCACAAAAGCATTCATCCTGTCTAAACAAACATCCTCCGCGGAGTGTTAACCTCAAAAGCTTTGCCCAGACGGACGTTCCCACCGCGGGCACGGCTCGGCATCGCTCCCCGCGACGGAGCAAAGAACATCCATGACCATCCCCAATTAAGCCAGGCATCGGCAGGAAAACACGCTGCTATTTTAGGAAGCTTTGCAGAAAGCTTCCTCTCGGATTTAAAACCGGATCAGTCATTATTTGTCTCCAGCAGAGGCTTGGTGTAAGGTCTCTTCAAGTTACTCGTTTTTTTCGTTGCAGGCAGAGGCAACGTCCTGCTTTTAAGAGCTGAGAAAATTCGCTGGCGAATGATATAGGGTGTTGATTAACCCATATATGGTTCAGGTCTGGTCGAACAGGCAGGAGGCTGAAAAGGGAAAGCGAGTTTTTTAACAATTTGTTATACACAGTAGCAAGAAAAACAGGAAGTAGGTGTTTATTAGCAGTTTCCAAATATACCAGCCAAAATAAAACTCCCCATGCAGTCTGAGGTATTCAAAATACAGCGACGACCAGAATTCCTCAGATTATAAGAGGGTAATTAATCACAAACAGTGTTCACAGACCAGTGATTTGGAAACTTCCTTTTTATTGAAGATCTGGATCGAGAGCAAACTTCAAAGCAAAACTAATTGATCTGAGATTCATTGTGTCTGGGCGATAAAGCAAAAAAATAAAATATCATTCTGAGGCAGCCAGGCCCGTGGTTTACATTCATCCTGCCCTGACAGCCCGTAAAGCACATTAAAAAGCCATTTTTCACTGGATGCTATAGCTCTGACCTATTGCAACATAAAAGCTATTCATACACGGGAGACTGTTGCTTCCTCACAATCAGTGTATTGCACCCAAAGCCAGCCGTGTTATTCCAGGCTTGTTCCTCAGGAATGTGAGCATATCTTGGAGACTGATTCATAAAAGGAAGAGAGCAGCCCGCTTCTGGGCCAGGCTCACATGCTTTATTCAGAAGTGAAATTTTCTGAATTTTGTTTGGCTCCGGCAACTCTTAACTCTGCTGGAGCCAGGAGAGCGACTTGAACAGCTCTGCCCTCGTTTTTCTAAAAATCACCAGAAAAGAGCAGGGTTCGCCAAGTTTTCTCCATCAAGGTTGTAGGCACATCCCAGCCAGGAGACTGCCATTCACCAGCAGCCAGAATTCATTGAAATATTTGTGATTTAACCTATATAATTCGTCAGCTAAGTCATCTGGCTTTTTCTCCTTGTCCTCCACTGAAGGATTCAACAGGCCCCGGTGATACCTCCATGAGCACACAGCCCCCCTCTAAACCCATATGCCATGAGACAAAAGAAATGTAAGATCAATAAGCTTTCAAAGGTATTTTCTCCACACCTGCCCTCCTGGCACGTGCCATAGGTGCTCCTGAGTCCCACATGGGATCCTGACATCTGATTTCACAGGTGGCTGAGGCAGAGCCATGGGGCGAGGGAAGCAGCTGGATTTCTCAGGGTTAATTTTCATGTCAGGCTGAAACGGCATGGTTGGATGCAGAGTTTAAAAGAAGAGGAAAGTTAGTTTCTTTTTTGACTATAATAAATTCCCAGGCTGAAAAGAACTCACATCAAGATAAGCTTTTCAATCAGAGAATGGTTTGGATTGGAAGGAATCTTAGAGACCATCCAGTTCCATCCCCTGCCATGGGCAGCGACACCTTCCACTATCCCAGGCTGCTCCAAGCCCTGTCCAACCTGGCCTGGGACACTCCCAGGGATCCAGGGCCAGCCACAGCTTCTCTGGGCAGCCTGTGCCAGGGCCTCCCCACCCTCACAGGCAACAATTCCTTCCCTGCCCTCTGGCAGTGGGAAGCCATTCCCTGTGTCCTGTCCCTCCATCCCTTGTCCCCAGTCCCTCTCCAGCTCTCCTGGAGCCCCTTCAGGCCCTGGAAGGGGCTCTGAGCCCTCCCTGGACCTTCTCTTCTCCAGGAGAACACCCCCAGCTCTCCCAGCCTGGCTCCAGCCCTTGGGGCATCTCCATGGTCTCTCTGGACTTACTCCAGCAGCTCCACATCCCTCTGGATGTCAGGAACCCCAGAGCTGGACACAGAACTCCAGAAACTTCCATCTTTGCTTCTCCTTTGTTTTTCTGGATAGTCTGAGGAGTCACTGGCAAATAAATACTGAGGAGATTCCCTGTTCATCCCCAGACCCTGCTGGGGAATTCTGAATCCTGAGGTGTGCAAATAACCAATTGCTTGGAGAAGAAACTCTCTGAGCAGGAGATGAGCCCTGGCTCTTCCCTCCAAGGAAAGTTCTCAGGGGGTGAAGTCTGGGGAAAGGTCTTGATCCTGCTAGGAAGACAGAAGCCCCAGCCAGACCGTGGGATGGGGTGTGCTTGGATCACACACCAAACCCTTCCCAAGCCAAGACTTCCCACTTCAAACTCTGTCAAAACACAGACGATGAGGACGCATCCAATTTATTCTCAATAGGTTTTGCAGACTTTCGCTTTGCTGGGCTGCTTTCCTGGAATCAAAGGCAGAAATCTCTAAGCTGCCAGATCGCCAAAACCTCTGATAAAGATTTAATCCTAAATGCAGGCTGTGATTATTTGATTTTTATTCTCTTTTTTTTTTTTTTTTTTTNTTTTTTTTTTGCCTATTGTCTGCTGATATCTTCACCTGTGTCATCTGCTCTCAACCAGGCAGCCCAGTGCTGTGAACAGGAAAGATCACCAGGAACAAAACCTTTTACAAGGGATTAAATTTCATCTAAAAGCATGTAATTCTCCATAGCCAGGAGCAGTTTCTAATCTTCATATGTAGGAACTTACAAGGCAAGGAATTCAAAGCCACCGGATTAAATGAAAAATGTGAATGAAAAGCTACATGCTGATACTCAGCTGACCTAGGCAAGTTACTGTACATTTTTCAAAGTTTTAAATTACCACTAATGGAAAACGTGGGGAGTAAGGCTGAAGTGTCTCTCTACATCATTCCTT